>JAWWMK010000040.1:824351-838631 GCA_035047105.1 Galeopsomyia nigrocyanea | reverse complement strand
TTTTAACTTACAGGTATTCCAGTTCATGATTGATCTAACAAATTATAAATTAAAATGTTTATAAAGAATATAGCTTATATGTACCGCGCGCGAAGCGCGCATGTAGACTTCTAGTGTGGGGAAAAAATTGGAAGTTTTAGGCTAGCAGCAAACTAAAAGTGAGATTTTACATGTTAAAAGCTGGCTTGTGCGAGCACTGGAGAGGACTAACGAGCGACTTTAGAAAGCGTAATTGGCATAAGCTACGTATACAGAAACGCGCAGTTAAACCCGAGGCTGTGGAGCTTTCGTGAAAAATGAAAAAAAAATGAGAAGATCTGCTAACGAAAGAAAAAAAAATGAGAGGGTCCGAATTTAATTATCAATTCTTATTCTGACTTGCTGGGATTAAACCGAATACATCCCCACGATTATGAAGATAAATTACAGTTTATTAAAGTGCTATATTCACCGGTAAACAGAAAACTTTTCAAAGTATCCTACCGCGCTTAAATTAAAGCCCAGCACACCATATTTTTTTTATCTTTTGACATACAGCTTTCAAACTTTTACGAATTTATGCCGACAATAAACGAAATTTCCTTCTTTTTTTATTATCACAAAACTTACTTCACTTCTCGTACAACGGAGAAAAAAAAGAACTTTAACCAGTACATTTTTTCCCATTGTTTTATTTCCAGCTCTCACGAAACTTACATTTTAGCCCAGTGCGCGCGCGGAAAAAAAAAACGAAGAGAGAACTATACGCAGGCAGCAGGGTCATCTCGTCGTTCCAAAATTCGAAAGCGAAAATATGTCGAGTCGCGTCCCGTGGAGCTTTGGCCTCGAGGCAGCAGTGGCAGCGGCAGAGCAGTGAACGTCTGGTTTTAATGGCTTTTCTTGCACCCATATTCACATCTACAGCCGAGGTGCTTGCACACGTATAGGAAGGGCAAGCGAGTGAGCGAGATTGAGCTAGTGTAGATTGAGAGAGGGCACACGCGTAATTGCTTAAATGAAGTACTTCCTCATCTTGCTCGATTCGTCATTTACCTCGCGCGCCAGCCCCATATACCTATTGTACTGCACGGAATTTCGGCACATATATACCTATATACACTGTCACGTTAAACGTCCTAATTCGCCTTAATACGGGATTGAGATGTATGGAGTGAGAGAGCGAGAGGAGGAGGAAGATGCCCCCGAGTATAGAGTGAGTTAAGGCCGGATTTTCAGAGACAATGCCACGTACTGACTAAAAGGGACACACGATCATCTCGCGCGCGTTATAAGCTTCTCTCTAGCTAGCTTGCTTTTTTTTCTCCCCAAGCATCGCGCGGAGTAAGCTTCATTTTCGCCTGTGACCTTCTTCTCGACCCCCCGCCCGTGCGCTTCTAGAGCACCCTGCAGTTAAGCCTTCAAATTGCTTTTGCGACGCGTTTAACTTTCTCATTTTACGCTCGATGCCAGGAGAAAAAAAAAGAGGGACGTCGATCTAAAGATTTGTCCTTGTGCAAAGTGCAGCGCATCTCCGACGATCTGTCGACTTTGTTCTTGCTCCGTTGGAACGTGTATTCGATCATCTCTTCAACAGGTTGAAAGAAAACCGACGTACTTTGGATGAGGCTTTTAGGGCTTTAAATGGATAGGATTTCGTCGAGAAATTCTTCCCTAGTCCTTGAAATTTTTTTCGAAAATTGTTCAAGCTACCAGTTAACCTATCGTTTCAAATATTTACTTCAACTATTTTTTGTAATAGCTGGGACAGAGAGTTTAAATTTAGACGATTGATTGCCGTGAACACATCGATTGATACAGAGTATTTTATCCGAGCTAACTCACAGGCATATATATACGTTTTATCGTATAATCGCTAGTGGATTCGCTTGTAACGGATTTTTTTTTTCGTGTATATGAAATCGCACATAAAATAAACGTTGCGCTCGCTTTGCCCGAGTAAATAAACTGCCCGTGCCAATCAAACATTGCGCGTGGTTGAACGCCTACTTTCTCGCCTTGCAAAAATTCATTTGTCCAGTCGTTCGCGTGTACGTTTCGTTTTGTTTTTTTTATGAAACGACGAGAATCACAGTCCATCAGAGCCAATTAAACAAAAAAATAAAACGATTTCTTTCAAATTACAATATTTAGCTTTTTCTTGTCGACGCCAATTTACCTCCTGCGAGAGTTCATCGAAACCATTTATTTTATAAATACACATCAATCAGCGCTTGAATGCGTATATATACGTTTCAACCTTGCGATATACATATATGCGAAATTGAATTCTCGCAAAATGAGCAGGGTCATTAAAAAAAAGCAGTCGATACACCTGTTTCTTGCACGCGCGCGCTCAATGAGGTCCACAACTTAATTAAGCAATGAAATATATATCGGAATAACTCGATCGTGTAAACGAGATTTAACTTTGAATATATGCTATAAGGTCTTTACAAAAAAAAAGTAGCAAGTCTACGTCCTCCCACGGCCGTAAACAATAGCGTGCACGACAAAGTCGTCGACCAATGAAATAAGTCGACGAAGCAACCAGTCTCGTTGGTAACAATTTACGAGGGGAGACCAAGCTTCGATATGGAAGAGGAGAAATTTTCGATAGGACTATCACGCGAAACTACGCACGAGGACTTGTCGCGCCGATAAGTGCGGATATATTTTCGGGCCGCGCGAATTATGCCGTGTTCGTAGATTTTTTTTTCTCCGTTCTGCTTTGAATAAAAAAAAAGGTGATGAACGAGCCTGGCCAAAACGTGTTCCTCGTCGCGGCTCCAGATAATGCCGACGTTTCGTTTCTTTATACTTCTTCTTCTTCTTATTTTTCTTCTTCTCCTTTGGCTAACGCTCTTGCTTGTCGGAGATTTTGGTGGAGATTTTTCGTGTTGCATTCAAAATGAACGACTTATTCACGATAATTTAATGGGGGTCGTTGCCATTATAATCAGGTTTGATTTGTGATAAAGGATATACTTGTGCGTGGAGGATGTTGATACAAAGAAACCTCGAAATAGAGCCGTTGAAAGATTAAATAAAACGGAAAAGAAAGCGCATTTCAAAAATAAAATTTAAAAGTAGGGGTAAGCGATTGGATTTTGAAGTATGTTTATCGGGTTTACTGCAGGGAAACACGACAAAACCGATCGCCGATAATGGCGAAGAAGAGAAAAGGTTACGTCATAAAAAAAACGCTATTGAAAAATTCTTTTCAGTAAGTTTTTTTTACGATCTTGCTGGCGCGCGCAAGCAACACTCGAAAATCGTCGGCACTAAAAAAAAAAAAAGAATTTCAAGGCGTGTTTCACGCGTACACAAGAAAATCGAGAGCGCATCGGTTGGTGATGTGGCCATAAAGGAGGAAAGGGAGGGGGCAACGCGTGAAATTAAAAGCGCTGCTTTTTCGCTGCTCACTCTTCTTCGAAAAGTCGCCGAGTCAGCATTATCGTCCAATGCAGTTCTTCGCTCTTTCGATCTAATAACAATTAAGCGTTCGACCTGTTATATAAATTTTCTCTCTTCTCAATGGCGAACGTGTGAATCAAGTTTATACGTGCGATAATCTTTTTCTGCACGCGCACCTTCCTTCATTTTTTTTTAATCTCGCCGAGGCATGTTAATGATCGACTGATTTATCGAGTTCCGCCAGTTAATGTCCCTCTTCTCAAAAATAGCTTTATCTGCAGCCTCTCGTGAATTTAATTATCGCTCTGATGATCGATAAATTATGTAAGCGTTTCATTTGCAAAAAAAAAAAAAAATAAATAAAAAAAAATTTCTTTAATTACACTATTCGTCTCAATTAATGGCATATGCTCTGTCACTTTTTTTTGTTTACTGACTGGATTTTCATTCTATAGCTTACACGCAAACACACATGCGGTGCGTAAATGTCAGGTGTTATTGCATGCCGATAAAAAAAAATTTTTTTTTTCAGCCCAAATGGGACGTGCAAAGTTAACGCATCGAATCGGATACATCTCTCTTTTTTTTTCGCGCGTTCAGATGGTCCCATGCATACATACATATACGCGCCAACGTATTAACCGTAAAAATTGCGATTAATGGGCTTGATATCGAATTTTAAATCTTTCGATTCCGTCTTTATCGAAACTCACTTTGACGCGCAACCGCCGACGTGCATTTTTTTCTCCACTTGCAGCAGCCTCAATTAACCTTTAGTTTAATATTCATGAAGCTGCTTACATATATTTATACGCCTCGTGAATTTCATTCGTCTAGATGAAAATTCGAATTTCTTCTTCTTTTTTTCGTCAATCACCCGCCAAAGGAATTTATCCTACGTAAATGAGACACCTGTAATTGAGACGTTTGATCGTCGACATCATACAATGACGTTCGCCGATTAAAAACCCGCCTATATACCTGTACAGTTAGTCGAGCCGCAACTGGTTTTCATCTCTCTTTCTCATTTCTATTTATAAAAAATGTCTCGCGGGTCGAAAATAAAAAAAAAAAATCGACTATTCATTAGAAATACACCTCATTTTTTAAATCACACTTCTACCGCGACTATTTTTTTTAAATTTATGAATAACGACTTGGGTTTCGATAGCACGACGTTTGCATGGCGTGTAATTAATAATTTCAACTCGTCAGATACTCGGATACTCTCGACTGCTATACATTCTTTTATTTACTCTCGACTGCTATCCATTCTTTTATTTGACTGAATAGCCGGGTCTCGCGGTGAATGGAGCTATGTTTTATTTGATACAAGGGTCAAGTGGTTTTCGATAGGGACACAGAGCCTTAATTGGAAGTGGCAATTTACTGTTATTCCGACTCGCTCACTCGACAGTTGCATTTTTTACTCTCTTCAACTGCCTTTGATACAGATACATTGTGCAAGAGGCTGCGCACTCCCTCGCGGCACTGTAACGAATGTCTCGCAATAAACTCGATGAATCCTTTACTTTTTTTTTTAATTGTTTTAAACTCTAGTAGCGAGATATTGAATAGGCAACTGCGAGGACTTGCTCTCGTGGAAATTTCGCGCTGAAAACAAAAGGGCACATTACTTCTGATATAATCGTCGACTCTGCAAATAAATCAAGCTAAATCCTACGCATAACGGGCGTCGCTGGTAAATTTAACTTATCGAGGCGCGTTCGCGCGCCGTTACGTATATATATACGCGACTTTTCCTCTCGCGAAAAAGTTGCTCGTTACTCAGTATCACCTTTGACGGCGAGCATTGCCTCGAATTACCGAACACGTGACCCATACTCACACACACACACACATGCACAACACGCGAAGGGGGAAACGCGGCGCTTGCTGTGTGGCACCCTGCGGTGCGTTTCTTCGAGTGCGCACACACCAGTCAGCGTCCGATTAATTTTGACCCCTTGTGTGCAGCAGCCGATGATGCGGTGGCAGAAACTCGATTGGAGGGTGTCTCTCTTTCTCTCTCTCTCTCGCTACGGCTTTTTTCTTTGCGACTACGACGCGCCACCACGCGCACTATACCGACGCGCTCGTTCGTTTCTCGTTTCGTCGAGCCTCGATTGAGATGAATGGGGCGTCGATTGTTTTAAATTGCCGTTTATATTGCTTTTTTATTGGACAGCCGAGCGGGGCTTCAATGGGGCATTGTCGCTCGGCAAATGTTACGTGATTATTCACAGAAATGCGATAATTGAAGGGTTGCAATGAAAATTGTTGGGATGATTTATCTGTAGACGATGATGTGGCTGCAGATAGTACTGATATTTATTCATCCGAGTATATTTATTTTACGCTATTTATAATCCAAATAAACTATGTGCGCCAGAATATACGTTGTTTGCACGCACTCGAAAAATAGCTATCAATATTTTATCAGCAGAAGTGAATTCGAGGTGCACCTACTGATGATTTCGTGGTACAGTCAACAGCATAGAAATATTTTTAAAAAATATTGCTGGCTTGTACAAATAATCCCATGTTAGTTTCTCCATGAAAAACTCCATTGGATAGCAAAGCTCATACAGCCATAAAGTATGAAAAGCACGTTCTCTTTGAAGCATTTTATTGGTGGAAAAAAATGCAGTGGGAACGTAGTGCAAAAAAAAAAAAAAAAAAAAAAAGCCAGCAAACGCGAGTGGCGAAAGCAAACGTTGATTTTTCCAACGTACAGCGTACTTTTTTAATCATCGTACACGCGCGTCCTTGAAGCCCCATACGTAAAAGTCGACTGCTGCTTGTCGTCGAGCAGCGCAGCTTGAATTCAGCCATCATACGCACAGCAGCCTCTTAATGCAATGTAACACGGTCAATTAACCGTCTGTGGACGCGGTCAAATGAGCTGAGCCGAGCTGAGTGAGAGTGAAGAGCTCGGCTCTATCGATGAGTCGTAATTGCCCCGATGGAACTGAAGGGGACGTTGATTTCTTGCTTCGTGCTTCGCAGGTGGTCTTTGCTTTTCTCTCTTTATTGTTGCTGCGTCGAGTACACGCTCACACGTATATCCACACGCACGCACACGCTTCGCAGTCTGACGCGCTTTAATGAGCCACAAAGAGAGAGAGACGGAAAGTCGACTAATGAATATTGGCGTTTTCGGGCATGTCGACGCGTACGTTTAATTGGGTGCGTGCCATACTCGCTGTAACACGCTTCGGCTTTTATGTGTCAATTCGTCGGTTATTGAATAATTGACGCTCGCGAGAGAGTATGTAAATATGACTTTATCAAAATATCATTGACTTGTTTGCTGATTGTGAGTGTAGCCAATTATTGCATATCGATTGAAGCATCGATATATTCGATTGGAAACTTTTACCGCGTTTAGCAGGCAGTCCAGTTTACTAGCGATGCCTTTACAATGGAACTCGTCCTTTTATCACGAGAAATTAAAGGCCAAGTGGCTCCACTTTCGCGGGAGTGCACTTCTCTATCAGCTGCGTCGCGCCTGGCCACGACGACATTTTCAGGCGCAACGACGTCGGCTAACTTTTTCTCTCCCTCTCTCTAGAGTAGTGCCACTCGCAGAATCGCTTCGAAAAGTTTATTTTAAAAGCACTGGCGCTCATGCTAAATTTTAAAACAGTCTTGAAGTTTATATTTCCAGCTCTTGAGCAAGAGCCAGACCTAATGAAAAGTTTTATGATTTGCGAGCAAAAAAAAAAAAAAAAAAAAATCAGCTGTCAAAAAAAAAAAAAGAAACTGACCGGAAATTAAATTGCAGTGACTTTCCAAAAAGTCCAGTGTTGTTTCGAGTCGTGTCCCGAAATCAAAACAATGCTGGTAGTACTTTTATGTGCGCGTTGGCGAGCTTTTGAAAGCGCGCGCGCTAATTTTAAAGCTTATTTGTCGTTGGTGTTTGACAAACTGTTGGAGAGTCTAATTCCATATTGCCAACAAGACGCGAGAATCCAGTCGACGAAAATAATGGCGCAACAAAGTCAATCGATCACCGCTCGTATGTTCGTAAAATCCCTCGGAAGAATGAAGACACGATATATAGTATATAGAGACTTTCTCGAAATCCAATTCTGACAAATGCGCGCGCAAAGCCCATCTATCGCGAGCGAGGCAAGCAACTCGGTCTCTTTCTTTCTAGGCGTTATTTCCGATGTGGGTCAACAGCCGTCATTGAAAATCGTCGCTGCGTGAACAGAGTATAGAGAGAGAAAGCTGAAGCTTCGTCCCCTGAGAGAGTCAGATACGACGTATGTTGCGTTGTTGCCTCGAACGAGTGGGTGAACTCTTCCAACCCCATCGTCTCTCGCTCTTGCACAAAAAGATTCGTTAGTTTTTTTTTTCATCTCTCTTTATTTGCGCGCCCACGTGTGGCGTCAACACGCTTTGTGACTCATCTTTTACGCTATTTTTATAAGCAATTATATTCGCTAGGGGGATCGAATGATCGTTTTGAAAAAGTCCGTTATTCGTGCACTATACAAAAAATAAAGTCAATATTGCATCTGTCAGCGACGAGTATTTCTCGAATGAAATAGATAGAATATAAAAATAACAGAGCTTGATGAAAATGGTGTGGCAAACAATTGAACAGAGTGCATTTTTCATAAAAATACGCGAACGTGCGGTCTATCGAGCACAATTTTACGTTTCACTATTTATTTTTCATTAAAATCCGATGCGAAATTGAATGTTTACCGAACATTCGACTCGCGCAAAGGGACAAACTGCAAGGGATACATTATTTCCAATTTTGTGCTGGCACTGAAAGAAAGTTTGGTTGCTGACTCTGCTCGCATCGAGGTGGAGATGGGCGAAAAGAAATCATAAGATATCAGTAAGAAATCATAAAACTCCCCGACAAAACAAACTCTTTATCAATCGTATGCCAAGGCGGTATAATATCTCGAGGGGCAAAACTGCCTGCTCAAGTTGGAGCGAATGCCGCCCATTGCTTCCGGCCCAACTATTTTTATCTTTTCGCTCTCCCATGAGGCACAAAAAAGTGCTATCGCTATGGGTTTTTGTCAGCACGACGCGCCGCCGCTGAATGAATTTGTCGAGTACAAATCGTTTTTCTGTTCTCGAGAAAGCCGATACTAATGACACTTCGGAGGAGGATGTCGTCTCGTCGTCATGTGGTTTCGAGGATCTCGAGGAGTGAAACGAAAAAAAAAAGAGCTGCAGCTTTTTTCTTCGTCTATACAACGTCACTTTTTTCCTCTCTCCCTCTTTCTCTTATGGGCTACCGCAGACCAGTGAAAGATAACGCCTCACGCGTGGTTTATTGCATTTTCGAGGAAATCTGTAATGCCTTTGGCGCAATAAAGTTTTATATGACCGAAGCGCGTAAGCGAGCTTTTGGAATTTTCGAGGGAGTGAGTTATGGCCCCTCGGAAAATGAGACGGCCTGTTTATTTTTTCATTTGAGAGCGCGTATAGTATTTTTGATTTTCCCGTTAACTACCCGCGCTTTAACTCTATAAATTTAAGTTTTATGGGATAAGTGTCTTGTTTTAACGCGGGCTTTTTCAAATTGATTCAAAATTCGCGCCAGATGGGAACGAAAGAAAAAAAAAGACAATACCGAAAAAGAAAGAGAGAGAGCACTTTTAATCGACTTGATGATACTTTTACGACGCTATGTAAGCCCATAAACCGCTCGACGTAATGCTCCACGACAATATTTACCGGCTCGCGCAACTTTCCTTCTCTCGCGCCGCGTATACGCGAGAGAGGCCGTCACTCATAATAATAATAGCGAAACTTGGAAAAAACTGACTCAGCCGATAAATTCACCAGCCAAAAAAAAAAAGAAAAAAAAACAATTTACGACTCACATCGCAGAGACAAACAAGTCCAATTGCTTATTGGTCGCGTTATAAATTTCAATCGAATCAATGTTCGTATATACGGTCGCGATGGGATTTCAACTGTTGCATCGGGGAGATATTTTTTAATTTGCCTCGATGCTTGCCGTTGCTCCACTTAAGTCCAATCATTGACAGACAGATAGAGAAGAGAGAGAGAGAGAGACTTGAATTAGTCAAGAGTACAATGGACGAAAATACACTGTGGCAAGTTGCTTGTTGTTTTAACCCGAATGTTATTTTTACGTGAGTCAGCGATTTTTTCACCAAGATAATGTGAATTTTCTTCCCCGTTCGAATCGGTTGCATCACATGCTTTTGTTCTATAATAACGTAACGAATTTTCCTTTTCGTGAGTGTGCGTGTGTGTCTGTGTGTAATTCCATCTGATAATCATCGTTTGCGCGGTTGCAACGATAAATCAGGGGAACAGTATATAGTGTCCCTTATATATTTACGTGGCGATGTGCGCGCGGCATTTATGGTTGTTATGGTAAAATTCTAACGATTTCGGTTGATATAGCTTCGGCCACCTGTCGCTAAGTAGATGTGTAACTATACACGGTTTAATTAGTGAAAACAATTTGTATATGGGCGCTGAGAACGAGAACTAGTATTCAAATTGGAGAAACGCATTCGAAAATTTTTACAATCTAAATGTAGCATCGGTGCAGTAAAACTAGTTAGATTCTAATCAAATGATACGAGAGCGTGCATAAGGGAGAGAGAGAGAGAGAGAGCGCAGGCACAGTAGCTTTGAAACATCGATCAATTAAGATTGCTTATCGTTTAGCGTCTCTCTCCTACTCTCTCGATTCTCCAATAAAACACAAATGTCGAGATCCACTTAGCGTGTCGATCTTCCATTGACAATCACGACAATTTCATCTAGTAATACACTTGGCAATGAAATTTCAAATGGAACATTTTACATCGATGTTTGAGAGAGAGAGAGAGAGAGAGAGAGAGAGAGAGAGAGAGGAAGAGAGAAAGAGCGCATCATAGTGGCCTTACAGTAGTGTCGTCGACCCGTAATTCCGGCGATAAGCATCTAAACTCGCGCATGATCTTAATTGTCGTCGTCGGCGCTGCTCGCTATGCTGCTGCGGTCGACTGAGCTCACGACAAAGGAATGAATTCGTTAACGAGCGCTAATAAGCGCATGACCCAACTCGCCTAAAGCCGCGCGCGGATCTGCTGCTGCTGCTTCTGCTGCACCATCCCACACATTGGACCAAAAGCCGATCGAGAAAAAGATTCGGTTGCGCGATTGCCCCAATCTACCTTTTTTCATCCCCCTTTTCTCTCTCTCTCTCTCTCTCTCTCTCTCTCTCTCTCTCTCTCTCTCTCTCGAAGTTAAAGCATAAATCGCGCCGCGCGATCTTTTTTATCCGGAATTTTTTAACCCGAAAAAATGCACGCGAGAGATGAAATTCTTCACGGTGTATGCTCGCTCTCTCCGTCGATGAATGATGATTTAATTTAAGAGTTGAGAGCACACGCTTGCAGAGGATCTCATCTCGCGTATTTTTTTCCATGATTTATAAAACGTTTGGACAAGCTGCCTGAAAGCAACGTAAAAAAAATTAAGAAAAACTCGTTAAAGATGTCACACACGGGCACGATTGAAAGAAGACATCTTGTTAAATTTATAAATTATTCATAGAGTTGGAAGAATGCATAATATCGATGAAACGCTCGTAAAATATGCCCAAAGAAACTGGTTTACCAAAAATGCATATTGTCAACTACTTTGCATCATAATAATATAGAGACATAGCCCTTTGACGCTGACGAAATTTCAGTTATAACTATATACAGTCCCCGGAGGATATTTAATCATGAATATATACCGAGTTTTTATTTACGGGCGATTTAACGATCGCCTCGTCAGTGAAAATTTGTTGCCCAACTCCATCTTTCTCCGCGCGAGATTTGAGAAAAATCTTTATATCGCGGGAGGAGCGAGGCTAAGAAATTTATGGAAGTACGGGTGATATTTTATTTTCGGATGAAATGAAAACAACCTGTGGCCTATCCGGATTTTTCGGCACTTTTTACGTATCTCTATATTATGAGCACTGATTTATGGCTTTCAATTTTAAAAACCCTGTTGAGATTGATAAAAAAAATTTTTTATAGACTTAACAAATTCAATGGCAGATGAAAAAAAAACAAACCATTCGATTCATTCACAGCTTTTCGAGAATTCGCACTAATGGCAATAAAAAGTCCAAGTGAACGATCAAAAGCGTTTTCTCGCTGCCAAGCGAGGCAAAATAAAAGAAACCTATTCCGCAGTCGCCAATAAAAAAAAAGCTGGAAATAAAACGGCGACAGGGAGCGTCAAAAAGTAAAAAAAAAAAAAGATTAAAAAATAAAAAGCCAGCGAATGAGAGGGAGAGAGAGAGAGGCGACAGCTCTAGCATACGAAACTTAAAACCTTTCTGTTTATATAGAAGCTCGCAGGTG
This sequence comes from Galeopsomyia nigrocyanea, assembly GCA_035047105.1. Taxonomy (NCBI): domain Eukaryota; kingdom Metazoa; phylum Arthropoda; class Insecta; order Hymenoptera; family Eulophidae; genus Galeopsomyia; species Galeopsomyia nigrocyanea. The sequence continues at coordinate 826,875 of JAWWMK010000040.1, read as the reverse complement.
TCAGGTAAACGTTCTTTCTCTCTCGCACTCGCATGGCAAAAAGAGAGAGAGGAAAAGATCGAGCCCCCTATATACTCTCATTCATGTGCTAGAGCTGGATCGCGCTGTGGAGAGTGAGAGGAAAAAAAAAGGATCGAGAGACGCACAAAAAGTTCACGGGCGAATGAACGATTGCGCGCTTCCCGTCGAGAGAGCATAGAAAGAAGGCTCGAATCTCGTCACCCGCGGGAGTTAAAAATGCACACACACACATACATACGCCTCCGATCTGTTTCCCATGTGTATACCTATAGGTATACCTATATATATATACCTGGAAAGGGAGACATCTCAAAGTCGCGCGCGCGCTCGTCGCACAATGCAGAGCCTTATTTAGTACGTTGCCACCTTTTTCCCACACGCTCCAAGGATTTTTCCCTTGGTCCGAAGATTCTCCCTAATGTGCGTCTTCGTCTTTGGAATAGGAAGAAAAAAAATTTTTTTTTCTTTAACTGCGAGGAAAGGAGTGGCTGAAGCGCGTATAAATCAATGCGGGAGGGTTGCCGTTATAATACAAGAAAAAGAAAGGATTAGATCGTGAATCGGAGGCGTTTAGGATTCAAAAGTCATTTTACGGGCTGTACATAATACGAGATGTATACGCGCAATCGAGTGTTTTGATGTAGAAAATTTTTCAGGTGTAAGTTATTCCTGATCCGCTTATGTAGGTAATACGTGGGAATTGTGTCGAATTTTTAACGCCCGTTTTATTTTCAGTCATTCGATCGATCTTTCAGAAACCACCTGTTGCAAGCAATTTAAACTGACAAAATGATTGTTTTACGGCTAAAGTCTTCGATTGAGCCACTTCTGCAATAAAACAAAAAAGATTTTCATCTTTCGTTGATTTGAATGATTTACCGTTTTATTTGCGCCGCAAACTAAGAAACAAAGTGTCACCGAGTGCAGAGTCAGCCGCACAAAAACGTTTTGAAAATTGTTTGAAAACGTTTGCATGAAACTCGCGATAAATCACAGCTCGTTCGCGGTACATCAAGTACCCCTCCGCGACCAAAGGAAGAGAGCGAGAGAGAGAGAGAGAAAAAAGAAAGTACGACACACCATAAACACTCATCTGCGAGTACGCGCGCGTGTGCGTTACCTACGGCGGTTTAATAGGCGAGAAAAAGACTTTTGCGCGCGTAAAAGAGGGGAAGAAGAATGCGCCGCACGACAAGCGAGCAAGCAGAAAAAAAAAGTCATACACACGATTGCGGCTTCGTATATAGCATCTAACGAAGATTCGCCTCATTCCCCTTGTAAGTCGTTTGGACCTGTGGAATCTCTCCCCTTCGAGCGTACACCGCACAATGAGGCATTTATTAAGGGCGACGCAAGTTTCGAAATCTCGTTTATTTGAATGTGAATGGGACACATTTTGGTTTACCATTGGAAATATAAGCTCTGCGGACGCGTACGCGCGCGCGCAAGAGAGGTCGGTGCATAATTTATGGTTCGAACAAGGGCGGAAAAAAGTCATTTTTCGCGTTGTTATCCAATCTCGACAAACGAGCCACGGGGATTATTATTATTATTATTATTGTGTATATAAGCGAGAGCGTTCAATTTTTTTCCTTCTCTCTCTCGCTATTCCATGATCGGACGTTTAATTATGGCGCGGTCGCATTTTTTTTCATTGAGATTGCTGGAGCTTTGAATGACTTATCCGGACTGTCGCGCGATTTTTAAATTATGTATAAGTACAAAGCACTGCACTTGAGTGGTTGATAATTAGATCGCTCAAACGCCGGACGTTTCAATTATAACCCCTTATTCGACCTACATAAAGCCATCCCATTTTCTATAATTACTATTTCTTTTTTTCGTAGCGAAAAGTGAATAATACAATAAATGGCTGCCAATCAAAGCCAATTCGTCGGAACACACACACATACACACATACGTGAAATCAAAAATCCCCTTCCGATCAATGGTTGCAGCTAACGACATTGAAACCCCCCGCGTGGCGTGAAATTCTCTCAACTTAGCAACAGCGAGAATTACGTTTTCATTATATTTTCCGATGCTCGCGAAGCTGAGCAACGGACTGCACAATGCCTCTCGCCTCGTAATAAAATCACTTATATAGCCAGAAGCCAGAAAGAGAGAGAGAGAGAGAGAGAGAGAGAGAGAGAGAGAGAGAGAGAGAGAGAAAATCCACATACGTAGCGAAAAGTATATGCGGTTCGTTCGACAATGGGGCTCTTTAACATTTTAACGCAATTTCCCGTTAGTCGGGCGTCGAAAAATCGATCGCCATATGTGCACCTACATGTATATACTCGTCCACACATATATATACACGACAGCTGCACACGAAACGGCCCCCGGACGCTTGCTCGCGCGCGCTCGCTCCGCTCGCATTAGCGGCTTTACGGAATTTCTTATGCGTTCGTGACATATTTCACTGTATGGCATGTGCAGCAGTATAGCGGCTGCGCAGCCCCGGTACGCGCGATCTATCTGTCGTATTATGTGCGTGTAT
>JAWWMK010000040.1:750110-824251 GCA_035047105.1 Galeopsomyia nigrocyanea | reverse complement strand
TATATATATGCATATATATGCGATGTATATCGAGAGCAAGCCTCGCGAGAAACGAGGCTGATATTTTACGCGAGATATAACGCGTGTATGTGCACGTGAGAAAAAGACTAAGCAAAGTTGGGAGTGCGAGTTCTTGATAATGTGCGACAAAGATTGCAGATCTCTCGCAATTTTTTTTTTTTTTTGGGTCTGCGGCTGAACGTGAAGCTTTCTTAGATTATCAATTGAATTTACGTGATAAAATGATTAATGTACCTCTTGATTTTATAATGGAAAATCAGTTTTGCATTACGAGATAAGATTTTCTTTTCGTTTGATATCCTATGTTACTGCTGTGCAACGTCACCCATAGTAAGTTGATTGAATGAACGGATATTCTTGTCAACTTTAAAAAGTATTAAAACAAATTTAATCAATGTCAGAATTCAACGTAAACTAAAATTACTTTTATTAATTTTCGATCGATCTATAATGTACTCTCAAGAGATGAATATGAGTATAACGAAATTAGCTATTGAATAATGGATAAGTCTGAAAAATCAAATGCGGATTATATCTTCGAATCAGGTATAAAATGCAGTTATGATAAAATACTTTTGTCGTATAGAGAGAGAGAGAGAGAGAGAAGCTCGGTTGATTATGCGCTTACTACACTTTGGCACAGCTCCCAAAGTCGTTTCGACGCCGCCGCCGCCGCGCGATCCGATATATAGAAAAAAAAGGGAGTGGGACCTTATGCGTCGTTAAGATTCGCGATATCATCGACAAAATGATTTACTATATTGCCGATATTACAATAACTCAGCGGCAATCGCTGTCTATTATTCTTTATTGCTGGGAAAAACTCGCTAACAACAACCATCTCGGCTGTCGAATTAAAGCAACAGATAACGATGCCACTCCAAACGAAAAGTAGTTGCGACTTCTACGCGCGATAACAGAAAATAAAATACGCTTTTGAAATACGTATATTTTGATAAGTTAACCGTATATATATTTCAGCGAAACAGCTGTGGAATATGCATATTCATATTTGTACGGGACGCGAAACTGTGTCAAAGATTCGAAACGTAAAAGATAGAGATAGACGATAAGTGCGAAATTGAGCACTCAGCCGTGCAACATCGCAGAGAGTGGGAACCTCAAAATCGTATCGTGTAGCCCACATAAGCTGTGTATAGTGTGCCTCGTACTGGAACCGTCGACTATCATTATGATTATTGCGTCTGCGGTTCGTAATGGCTTCGGCGCGCGGTGATGAAAAATCTCACCGCAGACGATACGATCGATATTATGTATAGAGGCGAGGGTGTAAGTCGCGCGTCCGCGTTTTTTTTCTTCACACTTATGTATAAACGCCATTAAAAGTCAATAATGAAGTAGGTCGAGAGAGCTGCCGTTACTGCCAGCGTTACACACACACACACACACACACACACACGCGCGCGCGCGCGCGCACTTGTACGATGTAAGGGAAAGAGCTGCTCCACCCCCTTCCTCCCTCTTGCTGCTTGTTCGAAGTCTTTGAGGTTGAGTTGATCGATTAGTCGAGTTTTTTTTTACAAAAAATTTTTAATTTCTTTTTTGTCAGCCGCTTTATAAGCTGACGTTGCGAGGTTTCTGCTTTGAGCGTTACGCTAATGGTCGGTATATGTGGTAGGCGATCAAGCTTTTTTTTGTGTCTTTGTTGATTGGAAAAACATTGAAAAGCTTTGCGAGAATTTTCATTTGAAAATAAATCATTTGATCCTCAATAAACCTTTGATAGTCAACAAACATATTGAAAAGCGATTGAACCGGATTATCTATATAAAATCTCAACATTATGTACTCGTAATACCTTTGGAATAAATGGATATAACCTTTACACAGGCAGCTCGAATGCTGCACTAATAACCGATTGAATATTTCAACGGCTGAAAGAAGTTGGAAAAAAAGGAGCACGCGGAATTTATACCGCGGAATAAAGCGATAAAAGCAAAGCGACGTAGAAAAAGAGAAGAAGCCGGTCTTTTCTTGCTTGTGCGCGCGCGCGCGTCGTCGTAGTCGACGTAGCGTTTCGCCCGCAAGATTGTTATTATTATATTATTGAGTGGGTTGAAAAGCGCGCGGAAGGTTTTGTTCGTACAGCTCTCGAGATTGCGGCCTGATAGAATTTTATAAGCGCAGCTCCCGCGGAAACTGGGTGAAGATGGCAGACCTTAAGAAAATCACGAGAATACCGCCGCCGCTGCCTCTTTTTTCTTTTTTTTGCTCTCCCTCTTTCCTTGTTTTATCTCTTTCTCTCTGACGGTTATTTTTCCTTCGCGAGCTGCTTGCTGAAAAAGTTATTCAATCTCTCTCTTTTTTTTTATCATAACGAGCGAAACTTCAGCAGTAGCAGCAGCAGCTCTGGTTGTGTCATCATGAGTGTACCTTTCCTTTACTTTTCTTCAAGGATCAAACAATCTTTTAAAAAATACGACGTTTTTCATTAAGTGAGTCATGCGAACCCACGCGCAGATTTAGAACACGCGTAAAATCACGTATAGCTTTTGGAGCTTTTTTTTTTGTTTTTGTTTCTCACACGTTATAGCCGCGTGTCAAGAGCGGTGAGTGGCGGGGCGCGCGATCGAGTTTCACTTAACGAAGCCTTTTCCTCGGCTTCTATTTTCGGGGAGGGCTCTCTCTCTCTCTCTCTCTCTCTCTCTCTCTCTCTCTCTCTCTCTCTCCGCTCGCCAAGGCTGCACTTTGAGCGTTTATTAAAACGAATTCAACTTGTACCAAGCATGTACATGCACTGCGCGCGAAGAAGCTGCTGCTGCTGCGGCGAGGTGAGTGAGAATTAATTTTCGCGCGCGCTCACGCGAGGCCTGATTGATTGGGAGGCCGAGGCTCGTTATGTTTGGCACACGAGACTCCATTCCAATTTTTCATGCAAATCGCTCGAACGCAAGCGCGCCCGAACCGGTGCATGTACACATGCACATGCACACACGTACTCACACACACACACACACACACACACACACACACACACACACACACACATCGTAGCATACAACATCCCCGTTTGTCTCGTTCGAGCACTGCTGCTGCTGCTAATTGTGCGACACTCGACCGCGCGAAGCAAGAGGAATATACATATACACTTGAGAATTCATTGATTTTGTTAGGCTCTGATATGGAAAGTGAGTGTGTGTATACCTCGAGAGCAAATTATAACGTACTCAGACTCATTCCTTTACTCGAGTTCTATCTTCGTTACGAGTTTTATTAGTCGATCGATATCGTAATTAAATTTCAAGAATATATTCTAAAATTAACAAATTTAAGGTGGGTTACGATTCTTCAGCTAGCGAAACAAATTTTCGTATCTTTATACTTCGAAAGGCAAGGTCTGTCGATTTTAGAAGTCCGTGGTTTCCCAAATATTACCCAAAACAAGCCCGGTCCTGCAAAGCCACATGTGTTCGACAGAAGGTGCACAGTCCAAACTTTCTAGTCCTTCCAAATGGTAACTTTCTCAAATTCCTCTGCCAAATCCTCTTTCCTTTACTAAATATGCATGAAGGGTATATCCATTATTGCTTTTGCAATTGCGTTGCAGTTATTAGATTATTTGTCACTAACTAACAATTTAATCACACTTCCAAGGTAAAATTCATTAACTTATTTTTTTTTGCCAGCAATGCGTCACTGTGAGTTTTATCTGCATTAAAAATGCAAATTTGCCGATAGCTTAATCAGAAAATAAACGCACATAGTATAACCCTGAGCTCGCAGAAGGGGGTGCAAAGAAAAAAAAAGGTTCTGTGACTCGCACATACACACACAGGCTGATTCACAGTGCTCTGAATTGGAAATTGTTCATTAAGCTCATGTTTTGCGTACGACGATAAAATCGTGCAAGGGGGTCGCTCTCTCTCAGCGCAATAATTGCATGGTTGGGCAATTAAAGCTACACTGCACAAATCTACATCACCGTTACAATCAAAGACGAGCTAAATAAAGAAGAAGAAAAAACATTCGTATAACTAGGATATTTCAATAAACAGTCGCGAGCGAGCGCGTATAATACTCGACCCACATCCGCACGAAATTTGCCGGCGGCTGCGGGAGGGTAAAAAAAAAGTTGAACTAATGAAAACGCTTTTGCCGTCGCAGGCAGCGGCGGCATAGGAAATATACACGGCATTGAACTCGATATTAAAACCGCAGCGCCCCGAGCGAGTGTACGCAAGTGCAGCTAAGATATACTTCAATGGAATCGTCATCATCCACGCAACGCCCACGTGCGAATCTTTGCCTCTCTTCTCACGGCTTTGTAGCGGTGTACTCGTTTCTTCTTTTTTTTTTCTTTTTCTTTTTCTTCGCTGATCGCGAAACAGGAAATGGGTGAACGCGAAAAAAAAAAAAATAACAAGACGAGAGAGAAAAAAAAGTGTCGTTAAATGATCGCCACCGAACGTATTAATAACTCTGCATTAAAATAGCTGGAGCAACGATTGCTCTGAATAATTGACTCATTAGCGAGTAAAGCTTAATAAATCGCGCAATTTGCCTCGATCATTCAAAGACCTAATCTTTGCCTTTCTCAATTATAAATAATTCACCATTTGCGCGCTTGCGCGACCTAGAAACATTCCCTCTTGTCTCTTTCTCTCTCTCTCGGTCTCTCTCGAACACAATCGCACGATTCCTCTCACTATTGAGGTCGGTTTTTTTTTTATTGTATCACATCCCTGTGCGCGAGCCAACGGTACGCCCCGCAATAATATAAATCACGCATTAACATATCGGCCTCGCGCATCTATGAATATTATTAAATGATAATTATTGGCTTTCGCGAGAAGTCGCGCGACAAAAAGTCGAAGCCCCGTGGGTCGTTGTGTGCGCAAGCAAAGCGCATTGTGGGAAGGATTGTTTTGATTCGCGTGCGCGATTTTATCTCTGTTTATTATACCAATCTTTTATTTTTTTTGTCTGTGTTACTTTTCCACTTGTGTAATTTCCGCTATTGATTTCGAACTGTATACACTTCTTTTTTCTTGCGCCCGCACTTCCTGAATTTTGCTCAGAGCGGCAATTAAAAGTTTTTAATGATTTGCTTGCACAACTCGCGCTGAATTTGTCCGAAAGTTTTGCGCCTTCGTATATTTCAAAACGTGCTCAATTAATTTGAAAACTTTGGAACGGTCCTATAGATTATTAGCGCGCGTATAACATATAATAAATAACGTATCGTTGACGCGTAAACAAATTTATGAATTTAAAAGGAGGGGTTCCCTTTTCTTTATCTCATATTGCTCGTACAAAAGGGGGAATGGAACGAGCAGCGTCTCAATCCGCGCAGAGCGAAGAAAAATCACTTTAATAACAATGAAATTAATAAGGCAAAGTAAAGCCAACAGTACACATATATCACGTAATCCATAACCTGCTGAAATTGAACGAAATAATCTCCTTAAACAAACGTTTGCCAAGCGTCAGAGCATGAGATCCCTTCGGTAAGGCATACAAGCAAAAGGCTCTCTCTCTCTCTCTTTCAAATCCCGACGAATTTCCCTTTTTTTCCATTTCATCAATCAAATAAAAAAAAACCTCGTGCACCCGCAATAAAGAAGGGCTGCACAGCCGATAATACATCAAAAACGATAAAAAAAAAGGAAAGAAAGGAGAAGGAGAAATAATCCCCTGGACAAATCGCGCGCGCGTGGTGCATTTTGGGGGTTCTTCGTGCGGCCGGCCCCTATAATACGCCTTACATGAGCGCCGCGTCGCCGCGGGATTATTAGCATTTTTATGCCATCGGCGCACGCGGCGACGTGTGCGATATCGGGGTGTGTGCGCTTTAAACGTTCCACGCGAGCGACTATTGGGTTCGAATCGAGAGAGAGAGAGAGAGAGAGAGAGAGAGAGAGAGAGAGAGAGAGAGTTATATGTGTGCGACATGTGCAAGAGAACCCCGTGCTCGATATATACCGTGCTGCTTGCATTTTTATTTGTCTTCTTTTATTTTTGAATAAATGTTTACGTAATCCCGTTCGCGAGCTCTCGATGCTCCTCCAGTTTTTTACTTTGCATGTCGAGTGCGTCATTTTTTTTTCGTATCACTCTTTGTTGCTGTTAGAAGTATGCTTTGGCATAAATTGGAACGCTAGTAAATTGAAATATGCAGGTTTCGTTTCAAGGAAATTTATAATTAAATTAATTTTTGGAGAAAATCTCGCGGAAAATTTGCAAAGCGAGCTCCAAATTCGCGGCATAACTCGAAGGCATACCCATCTCAAATTGATAGCGTGGAAGGTACTAGTTCTCACAGCCTCATAGCTTCCCCAATGCTTGCCGATTATGAACGCTTGCTAGAATCATCGTTGCTCCGGGTATAATATACGCCCCCGGTTTATGCGCACAAGAGGAGAGAGAGAGAGAGAGTTGGCAGTTTTGTCATTTACGGGGCTTTTCGCTTGCAAGCGCGCGCGTTGCACTCGTGAGAAAAGGAGCTGCTAATCGGCAGCCGCGAGCCGAGGATTTATGGGCTTCTAATGTTCCATTAAATGAAAACGTTACGCGCTTCGTGTTTATACGGACGTGCGCGCGAGCAATGGATGGCTTGAAGGAGCGCGTTTTATTCGTCTCTTGAACGAGGCTGTTTTTTTTTTCTTCTCCTCTTTCTCTCTTCAAGCCGCGCTCGTATTGTTTCTGATAAATAGTTTATTGAATTTTAAAGCCCAGAGATAGCAAAGGGAATGGAAGGGTTTCATGTCGTTGTTAAATTTTATGTCTGCTCGGGCAACTAGAAAACAGTTTTATCCCTTCGGAAACCAGCTATAACGTAAATATCTCAAAGTGTCGTCTTCCTTTAAGTTTTTTTTTCTTCTTTGCTTTTTTTTTACGCTCACAGTGATAACACAATTCATTGTTTATACACGCTTCGTTCGATGATAAATAAAAAAAAAAACTCGGCTATCTCGTCTATTTTTCGTACGTAAAAAAAAGAAGAAAAAAATAATTTTTTTTTCGAATATCAATCAATCGTTGGCGTATTAGCAAGCGGTATTTATCAAACAAAAAACCCACAGCCATTAAAAAAGCCGCGCAAGCGAGAGCACGCCTCATAAACCCAATTTCAATCATCTCTTGGGCTGCAGCAACGGCAAGTCGAAATTTGCAATTATAATCAGGGCGGACCCGTGAGCGTGTGTGTGCGTGTACATGTTCAGGCCGGAAAAAGAATATCCCAAAGCAAAGGGCGCGCACTCGCCGATTTGGCAAACTTAACGGCCGAACATTTTTCACCGTCACGAGCAAGGGGGGGGGGGGGGGGTATACGCACACACAGCCCTTCTTTGTCGCGAGTCAATTACCTATTCTACAGGCTGCTGCTGCTGCAGGTGAAGGATTAGAGGCATCTAATTTTTATGAGGGGTGCTCGATCTTTTTCTCTCTCTCTCTCTCTGTTTGCACTTGGTATCGGGTCTATGCGGCTAAATAAATAAACAAATTCGAGTGGACTACCGTATGGACCATATGTCCGTGTGTGTATATCTGTGGGATAAGCCTTGCACTACTTCATTATTCAGCTGCTTTCAGCCAGTGCGATTTGCATTAGGTGCCAATCGGACTGTTTTATTTTTTATGCGCTTCGCGGAAGCTTTTGTTGTGCTTTTTCTTTGCTCATTTGTCGCCGCAGTGAAAGTTTCATCCAGATCTGAATTATCAAAGCGGGTATCGAGAAACTGATTTGTGTTATTTTGTTACAAAAATTCTCGCCTCGAAGATTGCTAAATAATTTCTACTCTCTCTACGAAAAGGATAATACGATTATTCACTCGAATCTCGTCGCTCTCTTTCAATTGACGACAGGTGACTCATTGAAAATAAAATTGAGTGTCATTGACCGACGTAATTATTTGAATGACCCTATGTGGAAGACGTGGCATTCATGTATTTTTATTGAATGGATCTAATTTTCATAATAAGAATGTAGGCTACCATTAGAACAGATGGCGTAAAAATTAGCGGTGAAAAGAAAAAGAGGGAGAGAGAGAGAGAGAGAGAGAGAGAGAGAAAATTGAACGGCGAAAGACGTGGCTCCTCTCAAAGAGTGCCCATGGCCAGTTCTAAAGTTTTATACTCGAGTGAGTGAAGGCGCTGACTTGGAAAAGAAGTAGTAGTGGTAAAGTCTTGTCGCTCCTTTTATAATGAGCTCAGCGTCTGGAAAGTTGTGCCTTTGGCCCTTGCGAGTTGCATTAATCCGCTGAATTATACGATTAGAGGGGGGGGGGGGGGGGGTAAGGGCAAGGACGTCTATAGAGGCAAGCCCGCGCTTTCGCTTGTGCGCACTCAATTTGACGATCTTGCTGAGCTGTGCGCGAAACTGCCTTCGGAATCGTGTGATTAACGCACAGCCCAGAGTTTCGAAATTGAAGCTTGGTTGTATATACGTATACGAGAGAAGAAAAAAGAAAAAGAAATTGACAGCTATGATCCCCCTTCTCTCCCTCGCGCAGTTTATGGAAATCCAATGACGCAAGCATTCGCCAAGTTCGTTTAAAGTCAATAGAATCGCACGCGTGATTGTCAACTAAAATTCCATAGCTGTCGAGAGAAATAGCTATATAGAGAGTGGCGATAATGAGTAATTTCACACAGGACACGAGCATTAAACTGTCTCTCAGAGGCGAGCGCACAATGATAAGCTCGAGTACGAGGAAACAAGAATCGAGAGAGAGAGAGAGAGAGAGAGAGAGAGAGAGAGATCCCCTAGATTAGCTTTCCCGTTCTAGATTAACGAGTTATAGCCGCGTCGACGCATGCCTCTATACGAATATATGCATTATCATGGGGTGGGCGCAACCTCTTATATATTGCACAAATCATTAACGGTCTCTATCTCGAACTCTATGCCTCTCTGTGATGTAACTGGAAAAATTGCCGTTTGATCGATGCAACTTATACATTACACTCCGATCGAACACCGTTTAGAATTCTTTTTTTTTTACGTAAGAACTTTTCAGGCGATTTATTGTCACGTAAAATATCAGACTCGTTGAGTTATAAGATCTACATGCAAAATCTCGCGAATGTAAATTCTCTTATAGCTTTCCATAATTATGACACGAGTGGTTGCATGATAAAGTTTAACGGGCCAACTTTAGCGATCTCGCAGTGGTACACACCTGAAAGAAGAAAATGAAAAAAAAAATTGTCATGATCGACTTTAAGAGTGGAAAGATTAGAAAGTTGTGATACACATTATATACACATGCACGTTCGCTTTGATCATAATTTTTCATTTCTCCGTTACCGCACACATGCAGCACAAATAATATATACATTTTGGCTTTCACTGCTGCGCACATTCCGATTCTTCGCTGTGTATTTAGTCCCCGCGCTCAGCTCTCCTGTTATACATTTCGAATTGTATCTCGTTGAATTGAGCAGTATATATACACGCGAGATACTTAAACAGCTGTAACATTGAGAATAGCGCATTAACCATTTTCAAGACCGTTCAAAGGATCATTAAGAGAGCATTGAGAATTTTCATTGGTACATATAGCAAAATGATTTGGCCGCTCGTGAACTTGACTGTGTGCTGCAAGTATACTACATATATATATTAATAGCGCGACGAAGCTGTATACATGCTCTTTCTCTCTCACGCACAAAAGGCCGGTGCACCGTTAAGCTGCCCACACGGTCAGTCTATGTGTTGCCTTAGGCTGCATATACGGGGCGTGGTCCGCGAGTTGCAATTGCAGTAAATCCAAGGTTTGTCTCGGGCCTTCTCTTCGCTCGCTCGCTCGGCTCGGCTTTGCGCTCGACTCCGACTTCGACTCGACTCGCGCGCTCTCCTTTCGTGACTTCCCTATCTGCGCGCGTCGATCCGCTTGCATACATTACCTCGCCAAAGGATTTCTATCGTTTTCCAACGCCAGAATTCAATTCGACGACTTACATGCATTAGCAGGCCAACGGAAATTCTCTCTCCGGCTCTCGGGCTTTGCATGCACGACGCGCGAGCGCGGCCAACAAGCTTAAATTCAGTCGTTAGTGCACACGGACCCTTCGACACAAAAACCCTTCTGTGTGGTCTCTCTCTCTCTCTCTCTCTCTCTGTTTTACTCTTCTGCAACAACTATTCGAGAGAAAGAGAGAGAAGGAGGGCCTACTTTCGAGAGATTTCGATCGGCCAAGCAGGACATGCTAAATTTTTGAAAATTTCAGAGTTTTATTTTCTTCGACTCTCCCGGAAAAACATTTGTCGCTGGTACATAGTGAACTGTACATAAACGGGACTTTCTCTCTAAACAACTTTATTTCTGAGAGCACAACAGTTGAAATACAAGAAGAAAGGCGCTGACAGTTCATGCCTGCTGCTCGTTCTCTTATTCGTGATATATACGCTTGCTATGCCTTGCCTCGCTGCTGCTGCTGCTGCGGAGATTTCGGAAAATCGTCACGTTTTACGAGCCAACAAGTCAGAAAACCAAATTTCCGGAACACGTCGCACACGCGAGAACGTCTGATTTCCTGCCCCAAGAGCAAGAACGAGCGAGCGAGCCTCGGGTAACTTGAGAAAAGATTCGGCTTGAATATGTAAACCTTCGTGAAATCTTTTTCTATATCTTCTTTTTTGTTCCTGCGTCTATATGTGCATGTATATCGCGTACACGCGTCAAAGGATGCGCTCGGATATAATAGATTGATTCCTCTGTATATATTGCACGTGAATATTCATATCTTTGGTTTTCCAATAAAGTCATGCAAATATGTTTTTGGATCGAATTCTCCGTGGCCCTTGGTAAAGTACACCGAGGCAGGTGATGAGGATGCAAGAGTCGTTGTTTTAATTATGCATGATACAATTAAACTTCGCCGAGTAATTAAAATTTGTTTGCTAAAGATAATGTTCGTTAAAAGCGAAACTCTAGACCTCCACGAAGCTTCGTGTACTCGATCCTTCTTTTTTTTTCTTCCACGTTAAATTTTGTAATTCTACACGTTGTACATTTTCCATTTCAATAAAATTCTACTAAACATGTAGATCTTCAAGCTCGGTATTACGTATATATGTATGTATATGGGTCTATATACCAGAGCACGGTGTTGGTGTAATTACGTCACCTACATACAAAACGCTCGTGCCTCGGGTGTACTGCCTAACAATTTTCCGGAGTAGCATATTTACGTGCACGTTGTGGAAAGGGTCAGCGCGCAGAAACTGGAGCAAGCGCGAAAAAGTTGTCCCTCATTATACTACACTGCGACTCTCTCGAAGAAAAAGGAGCAAAGAAAATAAAAAAAAAGGTAAAAAGGATACAGTCGACATCTAGAAAAATCAATTTTTCCGGAGCAACGGATAGAGAGAAAGCATTTCATATCGCACACGTATAGATACATATAGAGAGAAAGAGAGAGAGGAAGTCGCTCGAGCTTAGAAACTGGTTTGCAGCGTGGGAAATGCGAGAAGGCGCCAAGAGAATCCCGAGAGCGCGCTCGGGAAGGTTTTTTTTTTCGCACATGCGGCAAAAGACATAGCGGTGTCTTAATTAATTGTGCGCGCTTGTGATACTGCAACCGCTCTTTCTTTCTCTCTCGCCCTCGGTATTTATGTCGGGAGTTTTTTTTCCTCCTCCTTCTTCTTCTTATATACCTATTGCTTGATTGCTCAATGCTTTCACGTAGTACGCGTGGCGGGCGGCACAACCTTATCGGCTCTTATATACCTCGCGACTTAATATGCATAACCAATGAAGCGGTCGCGGCTATACGTTTCAGAGGGCATTGCTAACTTTATTAACGCACTTTGTTGCGGTTTATCGAGCTCGTATAATTCACGCATCGTTGCGTCCGCACTTCATCGGCAAAACTCTAATCTTCGCGCCGAATAACGGCTAGTAGAAGAAAATAACGAGGGGGTGGGGTGAGTTGCTGGGTGGATAAAAGACAATCGGCGAAAAAAAATGGCTCATTAACGCTTGCACGAGCGCACCTCGAAAATGACCTCTTACACGGCTGACTGGGTAGGTCGCTTGCTCTCTGCGTTCAATTGGACGTCAAATCGAATCCGCTTACCTACTACTTGAGCAATATAGCTTATGGACGCGTGGCCTAGAAAATTTTCTCTCGCAGGCAAAATTACGAGATATATATACATGCATTTGTCGTTTGATTTCATATATATATACCGATCAAAGTTCGCGACTCGCACACTTCTGTAATTTTCATTAGAACCCTCGACTACGCGCGTTTGAAATATAATGCTTCATTTGCACGTGCGCGCGCGGGCGGCCTCTCTCCGTACTCACTCTCAGCGTCCTGCAAAATCGTCGTCACCTAATTTAGCTGAAAACCCGCGCTGCTCGATATTTCAGTTTAATATGCGGGAGAGCCGCGAACTGAGGATTTATCGTTCTCCCTTGCTTTTTTTCTTGGGTTTTTGGAGTGATGCAAAAAAAGAGCCGTGCATTTCGCTTGCATCTGGACGGTTCGCTGTGTGAATTTTTTTTTCATTCTCTCTCTGTCAGTCTTTCTGCGCACTGCATCTTCGGGGGGCAGCAAGTAGGTGTGCATAAATTTCCGTTAATGCGTGTCATCCCCGGCAGCTGCCGACACTCTATGGGGTATAAGTATATTAAAAATGAGAAAGCGTCGCATGCCTGCTACTGGCGTTCTCCTGAATTTGTGCGGCTATACGTATATTATATAGTTTTGATATTTTTACGGGGTGACTACTATCCGTGTACATAAAAGTCAGCGTGTAACTGTGGGAATTTGCGCGAGACCGTGTGCGTGACACACGTACGATAGAAAATGTAATTATTAAATTTTAAAAAAGTCTCCTTTTATATACGTCCAACGATAAATGAGTAACACGCCAATCGAGGCACGCAATATAAAAAAAAAATAATAAAATTAAAAACGTTCGCGATAACTTGCGCTCGCGCACACGAGATAGCGATCGAAGTGTATATGTATATCCTGAAAAAAAATTAATCAACCGACTGTCCATTAAAATCAATCCAGTAATGAATTCTCAACTGCGTGTCAGTTTTAGCCGGCAGCTTTTATATGCCACCACTGTGTGTGTGTGTGTGTGTGTGTGTGTGTGTGTGTGTGTATGTGTGTATGTGTGCAATGGCTTTTAGCCTGCAACACGTATCTCTCAGTTGCAGCGAGAGCGCGGGAATGGTTCTCTAAGAGAGAGGAGAGCGAGAGAGAGAGAGAGCTTGGCAATCGGCGCGAAACCGTTGCTCGCACCACATACATCAAGAGCCATCCGCCCATCCATCTATCGCGTGTGTATGTATGTGTGTGCTCTCCGCGGTATAAGGGCGACGAGCGAAACAAATCAAAACGGACAGTCGGCTCAAAATGGCCTCTACGTTTCTGCTTTTTTTTTTCACCATCACGACGTTTTGCTGCCTCTGCACCACGAGAGCGAGAGAGAAAGAGGGGAAAAAGCCCGTATACTCGTGCAGCCGCAAGCCTTTTACGCAATTTTCCCCATAAGTGGGCCAAGCTGTATATACGTATGTGTGTGTGTGTGTGTGTTGTTACCACGAGTTACACTATTTGTGGGCGTGTATGTATGTGCCGGCCAGGATTCGTACTCTTATATTATATATGTAAGCCGAGGCATGACCGGGATAACATATATATGCAGCAGCAACGGTCAAAAGTGCATCGCTATATAGATACACCTTTTGTACAATGTATACATCGAAGGCTAATTTATATGTTTATTTCGGCTGTTGTTTATTCTATTGTGCTGTTATCTCGCGCGCATTATTATCATTTATACTATGACTGATTTTCACAAACTACTCTAGTTTTCTTTTTCCTAATATACACTTGGCTGTACGTATACGCTTCGCTACAGTACATTGATTAATTTCGACGTGCAACATTATCCTTTCATCTAATAATAACACTATTAACGGGCATAAACTCGCGCGAACGCGCGACGCATTGAATAACGCAGCCTGATATTTCAAACAATAGACTCTCTCTCTCCCTTGGTTGCAAAAAAAAAAGCTCTCTCGCGTAGTGAGTGTGCAAGTGCGGTAAACGAAAATTTCCATCGTGCAGCCGAGCGTAAAGATAGGCTCTCTCTCTCTCTCTCTCTCTCTCTCTCTGTGTCTTTCGACGGGGGCTAATCGAGCCGTCAAATCGTAAAAAAAGGAAGACTTTAGCGAAAAAAAAATGCAAAACCGCACGCCCGTGACTCTGTTTTTTGGTCGGCAGACACACATATATACATATATATATTATATATATCAAGAGTTTTGCATAGAATTGCAACGGCTAGAGAGAGAGAGAGAGAGATATTCACTTCCTCGTCGGCCGCGTTCTAGGGATATACCTAACTGTTGTTTCGCGAGAGCACACGCCTATGGCCTCGCCGCCGCCGCTCGTTCTTCTCGCGAAAGGAGGGCGGCGGCGGCGGCAGCGTTAATTTCCTTCGCCACTGTCTGCCGCTGCAATTTCCTGGGCTAGAGAGAGAGAAAGAGAGAGAGAGGACCGTTCTCTTTGCAGCAGCAGCAACAACTCGCTCTCCTCCACTTTTTTTTCGGGGGTGTACAGCGAGAGAGAACGTCCGGTCTACGCCGCTGATGCTGATGCTGTTGCGGCTATAGTCTTCAAATTGAACGTTCTCGTTTTAGTGGGATATAGGTTGCAGCGCAATTTGTTGTTGTTGTTTTCCGACAAAAACGTATACATCGTGTTGCATAATGCATCCAAAGTACGTTCATTAAACGTACTTTACGAGCGTTAAATACGTTTGGAATTAATTTTATATCATGTATTTTCATCGCGAGCGCGCGCCGTGATATATTTCCGGCTTTTATGAATAATGCAATAGAATCTTAGTTGCACTTCATATCACTGATTATTATTATTCAGTCGGCGTTTACCGTTTTCACGTTATAATGGTTAATTTTGGAGAGCGAAGCACAGCAGTAATCTCCTTCTTTGTGCGAAGAGCGCTGTGGCTGTTTTTGGTCGAAAACTCATTACTGGGCATTTATGCAACGAGGAATATTATTCATAGCTGATAAATATTAACAAGAGTCGACGGCTGCTGCGGCTGAAAATTCAATGTGACAAACAGAGCGTGTGTAATCAGTGTTACAATCGCTCGACGCCGCGCGTCGTATACAGTCGCGAGAGACAGCGAGAGCGAGAGAGAGAGAGAGAGAGAGAGAGAGAGAGAGAGAGAGAGAAAGACAAAGGTTTTATTTATTACATAAAAATAAACTGAATACAAAAGGATAGAATATGAAAGTGTTGGAGCGTGATAAATGAAAAATATGTGTATCGATTTTGTCCCTTTCTCTTTACTGCTGCCTCGCGAGCAGTGCACGTGAGAGAGTGCTGTACGTGTGTGTGTGTGTGTGTGTGTGTATGTCGAAGTAAAAGGCGTATACACACTCCACAATGTAGCGAGACTCTGTTATCTCTTTTAATGTCTTGTTCCTTTTGTTGCTTATAATCGTGCTCTCTGGTGGTGGTGCGAGTATAGGTGACAGCGCAACATGCCTTAAAAACCCGTGTCACACACACACACACATATACACAACACAAGGCGTTTCGATTTATTGTGCAAGGCGATTAATTATTTCATGAATGCAGCCACATAGATCAGTAGCAATCGAGTCAATGTTTTGATTTCATAATTATCATAATTTATTGCTCGCACGCAACTACAAGCAGCCTCCCTCGCCAGTCGTCGAATGAATATTCAATGCGTATATAATACGCGGACGACATTTTTTTTCTTTCTCCTTTTACTTCTTTATTTTATTCTTTTTTTTTTTACTGTTGCTCGTTCTCAGGCCAAGAGAGAGAGAGAGAGAGAAAATTGTATGAATAGAGCAAGGCGAGCGTTTACGCGTGACCGAACGCAAGATTTTTTTTTGTTTCATACCCAACGACGACGACGACGACACATTCAGGAGATCCTGCTTCCTCGTGTGCAGTCTCTCTTTTTATTTCTTACGAGTGCGCGCTCGGAGCTTCCTCTGTATCGCATGGTCTTGAATAATGAGATATAGAAATTCTTTTCTGGCTGGCAATGCCAAGCGAGAAACTTCCACGTGCGAATTATGATGTTCCTTTTCGTATATAACGCTTGCATCCTGCAATTATCCCGCGACTTTATACTCTTGTTCCAATGCGCATATATTGAGAAACGGATTCAGCGCGCGTATTCTAATGTTATTCTCGTTTTCCATAAGGGTACTACTTGTCCGGTGCTTGTGTTAAAATAACTCGCAATCATTTTAAACGGACTAAAAGTACCATTTCCAATGGTTATACTTTAAATACCTTCAGTTGTTGTTGTTGTTGTCGTTGTCAATTGGGAATTTTAATTTTCTCTCAAAGTGGACCCTCGACACTGACAGACTTGTCCCCTACAATTGTTGGAAATCAATTGAATACGAGGGATAATGAAAAACCCCGTGAATTGATTTCTTCGAGAGTGTCATTCTCGTCGGTAATAAGATGGAGAGTGTATTTCCACAAACGAGAGAAAATTACTTCGGCAAGATTGTCACTTACGCACGCGCGCGGTGCAGCGTCATTTTTGCACAATTTTTGAGAGCAACTTCTTAACTCTTTGACTGCGCTCGCGGCAGGTAATATATACAGACACATATGAATGTAACGTACGTATATACGTAGGTGCATTATACTCTTGGCGAGAGCTCTGAGGCAGCATAATAGCGCACTGCTCCCTTTCCGTCTCTCGCTCATCTTTTACGTCGTTCTCTTATTTTTCTTTTTTCTCTTCTTTTCTCGTCCTTCTCTCTCTCTCTCTCTCTCTCTCTCTCTCTCTTTTTTGCTGCTCATTGTAGACGAGTGGCATTCTGGCCTCGCTCTCTCTCTCGCTCTCTTTCGCGCAACTGATAGTTACGACTGAGTAGAGTCAATTACACGGGAGGAAATAAGACGACAATTCATACTTTAATTTGGAACACGCAACGGGCACTTTAATTAACGTCTATACGATATAAAACTAACTCTCAACTGTATCGTACCTTTTTTATCGCGAAATGTCAATTTTTTTGTGTCACTTTGACTCTTTTCCTTTTTTTTTTGTTCACCGCGAACTAGCGAATTTTTCGCACTAACTAGATTTGCGAATTTTAACGCTAAACTTTGTTGTGCCCGCACTCGGCGAGCTCGCGATGTCAATTAAAGTTAATCGCTCGTGAAAATTGGAAAACTCGGCTTTTTCACGAGAAATTTTATTTTTGCACGCGTAGCACTCTCCGCGGCATCGGTGTGTCAATCTAGGCGTCACTTTGATTTTCCCATTTCTTCTCTTTTTTTTTGGACTTTCTAGTAGAGCACGATCTCAAAGCGGTATCTCGCGTGATTATAAATCTCTCTCTCTCTCTCTCTCTCTCTCTCTCTCTCTCTTTCTCTCTTTGGATATATCGGTCCAATTTTCCGGATAACTACGTTTACACTGTCAGTCTGTCATTATATGATTTCCTGAACTTTCTTTCTACAGACAGCTTCGCTCCCGATCTAGCTGTTGTTGTTTGCTTTTTTTTTAATTCATCTTGATGCATTATAATTGACTCGCTATCAGATCCCATCAGAAATGAAGCCAACAAACAATTCAAACATAACGCGTATTTCTATAAGCGAAACAATACGGAGGAAATTAGCATCTCTCTTCGTGCAACTAATTTCCGATCGAAATGAGCTCATCAGCAGATAAAGCCCTCATTCGGGATTCAATTAGATGAAGAAAAAAAAAAGAGAGGAACAATCAACAAAAAGTTCATTACCGTTCTCTCGCGTTGGCTCGGCCACGCAATGCCTAATAACCTTGGCACGCGCTGATTGTACTCGACAGTTTTCGCTTTTTCGCGCGCAATCGAAAAAAGAAGCGGCAGCTATATATATACATGTTTGAAATTCAAAGATAAAAATCCATGAGAATATTTTAGCAGAGCGTAGTATTTTAAAAACGTAATATATATTTGATTTATTCTTGAGTAATTATTATATTGTTAAACGCATTTTTAAGCTTCAATTTTCAAATTATTTCAAATGTTGATACATAAATCTAACTAGGCATTCGTTACGCTTTGAATGAATAAATTACTTTTTCATCTTTGGCTATAGTAATTTCAGTTGTATATAATTCAATAAATATTGTATTATAAATGAATAGAAATGCGATTAGATGTCAGATAAATATTTTTATTTTTACATTGTTGAATACATATCACTTTGCGGTGTTAGTAAATTAAATCCAGTTGTTAAGTAGTTGTTCTGTTCGATTTGAAAATGTTGATTTCAAGAGTTTTAGTAGAGTCAACTTGTAAATATTTCATTTTTAATAGTTCCTTTATTGCATTTTCATACATTATTGTAGCATTTTTTCAGATACGTTATACTGAAACAAATGACAAAAAAATTTAATTTTCAA
Organism: Galeopsomyia nigrocyanea; assembly: GCA_035047105.1. NCBI lineage: Eukaryota > Metazoa > Arthropoda > Insecta > Hymenoptera > Eulophidae > Galeopsomyia > Galeopsomyia nigrocyanea. Next base: position 805,806 of record JAWWMK010000040.1, on the reverse strand, counting down.
AAGTTTCAACTTTACTTAAAAAAACGAAGCAATTTTGTTCAACCTTCTTAAAATAACATCATGTCATGAAATTAAAAAAAAGTATATTGATTATGATAGAACTCACCGACGTTAGTTTCATTTAACAAAAAAACTTTGGTGCTAAGAGACACAACTAAAAATGGACGCTTGGAATGTCGCCTCGTTCGTGCTGCAACTGCAGGAACATCTTGAGTACCTACAGCAGCTTCTCCGATGCGATTGAGGCTGCTGTCTAGTCGTCTCATAGCTTTTACGACTTAGTCCGCCTAAATGTCACATCTGTTTGAAGGACGAAGAGGTGAAAAATAATCTTTCCACTTACTTTTTTGGAAAACAATGCCCCCCGAAACGAAGGAAACGGAAAGCGCCTGTCAAAAAAAAATATTAATAAGTTCGGATTAATGTTATTTTTTACAATACGGCAATGGAAGGCTAATTCAAAAAGTCGTCAACAAAGAAATTATGAAGCTTGCGTGAAAAATGCAGCATTAATCATAAAATCATTTGGTGTTTTGTTGCTGGAAAATATGATTAAACTTCAAATAAACAATTCATTTTCAGCAACGAAAACACATCAATACTCATTATTTAGACGTCGCATTGCAGTGTTCTGCACCGGAATACCCACATCCGGAGGCTTTAGTGCGACTTTAGTGTCCCTTTCCGGACCGAAACTGACTCTCTCTATCTCTCTCTCTCTCTCTCTCTCTCTCTCTCTCTCTCTCTCTCTCTCTCTCTCTCTCGTACACTCTCGTAGTCGTTATTTCATTGGGCATGAATTTCCTAATGTGAAGAGTTTCCTGTAGTTTTTTTTTATCTTCAATCATTCGGCCTGATGGTTAGTGTAAAAGGGGCGCAAAAGCTCTCGCGGCGATCTTGCAGCGAAGAGAGAGAGAAAAACGGCGCGGGCATAAACAGAGATAGCCAGGCAGAAGCAGCAGGTAAAAAAAGAAACTAGAGCGAGCGAGCGATCGGAGCAAAAAGACGCGACAAACTGGTATAGGATAGTATAACGTCGGGCTGTATATGTGCGCGGAGCAGGCAGGAAAGGTAGTCATTTTCTGCCGGAGGCCCCCCCTGACTCTATATATCCTTTGCATCGCGAAGCTGAGAAAGTCGCGAGTTTATGCAGCGGGTTTTCTCTCTCTCTCTCTCTCTCGCTCACGCACACTCTCGAGAAAGGTGCATAACCGGGCGGGGCACCCAAGTTGCTGCTGCTGCTGTTGCTCTCTCAGAGTCCATCGCACTCTTTCTCTCTCTCTCTTTCTTCAAAGCCCCTTTTATTTTGCGCCGCGACTTGCGCCTTCACTTCTCTCTTTCTCTGTCGCAAATTCCGTTTCTCGGCTCTATTTTTAGACGATCGTTCTAATCTCTTCTCTCTCTCTCTCTTTCTCTCTTCAGCGGCAATTGATTCGCGTGTAACGGGAAATCGTGCAGAAAGCTTTCGCTACAAGTATATGTGGGTGTTGCGCGCGAACGCTACGGGCTCAGCTGATATTCAATTGTGAGAAATCTATTATTTTATAATTGGATGCAAGTTCTATTTCCCGCCGCTTGACGTTTTTGACGGGTTCCACCTCCGGCGACGCCAACAACAGAATATATACCTATATACGGACTGGATAACGGTTCGTGTGTGCATAACTTATTTGACTTTGATTTTATTATTACTAGTCGTTGGCATTGCACGCTGCTTTTGGACTATATTTTGGATACTTTGAGTTCTTAATTTTTTATTTTCTTTACTACTATGTCGGAGTTTTGATTTTTTTAACAGGATTAATTAATTTTTCAGTTATTGGAACTACGTGTATTTATATTATTTGAATATGAAGTAGTTAATACATATCAGACTTTCTATCGTATAGAAAGGACACGGCAAGTTTTGTTGGGATTCTTTTTTGCTTTCGGAAATTATATAAGCCGAGAAAAAGTTGGCGAAGATAATTTTTTGTTCATATATGAGTGGCACTATTTTATATTTGTCTTGCTACATATTTCAACGCAGAAAAAAAAAACTCACGTTCTAATTTCGATTTTATAGGCAGTAAAAAGAATTGAGAAAAAAAGAGATAATAGAGTAGTTTATTAACATGGAACACCGAGTCTTGTGTAACTTATTTACTCACTCGTATTGGTAGTCGTACGACATATGTCAGAAAAAAAATACCCACACGATTTCGCGATTTTACCGTTTCGTTCTAAAAAAAAACTTTGATTGAACATTACGTAAACAGGGCACGTATATAACTTTTATGCCTGTTATTCACACTCAATTTTACTAAAAACGTTTTTTTTTTTCCTACTTTTTTACTTTCAGCTCTTGAATAATTGAACGGGATATGTTGTGAAAAATGTTGTAACTGTATTTAATTTGGATCTTTGACAAGTAGCATGAATGACGTCATATACGTGAATAATTACGTATCTGATATCCTGTCGATTCGAAAAATTTTAATATTTCAACAAAATCAATATTTTACAAGGTTAAAGTACAGCACCACCAATGCCTGGCGGTTAGTTATACATCAGATTGATCTCGAAATATATTTGCAATAACGACTGCGAGTAACATTACGTTGATATGCAGCATCATTGAAAATTCTATCGCGGATATCAAATTTTCATCGTCGATTTTCATTTCATCCTCGTAAAATATTGAATGCATAATCCTCTCGTATAATCCTTTCGTAGCAAGAACATCACGTAGCTGAAACCTGTGATACTTTTTGGCGCATCGGCTGGATGGAAGTTTGGGGCAAACATGCCTTGTTTACCTCCTTCGAGTAGAGGGAGACGACTGACCGCAGGCGCGGTGGTGGCATTTCCGCTGTGAAGGGCACAACTTCTTCTTCTACTTCGGCGACCTGGATACAGCACACATACATATAGTACGGAGAGAGAGTGAGTGAGTGAGAGGGAGTAGGCGCACGCGCCCCAGGAACGGGAAGTCGGCGTGTTTGTCTTCGTCTCTCTCTCTCTCTCTCTCTCTCTCTCTCTCTCTCTCTCTCTGTATTTGCGGCTTTCTCTCTCTCTCTCTCGCGGCTTATAACGGCCTCGCCAAAGTTCACGCGCGTGCACGTAGTATCTTGCAAGAGAGAGAGAGAGAGAGAGAAATGTGTATATGTATGTGTGTGTGTGCAGACTGACTGCTCGTACACCCGCCCGAGCTATGTACGTACGTATCGGTTTGTTGCTCTATACGCTCTTTACTGTGCTGTCAGTCTTTCTCTCGCTCTATACCTCGTTTCTGTGTGTATTTCTACGCTCGACGCCGCTTCTGGCATTCAACAATCTTTGTCAAAGGAAATTTCACTCCAACTGCGACTTTGCTTTGCTTCGCGCGACTATTATTCTTGGTCCATTAAACTGCCTTTTGTTTGTATAATTGTCGTTGAAGTTGCAAATTCATCGTCATTCCAACTGCAGAAATTGCAATCTCGATTCCGTTACTATTCGATTCCGTTAAATGGCGTTACAGATTCCGATTCGCTGCAAATATATTAAAGCGTACAGCGCGGATAGAGTGCTTAAACGTATTTTGTTGCATCTCCGTATACGATCCACATTTTCATATAAAGGGTGTATATGAAGCCGTGCGTATCGTGAAATAACTCATAAATAGATGTGTAAATTTAAATGATGCATCAATTATTAATAATCTACGCTAGAATATATCCCATCGTAGAAAATTGCAATCAGAATGGCAATTATATCATTGCCCCCCCCCCCTCTCGGTGGGTTTAAAATAGCGAAATAGATAGACAGACGCGAATCCACTGCGAGATATAATAGGTCTAGGTCAAGCAACTATAGGCCGCCGCGTGTATGCGTTACAGCATAGTTATATCAATCGATAAGCGATGCTATTGTAGCGAGTATGTGTATGTGTGTATGCAAAGTAACAACCTCTAATTAATTTTAATTAAATCCACTCGTTTGCAGTGTACACACGCAGAGGCAGCGGATCGCAAATACATCCAATGTATATAAAAGCCCCGGCCGATAAATTACGCAATTCGGCCAGCGTGAAATCCAAATAACAGGCACAGCAGCAGCAACAGCAATAGCAGCAGCGCACCTAATTCATCAGGAGTAATTTTACAATTTTCGCACTCGCTTAACAATGCCAGCCTCGTCTATCGGTATACATATACACACAGAGTACAGAGCCGTATTAATTATCTGTTTGCGATCTGTAACAATACACGTGGGTAGGGAGAGAGAGAGAGAGAGAGAGCAAGAGCCGCTAATTAATTGCGAAATCGTCGAAGAGACTCTCACGAGCGAGCGAGCGCGCACACGCGCCGATGTTAAAAATCATCCGAGACAAACAGCGTACTCTCGATTATCACCACACTGAGATCTACCCATTCCCGCCGCTCATTGTTCCACAACCCAACACGTGCTGTCGCGCGGTTCTTTTTTTTATTTTTTTTTGACTTTTCTTTTTTAATTTTTAAAGAGACGCTGCACATTTTACTCTGCTTTCTCTCTGACGAATTTTTGATGCTAGATGTAGAATTCTACGCTTGACACCGCGGCTAAATAATTTGTAACCTTTATTTATGGGTTCAGTGTCGGATTTTTCTTGTTTAATATGCCGCGCGCGACTTGCTAATGGACCCTGATAAAGATGGGCGCGTTTTGTAACGTGTCTTCGATTACATACTCATTCGTATTTGTAACGCCCGCAACGTTACGAATAACAAAAGTAATTAGGAATCGCTTTCCAAGTTGTAACAGTTGGCCAAGTATAATCTTCTTTTTTTTTCAACCGTTCCGCAACAATACAAAAGCCAAGCAAGCTATTGATTTTGATTGGAATTGTAAAATATAGGTAAATTGAGGTAGAAAACTGAAAAGAAGATGACTGTAGGGTCGTGCATGTTCTATATATCTCTTTCACGAGTGTCGACTCTCTTGAAGCGTGCAGTTACGATTTCTCTATTGAGCTCTACCTCGAAACAATCAATGGCAACGTGCGACTCGCGAGAAAAAAAGGCAATTTTTGCTAGGCAATTTTTGTACAATGCCAAATATACATATACACACACGCACACATAAAAGCTATGTTCTATACAGTACAAAAGCACAAATTCGCAACAAAAATTGGCAGCTGGAGCCATGTGGGGCAATTTGTCGCTATCCACGCGCGATAGACAAACAAACGTTGGCGATCATCTTGTCATCGGCAGAAGGACAATGCAGCTCGCGCGCACACACACACAAACACTTACACGCGATATAGGCACACGCCATCACCACCTGGACCTCGCCTCGGGGCCTCGTTGTATTCGGTATATAGAAGCTCACGCGAGAGCAGTCGAGACGTCTAATTGGGATCTTCTTTTCTGCGCGCTCGCTCGCTGAAGCTGGAGGACTCGTCACGCGCGCCACTGCACCGCTGCTGTCGCGGAATTTTTCACGGATGGGGTGTGCGCGCGAAAGAGAAAGAGAGAGAGGTGTGATGCCGCGCTTAATGAAGATTCTTGTTTTTAGTTGCCAGGCAAGATTCCCCCTCTCTCTCTCTCTCTCTATGTCAGCTGTAATTATTTTCCAGTTTGCGACTGTGGTGTCGCGGCATTAGGTGAGAATTGCTACTCAGTCGTGTGAATATAGACATTCTTCTTTTTTTTCAATTTGACGGGTATAATTGTTTCATTTTCATTGGCATACTAATTGAAATTGTGAAGCGAAAGGAACGGATTCTTCGGATCGTGAGGCAGGAGTTGCAAAAGTAAAAGTTTTTCCAGCGGCTCTGAAAAGTTTTCTAGATAACCGCATTAAAACATGAAATAGAGTGGATGAAATTTGATTGTCAAAGCGAGATAGGACCAAGGCATACTTTGGTAGAAAGTTATTTTTGTTTACGAAACGAAATCAAATTAGGAAGCAGCAGCAGCATTGGGGTAGAAGAGGGGCATTGTTAGGTAAAAACATCAGATAAATGCAGCTGACAGAGAGAGAGAGAGAGAGAGAGAGAGAGAGAGAGAGGAGAGCGGCGTATGCTCGTGTTCTGAAAATAATCTCGTTACCGATCCAAACAATTTCACCGACTGCGAGTAAGTAAGCACGGACACACAGACAGACGTAACCTCTAGCGACAAAAAAACTTTCTCGTGCACTACTACCACTACTCTCTGATGGATTGGATGTTTATTTAATGGGCATGTAACATTAGAGCCGATAGGTGCATTCAGCAAAATCACGAGAGCTCGCGGTGGCCTCGGCGGTGGCGGCGCACACGAATAGATTTATAACGACATTGCGCAACCAACAAAAACCGAGCTCTACTCTCGGGAGACTTTTCTTTTCATCACTCGTCGTCGTCGTCTTCGTCGTCGTCGTCGAGGAATCACGTTCTCCCTCGCTGCTCGACTCTCTCGTGCATTTTGCTCTCGGCCGCAAGTTCTCCTCTTCTTTTTTTTTTTCGTTTGTTAGCAGAGTGTATACACGGCGGAAAGTGAAGGGGATCGTTATGAGCGATATTTTCTGTAGGTATCTGGCGAAATTCATCTCCGTGTGCCGGCGTCGGCGGCCGGCGTATAACGAGGCCCGAGATGAAGTACGCGATATTGCACCGGGCGAGAAAAGCAATTATCGCATGCACAAAAGCACAAATCGGTCTCTCTCTCTCTCTTTCTTGCTCTCCCTGAGAAAGTTTATCGACAATGGCACACGATCTATCACACTTTGTACCACTATGGCAAATTGTCCGTGCTGCACAGGCGCGCGACTATTTTTGGGCATCGTCGTCAAAAGAGCTGTTGAATTTATTACCCGTGCCCGCGAGGAGAGTCGAGTGTCAAAGGCCAAGAGTTGCTTTGAGGGTTTTGCAGCGTCGCGTCCGCTTATTATAGTCTAGCGCAGAGCGAAACAGAAAAGAAAAGAGGAGGAAATAAAAAAAAAAGAAGGAAAAACAAGAAGCGAGGAAAGATGCTCCTTTGGCGTTGCGCGGAAAAACAAATGTTGACGGGCGGGAGAAAAGGCGAAGGGCTATATTCGGGCTACGTCAGCTTGGGCTAATACGCGCATTATTTCGCTTTCATCTTGCGCAAGCTCGCTTTTAAGAATTAAAGGGCAAAGCAGCGGCAGTAACAGCAGCAGCAGCGAAATTAGAGCTGCAAAAGAGTCAAGTATATATACCGCGCCACCTCTCGCCCCCCCTCCCTCCTTCTTCGCGCGACTGAAGAAAATTGAAGGAGGCAGCTCGAAGTCACTTTTGTCTCGAGAAAGCATCTCACGCTTAAGAAACATTCAATCGGCCGCTACACCGAGTGAAATTCGCGTGGATAATTAACCAAGGCAGTATACACACACACCAACAGTACGCTCGGTGTAGCGCGATCCGTTTTGTTCGCAAACGAAATTTTCGCCTGAGTCACGTCGCTGCTTTAATTAGCCTGCCGTCACTTTCGCCACCGCTCGCGCATCCTCCTTGTTGCTGCTTCTGCTGCTGCTCCTCCTCGCTCTCCGGTAGTCTCTGTGAAATATTGTATAGCCGACGGTGACAAGGTGTTTACCACGTCGGCCCGTCATCGTCATTCTCTCTCTCTCTCTCTCTCTCTCTCTCTCTCTCTCTCTTTTCTTCTTTTTTTTTCTTGCAGCGCAAAGAGAAGAGAATTAAGGGGAGCTTGCACCTATATAAGAATATGTTAGCACGCTGAGGAGCCTCTTTAAGTCTTGAGGGCGAGGCAAAAAAAAAAAAAAAAAAAGAACGAGCCGAGAGATTGATGGCAGCTGCGAGATTGAAAAATATTTTGGCAAACACAATTTTGCATAGTCCACGGGATTACCTGCATGATGTGGCCTCTTCTCGCTCGTGTGACCTTCTTTTTCCCTTGTGTACGCTCATCACCAGCTCTCCGAGTGATAATATACTGAGGGCCTTTTTATATACGTAAACTGAGCGCATTAGCATTTTCATGACGTCGCTTCAGCACTGCGGACTATATGAATTCTTTCACTATTTTCACGCGCATATCTATAACCTTTTCTTTTTCATTCAAATTTTTTTAACTCGAAAATTTTTGTAATATCGAAAGGAATGAAAATTCAATAAAACATCGGTAACATATTGCAGTGTCATCGAATCGTTCGGAGGGCGAGGGGGGGTTAAGACGTCTGATATTTGAAAAATCCATAGTTGCGCAGCGTATGCAAAAGTGTTAAAAATTGCGCGACAGCGCGGCTGGGTCGTTTATCAGTGTCAGTCTTGAAAGAGAAATGTGCGTCAGCCGTATAACAAAAATATTAATCTCTTCGCGTTTGAATTACGCCCTCTCCGCACTTCCGAAAAAGGAGTGTGCTTATTTGATGATCTCGATTCACTCAAAAAAAAGGAGGGGGAAAAAATTGAGAGAGAAAGAGCGATGCACGCATCAAGCTCATTTCTGTATAATAATAAAATATTTCCGGTAGCGAGGTGTGGGTTTCGAAGGAAGGCAACGTAGAACCGCAGAGAAAGCTACAACTATAACGATCCTGCATGCAGCTTTGACGGCAAGCTTGCACTTTGCTGGCCGTAAAATTCTACTCCACTTGGCGCGCTGATATAACGGTTGCCGTGCGCGCGACATATTCGGGCTTTAAACTTCAGAGACGCCGTAAACTGGGCTAACTCGCTCACACCGATTCCCCAGGCTACTTTGTGTATGCTACGTCGGAGGGTGAGGAAGAGAGTGAGAAACAGCTTTTAAGCAAAATCTAACTCCCCCAACCGGCATTTATTTGCTTAGAATTGACTCTTCGATATATCGGCCGCAACGTTGATACGTCGCTGCGTATTTTTTTTTTATGCGAAACTTGCATGTCGCGTTTCTTTTTTCTCTCTTTTCTGATTTTCAATTTCAAAAGTTGCGAGCTCGAGCTCGACACGCGACATAGAAGAAGAAGAGAGAGAGAGAGAGAGCGAATTTGCAATTCCATTGCTCGTTGAATTCCCCGGAGCATTATATAAACGTAAAGGCGAAAATGGTTTTGAATATCGTGCAGCATACGAAACTTAATACTTTGATATGGGGCGAAATAGTTTGCTTCCTTGCATCGAGCCCCACGAGTACTCCGTCATTGTCATGCGGCAAAGCTATTCCCGAAATTTTACGTAAGAGCGTTTAGCATTCAATCCCGACTGCCTGTATATATTATATATACAAGAGCCTTTTTCCTGCATCAACTTTTGCTCTCTGACATTCGCTTGTGAGAGACAATTTTCCACTGTAATGCTCCCATTATAAACGTTTCTTTGCAGCTCTCAACCCATTTTCCAAAAGAGATCACACTCACTCGTGAAATGCACTTTTCTTCAAGAGAGACTGAACAGCTGCCTCGAGCAACAACAACAACAATAATTAATCAATTCCAATCGGTTAACCATGCGCGTACACGCGTTGCAATTAATATCCGAGTAATCGCGCGCGCGAGCACATTAAATAATCGATATACACGTTGTGTGTACATACATATATACGTGTGCGAAAGCAGAGTGTTGTGGCGCAGACACTTCCATTTAGCAATAAAGCCACGCGACGACGACGACGACGACGCAGAAACACAGAGAGAGAGAGAGAGCAAGCGAGTGAGAGAGAGGGTCGGTGACAGGCGACTTGGTGGCATCCTTCGTTGCATCTGACGTGCGCTTGCCTCGCCACATGTCGCCCTCGGCATCTGCTTGCTTGCTTGCATGCGGCAGGGCGAAAATATCGCGAGAGCAAGAGAAGGAGGTGGAGGAGGAGGAGGAGGGAAGATGCTGTGTCCTCGCGCCAGATGGGACACACCTTGTGATGTTTTCGCATCGATGCCCCAAAAGATGCGGTTTCGCCGCGAGCCAAAGTATTCTCCCTATACACAATCGATCCAGATTTCTTTCTTTTTCTCTTCTCTCTCATATTTTTTTACCTTCGTTTTGGCGCGATAAAAATTCTAATTTAGAGTGTACATGCCACATTTTGCACGCGTGCGTTGCTTTGAACGCGCCAGCGAGAGAAAGAGAGAGAGAGAGAGACGAGGAGAGAGAGATTATATCGATCGCCGCCTATATATGTGTGCCAGATATCCCGTCATATTAAATTCTGTATAAGCTCTTTTAATAATATTACCTCGTAAATGAGGCATTTTCGTGATATTAAAATTGCCGGCAGGGGTGGCGAGATATTGAACGCGACCCGAAAATTTCTGAGGTCCGCAACGAGAGAGTTAGATATAGGAATATATGCAAAAGTTGCATGTGTTAGCTGTAGTGCAATTGACGATAGATAATGCGGGTTATTTACGAATGAACGAATTCTTGTTAACCGGTGTAACGATCGTATGTGCGTGCGCTGTTGATTAAAATTAGAAAACGATATACGTGTGCTAAAAAAAGTGAGAGGCAATCGATAACCCACCCACGTGAATAAAAGTTACAGCAGTTCACGGTATGATGAATTCACGCTAATGGACATCAACTTTAATTTAACGTGTCGGAGTTATGAAAGCGTGTTTCGTAAATAAAAACTCTTTTTTTTTGGCCCTCGTCTTCACGAACGCATATATTTCAATCCAGCATGAAAAAAAAGTGTCGAAAAAAATAATACACATGTGCCAGCCCATAACTTATATAACTCGCACGGTGTGTCGTCGCTTAATCTAATCCCGGTGCGTGAGCTGGAACTTTGAAATTTTCGAGTGACGATAAAAAAAAAATATATGTGGCATGGGTAGGTTAATTTTATTATCGCTCTCGATTTGGCTTCTTCTTCTTTTTCTTCTTCTGCTGTGAGAGAGCGAGCGCGAGTTATTGCTTGGAAATTTGCTGTTATCAGCTGCACACGGGCAGAAACCTTGGCAGCAGTCGAGCGATAACTCTGCATTGCAGTTTTTTGTGTATATAGCAGTGAAAAATCCTTCGCGATGCTCTTCAGAGATTCTTGTTTCCCTTCTTCTCCTTTTTTTTTCATTCTCGGCTCTCGTTACTCAGACGAGCGCGCCCGCAAGAGAGAGAGAGAGAGAGAGAGAGAGAGAGCACTCGCCAAGAGATACCTAATGGCTTTAACAGATATTGTTTATCCGCGTGTCGTGCGGCATTACTTTGTTCGTGCATTCTGATATGGGCTTTCGTGTTCAGTTTCCAGCAGGATAGCGAATATATTTCGTTCACATATCTATACTGTCGACGAAAAGCAAAACGAAACTAAAAATTTTTTTACACATTTTCTGTTGCTCGTTTTCGAATTGAGCATGGCTTTGTAATTTAAACATGAATTAGTTATCATATGCCGAACTATCATATCCTGTGCATAGATTCATATTTATACGAAAAATAATCGAATACGACGCGAAAATTAGATTTCCAAAAAGTAAATAAATAAACTTCACTAAATGCCCGATTCATCTCCATATCGAGAAGCATTGCCCACAGGCGTGAAAACTGGTAACGAAGTAAAATTCACGTGTGCATGTGTTGCTGCTGCTGTGGACGAATTTGCGTTATAGCCGGTGAGGTATATTCAATTAAAAAGTGCCGACGTGGTATCTCTCTATCTCCCTCTCTATCTCTCTCTCGATTTGCGCACTTTTCAGCTATCTACCTCGCGCAAAATCTAGTTTCCAAAACTTCGATCCATCGGCCTCCGCGTGTGCATGTTGTCCGCGGATTCCGATGCATACATGTTCGGCGAGATATTCGTTGGGCGAGAGGTGATAATCTAGTTCGCCTGCGGCGCACGATATTAACGCCATAGCGAACGGCCTGTTAAACGGCGTCAAACTTTATGGCCGGGCTTTTCCTTACGTGTGGCCTGCTCCTTTTTTTTATGTACTCGCAACGTCGATTTAATAGCCCTATATTCCTCGTTCATATTTTTTTTACTTTTACCCGCGTGCTCTTATTATCCTTACGCATCGTTAAATGTCGGCGGGGTTTATGCTTATTTTTGCACGCGCTGCGTCGAGTATATATTGTGGGATTTTTTTGATGGATTTTGTAATTGGTTGTATAATTTATTTTCACGATTTGTGATTTTATAGGCCATTTTCGTGTTCTTCCATCTATATTTTCTAGATTATTGAATATATAGAAAAACCTTCCGTTTGAAAATTGTTTCTTTATTTAATGGAATAATTGAACATTTATGATAAAAATCGTAAAACATGTAAAATTCGTTTCAGTTTATCTTGTAAACTTCACAACAACCAAAAACCGAATCCAGCAATCTTTCAGCCGTAAATCGAATTTCCTCGGGTATCTTCAAGGGAAAAAGAGCCCTTTAAAACTGCTCTGCTTCTGCTCGAAATTGCAAAACCGATGCTATATACGAAGTATACACACACACACACACACACACACACACACACACACACACACACACACACACACACGCAGAGAGACTCGCAATGCTTGTCCGCTTACGAGCTGTTAAAGGCGGCTGTTCTCGATATCAAGTTTAGCCCTTTATGTAAGGCTCATACCGGCTAAAAGCGCAATTTTCACGCGGCTGAGCTCGATTGACGAGCGCAACACGTGCGCAAAAATAATACCAGTTTGCTCCGCTAGTTACTCGTAATTAATAAGCTGCGTTATTGCTGTCATTCCGCGAAGGGCTGCAACGGATGCTCTCTGTCATAGTTTTTATTATAGTTTTTTGTTTACTTCTTCTCATTTTAATTTGAATGGCAGTGCGCTGAAGGTGCAACTTTTCCTTTCTCATATCAAGATACGAAAGAGCTCGCAGCTCTCCCGCGTGGATGTAATTGAATAACCCCGATCTTCGCGCAGATGTCGGGTCAATAAAGTTGGTCGGTGCGCTCCGCGCGCACGCGGTCGTTATCTGTAACGTGTAATTTGGCTTCATGGGGTTGGGAAATCTGGGACGTCATTCTCTCTCTCTCTTTCTCTTTCGAGTATAGTTTATCCGTGGAATAATCGTCAACGAAAGAAAAAATAAAAATCCGTCTGTGTGTATATGCATCCGCAGCCAATTTAAGCAAAAACACGTTCTCCGAAAAAGCTTTTCTTTATCTCTTCATTAAATCTCGAGTCAGAGCGAGAGAAAGAGAGAAGAGAGATAACGCGCGCGCATCTCCTCGGTAGTTCGTTTGGTTTGGCATCGTTAGCATAAAGAAAAGAAAAGAAAAAAAAAGATAGGAGCGACGATGCGCGTGAAGAAAACTACAATTGCATCTGGGCGATGATCTCGGCGATTCCCGAACGTATATCCCTCGGCTGTGCGCAGCGTATTACCATTCGGAAACGTACTTTAATGAATGTTTCCGTTGTCGAAGATAAAACTTGTCTCTCTTTCTCTCTCTCTCTCTCTCGCTCTCTGGCTTTCTGTGCGCGATAACGAGTACACGTTGAGCGCGCGCGAGCGAGCTGTAGGCGAAAAACGAAAGGCGCGCCAACAGACAAGCGAAGGTGTCGTCCAAGGCCGACGTGTCCCCTTAATTGTTTTTATTACTATCAACGTGTGAAGCCCTCTCTTGTGCGCAAAAAAGAAAGAAAGAAAGAGAGAGAGAGAGAGAGAGAGACGACCGTTGACAGATTTATACTTGCAACTGCTATCATACTACACACACACGCCTCTCGTTGTCGATTCTTTTTAACGATCGATCGCTGCTGATGAGCTGCTCCAAAACGATTTATCGTTGTTGCCCTGGACTCGATAACAATCGCTCATCGGCACCTGCAAAAGTCGCTCTCGCTTTCGGCGACCCCCTTTTGTTAGTGTGTGTGTACTATAAAGCGACGCGGCGAAAGTTTGAGTAATTCGAACCTTTTGCTTGCGGCTGCTCGCACTGTCGAAAATTCATAACCGTACGAGAGCGTTCATGCGTGCGTGCCGCTCGCAAAAGAGCTTTACGAGCAATGAGCTCGTAAACAATATAGGCGACGAACTTTGCCGAATGTCTTTTACGACAATGGAATTTTCAATTTACTCGGAAATCGAAGGCAAAAAAGAAATTGATCGTCGAGCTCATACATATTCATCGATGGTATATAAAGTGGCAAATTGTCCTTTCGCCGAAAAATCACTTTGATAGCCCTGGCCGTTTCGTATAATCAAGCGCGTCTCGCGCGTGAGTCGTTTAATGACGCGAATTTCCATGGCCAAAGTGTCATCGCAGCTCCTCTAATTGGCCAACAACACAACCAACCCTTCTTCTTATACATACATGAGCTCAACTCGACCGTGTATATAGATACAGATATATGTCTCGTTTTTTTTTCTCATTCACGCGCAGCGCGCGACACGCCCCGAAACGATCGAATCGATAATGTCGATTGTTTTTAAATGTTAAGCAGCCGCACCGTAATGTCGCCATTTCGCCGATAAATTATAATCTCTCGCTGTCGATCGACGAAAAGAGAGAGAGAGAGAGAAAATGCGCGTTTTATTGCCGTTCACTTTGGACGACAAAAAAAAAAAAGAAGAAAAGCAAGCAACGTTGAATTTTCAATGTTAAACGTGTATTTTGTACATTCTCTCGCAGCTGACGTATATATAATGAAATTCTAATGCCATTTTCACGGCGTGCGGCACCGTGGCGCGCGCGGCCTTAATGCTTGTGGCGCATTATGCCGGTCTTTCACCTCTACTCTCGCGCTCTTTGCTCTATTTACCCTTCCATTTTTTTCCGAGCCGCGGAGAATAAAAAGCAGTCGAGGGGAGAGCGAGAGGAAGAGAAAAAGACGTCGAATTTATTTGTTTGTTATATATATATACGCGCGAAAATGATCCTGATAAACGAAGTCTGAAGATTTGCATCGGCTCGCGCGGCTGGCGAGGAGACGTAGACGGATTAGGGGGGGACCGAGATAAAGGTGGCGGCGTCGGGCAATTCCAGATTATATTTCATTTAGAGCACGCTGACGCGTAGTAGTCTTCGGCTCTCTTTTTTCACGCCGAGACAAGACGAGAGGATTCTTCTTTTGTACGCGATGGATAATGGGCAGATAAGCGACGAGCGAGCGCCGAGCGCCAGGTGCTGCCTATTTTTTTACGTCCTCGCCTCTCTCTCGTCTCGTCTCTCGCTCGCTCGCGCCCGATATGCTCGCACGCCTGTCGAAAACATCCACGCTATATGATGGAAGCTTTCCTTTGGCCCTATGCTGATAAGAACAGATGCTTTACCGTCAGACTGATGTGTTTTCTGGTTTCCGGGAATGTCGCTCTAAAAATGGGGTCCTTGTCTTTTTGGACAACTTACAAGGAGGTATTATTCTTTGTGGTATCGTATATATAGACAAATTTTTGCTCTATATATATAATTACAAAACAATTGTTCAATATTTATTAAAAAAATAAGAAGCTCCAATATTTGTTTTAGAGTATGTTGAAAAAAAGAGAAATATATCGTATGTATATGTACAAATGCAATCTCATTTTATTTATCTACAATTTGTAGATAAAAAAAGAGCAGCACACAACGTCTACAAGCAAGCAATACTTCCAAATTAAACAATAACTCTTTTCAAATATTTACCCATCAAATCGTAGCTGTTGACTCTGATGCAGTGTATACGTAAGCATTATTGGACATGAGTCAATATATAATGATAAAAAGAAAAAGCCACGGTGTAGCAGAGCTTGCAACTGTTGAAAAAGTAGTAGTGTAGTAGTAGTAGTAGTAAGGGTTGCCCGAGGAAAAATGGAGCGCGAAAGCAAGGTGTAAAGAACGAGGCTGGCATTTAGAACAAGGTGTAGCTAGAGAGAGGCTTGTAGTTATTATGCTTAATTTAAATTCAGGGCTGGTTGCCGGATTAGCGCGAGGCGCGCGCCAACGTAGCAACTCGTGCATTTCGGCAAACACCCAGCAGGGAGAGATCTATTCCGACTTCAAATTCGACGTGGCTAAATTGATTACGATTAAAGCTCTTTAATCGCTTTCCAAGTGCTGCGTTCCTTCTTCAACGCGTATATACTCGAGTACATATATATTTAAATATAATGTACACACGTGACAAATTGAAATAGTTGGAAAATTCACTCGGTGGAAGAAATTTCATTTTGGTTCAGCAGAGCAGCAGCATTGCGGATTTAGCCGCGAATGTGTGGGGAAAAGTTTGCGCGCTCAATTTGGCCCGTAAAGATACACGCGTCTACTTTAGCTTGCGCGATACAATGCATACGTGAGGGCCGGCAGATTTATTTGGCAAACCGACGATTTTATTCCACAGGGAGTGAAAACTCCGGTTGCGCTACGAGCTCGAGAGTAATTTAATAAAAAAAGAAAACAACAAAGACAAAAGAGAGGAGATAAAAGAAAAAAAAAAGGAAGATGCGCTTTCTTTTCATCGCGCGCATAATGACCACAGCACAAAACTGAAGCGTGGAAAATATTCTCATCATCCCGTCTTTCTTCTCTCTCTCTCTCTCTCTCTCTCTCTCTCTCTCTCTCTCTCTCTCTTCTCTCTCTCTCTTCGCGCGAGAGCGCGCGGCTAGAAAAATTATGCGGAGGCGCGAGGATTGTTTCATTCCGCGCCGACTTATTTGCCAGCTGTTTCTCCTCTGCGCTTCTTGCGCGCGCGCCTCGCTCGCTTGCGGCGCGATACAATGGGACTTTTGTTTATCTCCGCGTGGATTAATGCGCTATGCTCGTCTTCTTCTTCTTCTTCTTTTTTTTTTGTCTTTTTATTATGAATTAGATATGGTGTGTCGGCATTTTCCTTTTTTCCCGTTCTTCGAGATAAAACTCGACTTTTCTTCGAAAAAAAAAAATTATTTATTCTCCGACTTGTTATTCAGCAAAACTAAATAACCTGTTTGCTCGTAGCGGCAAAATAATTACGAATGACAGCGCGTGAAAAATGATCATCCATTTGGAGTGCGCGAACGGGCGCTTATTCAAAGAGAACACAGTCATTCCGCGCGCGTGTGTGTGTGTGTGTGTGCAGTGTGTGCCACTAAATAATCGCGTGCAATGGCATATTATCATCGAAATCGCCATCGCCGCATTGGGTATAAAGGCAATAACTATTTGCACAAAGGAATCAAGCTGGCGCTTTATCCTTCTGCCGTTCGCTATACATGTGTGCTTGTATCCTCAGGGGGCACGGCCCAGATATTCGTCCGGGCAAACTGTACGATTACGCGTTCGTTAGAGGGACGAGTTCGTCCTCCTTCGTATATAATTGCAGAGAGAGAGAGAGAGCTCGCGCGCAGTGCAGATACGCGAGGATGGGAAATGCAACAGCAGCTTTACGAGCTTTTGTTTTGCTCGCGAGAGAGAAACTCATAATCATGGGAATATACAGCAGCGAGATTAACGAGGTGTCGCGCGAAATGCGATAAATTTTCGCCGTTTATTATCGAGCCCAGATTTCATACGTGCACACGTAGAACAAAAAATTTTTTTTTCATCATTAAAATGCCAACTTGTGACAGATAAACACAACGCGGAACGAGATAGCTGATAGAGAGCGAGAGAGAGAGAGAGAGAGAGGCATTGGCTATAAGGAGAGATCGATCTACAAGTTGCTTTATATTTATTATTTTTTTTTTTTGCTCACCTACGCGCGTAGCGGACACGCACACGCGCGCGACTTTTATTATTCTGATCGAGGACAGCCGGTTACTTAACTCGTCCGGTAATCGCTGCAAGGCTATAGTTGTTCATTGCTCATTTCTCACGAGGCGCCGCGTGATAATGAGGGTTCGCGCGCGTTCTCTATGTGTGTGTTATAGTGTGCGCTATCCGATAAAAATTGCCGTGATTTATTTGATTGAGACCTGATGCAAACCCGCGTCCCCGCTCCACGCGAATTATGGAGATATATCGTGCTCATTGCCTTTTTTTTATTTCTATCTCCGATACCCTATTTTGAAATGCGGATTTTTCGAAATGTATAGCGTGATCTAGAACGTATAATGCTTGCATTATTACTCGTCACTAGAGTAAAGCTACAAGTTTGTCACCAGATATTGTGTGAATTACTTTAATCGAGTGAAATTTTAATGTAGAGGAGTATATTAAATATACATTGTCTTCGATAACCGCAGTGTAGCTAAAATTTATGCTTAATTTAATTTCCTGTTCCAACCGTCGCGTATTTCTGGCATCACATTAAATGAATAATATAGTGTTTTTTATTGAGAACGGAATGAAAAGGTAAAATAAGAAGCTAGGTACATAAATATCCGAGAATAATTAAGTACCACGTAATATCCGTCGTTCCTTTACAGCTTCATTGCAGCGGTTCAAGTATACATATCCCAGGAATAACCATTCCGTAACTCGACAAAGAATTGGCAAGCTTTCGAGTGGGAGGGGGGGACATCCCGCGGCTATAAAATTAGCAAGCTTTATTGGTAAAGTGCAACGTCAGCGTTCGCGGGAGGGCTAAAAAGCACGCGCGCTCGATCGACGACTCAATAATACTCCGAAATTGAATTTTCAAGCGGAAACCGATAGCCCACATACGCTCTGAAAAATCGTCGATCGTCGACGTATAACTGCATACACACACATACATACATACACAGGTACATTACATCAGCAGAGCGAAAAGCGCTTACGAAATTGCATGCTTGCTCGCTGGTGACCTACATATTCGAAAAGTCCTCTCTCGCTCTCTCTAAGCGCTTGCTCTTGACAATCGCTAAAATGTATATACATGTAATCCTTTGGCGTGCGCACTGAAAATCGCACGCATATAATCCTACTTTATTTACGCGGAAACTCTTTCCATTTGCATTAGAGCAAGGTTCGACACCAATTCGATAATACATGCAGGTATGTGTTTAGAAAAGCCGTGGGGAATAAAAAAAAAATAAGAAAAATCTCTTTTCCCCGGTAGCCTGGATTTCGCGTGTACTAGAAAGACAGCCGAACAAAAGGCTACTGTAGTGTGGGTGGAGCACTATATCGAGGACCAGGGGGCTGGCAAAGGTAATAATCGGGATAGACCTTTAGTATTGCCGAGTCATTGAGGAATTGAATTTTTTCTCCGACGTTTCGTTTTCTCGGGATTTTTTTTTTCTTTCCTGAAAAGAGAAATACACTTGTCTGCTCGAGTATACCTGCTGAATATATATCATGCGAACTCGCGCTCCACTTGTTTTTTTTTTTCAATGAGATACCTGCCATCTCGTGCTGCATCTTCGCACGACAGGTATTCATTGAAAATGAAAATTCAATATCTTTCTTATTCCGACGCACAAGTGAATAAATAACCAGCGAGTAATAAAGCTTTCGATAGAATCTTGCAGAATGTACTCGTTCATTGTCTCTTAACTCAACGGTTAGTCACTTTTATAAATCCTAAATTTTGATACAATAAGAAATGATCATCGAATGCATAATTAATAGAGCTTTCGAAGAAGAAGAATAAGAAGACGAAGAAAACCAGCTGGTAATACATAAGTGGAAGTTTCCTGAACGAGGCAAATAGAAGCTGGCGTCCAGCAAGGTGATTGTACCTCCATATAAATTTAGCACCGTTGGAGCATGGGCAGTTGACACAGCAATATCTTAGCCTCGTAGTCAAGTCCAGTTAGTCGGGAGAGAGAGAGAGAGAGCAAGCGAGCGAGCGCGTATATATCGGGCGCGTTCCATCCTCTAATTAGCCGTATCAGGCTTAACACACGCACGCACATACACACACACATGCAAAGCATTGCCCATTGGCATTTCCTACATCCACACAGGAAGTTTTGCGTCTCTCGCGCATCGACACGCAAACTCTCCTCTCACGTGTAGGCGCCTCTCTTTCTCCAGGTAGCGCGCCCTCGGAATTTCAATAGAGAGCGCGCGCGCGAGCACAGACCCGCGAGAGGTACGAGAAACCGGTTCGCAAAGGCGCGCCCGGTTTTATCTCTTCTCTCTCTCTCTCTTTCTCCCATATATACGTATACACGCACGCACACACACATACACATACGAGTGCGGTGGACTTCTTCACACCTTCGACTAATTAAAAGAACCGTCCGTGCTTTTTTTTGCGCCCTTTCCCTTTCGCGGTATAATGTTATCCCTCCTCCTCATCCTCCTCCTTCTGCTACAGCGAGCTCTTGGTTCTCTCTCTCTCTCGTCAGGCTTATCTGGCTTGACGCTTGTATGCTCATTTTTGTCTTCCTTCGTCGTCGTCGCTGTCCTCTCTTTGTTTATATCGGGCCCAGCAGAGCTCCGATACGGGCCGAATTTATTTTCCACCGTCATATTTCGTATACGCAAACGAGCAGCAAGCACAGCACCTTGCACGTTTCCGTTCTCTCTTCTTCTTCTTCTTTTTCTTGTTCTCCTTTTTCTTCTTCTTCTTCTTCTTCTTCCTCTTCTTCTTCTTCTTCTTCTGCTGCTGCTGCTTCTTCTTCTCTTCTCGGAGTTGCGATTTTTAATCGCACACACACACACTCTCTCTCTCGCTCTCGCAAATGATGTATCTCGAACGCGTGCGTATACGTGTAGCTCGAGTAAATTATATGACTCGCTCTCGCCGAGCATATATATATATATATACACACACAACCCTTCGCGGACCCTATATATACTGCCTTGCACATCCAAGCAAACCATTGCGCACCTGAGATAACGCGCAGCCGCTGCGAATTTTCGGCCTTATCGGCCTTTGATGTGTATTATATTAGACGCGCGGATAACGTGCGGTCGATGCGCGAAATAACAAAAAAATAAATAAATAACGAAGAAAAATAATTACAACGCACGCGCGAGAGCGAGAGAGAACGTTCTTTCGTGTCCCGGATTTTGAGTGCTTCAGATTGAGAATTTGAAAATGTCGATAGCGTTTAATTTATAAGCGGTGGGATGTTGATAAATCGTTGAAATAAGATTGGATAACGAAATAGGCAACGATCAATTATTTATCACTCGATAAAGCAATTGATTTTGCGTCAAAGAAGAAATAGTTTAGTTTGTTTTATAAGGTCAATAATTCAGCGCGGTGATGAAAAAAAGAAATGCGAGCGATGAAGTTGTAGAAGTGTAGTTATAACTTTTTTTTTCGCTCGGAAAAAGAGGAATTGTTTGCTGAAAGCAATAAAAAAAAATAAAGTTACATAATAGATTGCAGTTATTGGCATTTGTACGCGCGCGCACAAGGTACAAGGGGGCGAATCGATGTACGCTTCTTTCTTTTTCATTCCAATGCCTGTTGTCGGCGCGTACGTGTGTGTGTGTGTGTGTGTGTGTGTGTATGTGTGTGTGTGTATGTGTTTGCGCAGCCGATGCGTTTCGAACTGTAATTCGAGTATTTAATTTCGAGGCTGCAGCCGACGCCGGGAATGAAAACGTGAATTTTTACGACGCGTAAAATGAATCGCCGGCAAAAAGTAAGTGTGATTCGTTCGTTCGTTCATACATTCTTTTTTTTTTTTTTTTTTTTTTTCATTTTCAACTGTTGCGTTACGAGAGCTATCGACGAAATCGAATACAATAAATTAACGCTTCGCGTGTGTGCTTCCTTTTTTTATTTTGTCTATCGAGCGAAATAGTCTCCCTGGAGTGAGATATTCGTAATGACGCTGTTAAATTATGAGCGTAATCGACAGAATGCTGGCTGCTTGTTTTGATATGAAGTACGAGCTAAAACAAAAATTTTATAGCTCGTTCACGCCCAAGCATAATTCGGTTGCTTTAATTGTAATTCAAGCGAATCTTTCTCACGCGGTATATGCGCGCGCAAAATTCATTTATTAAGAGATTAAGGTCTCGCGTGAATAAATGACAAATTGAAATTATATATTTTTATTTTCGTGCCGCGTGTTCTCGGCAATATTATCGCTCGTGCCTTCTAATTTACCTGCGAAGATTCCTCGCAGTGCAATATCCGGTATACTGAAAAATCACATCTAATCTTGGCTTTTTGCGATTAAGATACTGCGACTCGTTATAATGATATTTTAATGACCTGTAAGCTGATTATTTATTCAATCTGAGTGTAATTAGGAGGATAAAAAATTAAGATAAATTACTATCTAATTGACTGGCAGTTCGTTAATGAAAAATTGCTATCATAAGCAGTAAATTTTTATTTTCAAAACTAGAAGAAAAAAACAATGAATCAAATGTGGCTGAGCTTTTTTTTTCCTCCAAGCACTCGGAGTTATTCGGATGAAAAAGCGTTTCATTGTTGCGCAAAAACAAAAAAGGCACATAGCAGCAACGGGAGTTTTGTGTGTGAAGATGTCAACGTGCAATTGCATCGATTGCAACCTGCAGTATAACCATTTGCAAAACTGTATATGCAGACACACACATGCACACGAGTGAGACAGAGCCTCGTGTGTATATACTTCCGAGCTTTGCCAGTTCGGTTATTGTGCAGCCTGCAAATGACACAAAGCGCGCATTCAAATCCGAGGTGTCTATTATCTTCAACATGCGAAAATTCCCAGCACGCTACATAAAAAATTTTTTTTTCGCGAAATTGCTTTTGCCTTTCCCATCTGTTTTCGAAGAATGCCTTCGTGTGAACAACGTACGTGAAGTTAAATAATATAACTTCAAAAATTCTTATTTTTTAATCTCATTTGCTAGAAATTTTGTTAATGATTTAATTTAAATTTAAATTTACTTTACTGTACTGTACTAGATTTACGAAAACTATTTAGTCTGCTAGTAATTACGAAAGTAATTACGTGCAGATTTAGTGGGATTTTGTGTTCCCCAAGAATGATAAGGATTATTCCGACAAATGAACTCAACATTCTAAAGCATGATATCTTCCATTAAGATAGATCTAGTTAATATAAAGATAATGAGTCGCGAAGGAAGCGCGCAGTAAAATATTTTACAGAAAAAAAATCATAAAATACTGATTAATCACAGTCGAATACTCGCAAAGCCGAAAATGTATTATAAAAATTCCATTTATTTCAGATTTGCCCGTTGCGAAGTAGGTCACAAAGAAGAGATCGACATTTTCATTCAACATTTTCATAATGTAATTTTCATGAATCCGTCGAAAAACAAAGAGTGCTAATTATATTCCATTGTAATGGAATTTCACTGAACCAATTTATCTCGAATTACATCGTTTTGTCACTCATTCAATACCTTTTCGGATGACGCAACAAATTAAATTTTTCAATCGTATTAAAAATTATTTTTACAGATTTACGAGCTTTTTTTCATAGCAGCAATGTACTAGACACTCTCTCACGGAAATATCTAGCACGCGCCGCGTTCGCATTTAGAAAGAAACAGCTGCGAAATTAATAGCCCGTACAAGCTCATATATAATCAGCGATTTCTGGTATCGATCGCCGATCTCTCTCATTCGCAGTGTCGCTATATATACATGAAAAACACAAGTGCTCCACATATTCACGTCTCCGAAAAACCGTAGCATCGTCGTAAAAGAAGAAAAAAAAAAGAAGAAGAAAGAACCACTAAGTCAAAGTGGCAATCGCGCTTGCTAATCTCGCTCGCGCATATAATTACACGCGTTTGCCGTTACGCTGAAACTTGTCTCGCTCGTGAAAAAGGAAAAAAAAAACGGGAAGTGGGGCCTGCTGTTGCTGCTGCTGTTGGCGCGTTTATAATCAGAAACTAGAATGAAAAAAAAAACGGGCAGCAACAGCAAGCGACCGGTGTTGTACACTCAAGAGTAAAGTTGCGCCACCTTATTCACGCGCCCCGAACAAGTGGAGCGGAACTCATGAGAAAATTGTGGAATTCGATGGGTGGGGCTGTAGGCGTCGGGCTCTCTCAGATAATGTTAGGCTTTTGAAATTGATGACACTTTGTGCGGGTTGCTGCACAGCTTCTTTTTCTTTCGTTGTCGCGTCGCTCATTTATTCTATTCCGCGCGGCGGCCAATGAGCGCGAAATGTTTTGCCTCCCCGTCACGCTTTGCCCTCAGAGTTTTGCATATTTGGCGTAATGAGCAGCTTCTTTTTTTTGCTGTTTTCGCGCGGCTGGATTAACATTTTTGCGGTATTACGGTAAGCATTTCTTTCGGCGTGGACTCTTTTTTTTTTTCGCTCGGAATTACACCCGTTTTTACTCCCGGGAATATTAAAAACAACATTTCTCCACAATGGAATAACAGGCTTGTGCCCACCTGTCACCCTGACATTTTGATGGCGTTCTCGGAAATCGCCTGCTTTTATTTGCTTTTATAATAACTAAACTTGTTATACATAGTAATTTTTATTAGCTCGCAAGTCTATTTCGCGCGAGTTCATAAACAGATAGAGCGATCGTTTTTTTTTTTTTGCTCGCCGTAAGATTTTTGCAATGGAATCAGGTTTCAAGCTCGCGCAATCGTTTCGAGCCAATCAAGCCGCCAGTGATTATAACAATTTTCTGCATATATCGAGCGTGATATCTAAATTGCAAAAAGCGATTAGTGGCAATCGTGAAGTGGGGCTGTTTATTGAAAGGACAGATATCAATATGTAAAGACTGTCGAGATAGTTAAGACCTCGGTTAAGACATATAAGTGAGAAAATCGGAACTTTCATTAGAACGTTAGTTTACTGCGTGATATGGTGATCGAGAAAACACACGGCGCTATTATTGGTGCAATCAGAGCGCTCGAAGAATTCGAAAACGCATCTCTCCGGCTCGGTCCACCGGATAGAATTACCATCAAGATACGTATAGAAGTGGAAATTTTGCCGCGGGTGTATAAAAAACGAAGATCCAGAATGGTAAGATAGGCAGTAGTAAAATCCCTGCGCGGGCCGCGTGCATCGCTTTGCCAACGATCGTTCGGAGCACCGAGACGAGTAGAAAAGAGAAAAACCGATCGTAAAAGCTCGACGCACGTTTGGGTGTATTATAAAAGGCGTGGCGCAAGAAGAAAGGGAAACGTATTGGGATTATCGTGAGCATGAGAGAAGTCTCTTCTTCGAGGATTTCACCTTCGATCGAAAGTTATCTCGCGCGTATGGTCCGCTTTCGGGATAATGAGCGCTGAATATTAATTTTATCTTGGAAAGGGGGACCGCTATACATGCCTGGCTCTCCCTAATGCTTGTTTGTACGCTGTAAATACCCAAATGCTATTGCATCTGCGCGGATATCTGCATAGAATGGCAATCCGCCGGATGAAGGTTTTTCTTCTTCTTCTTTTTTTTTTGTCGTGCACGCGTGCGGATTAAGTGCTATAGCGATCGTTTGTCTTTTTATTTCTTCCTTTCCCTCTCTCTTTCGTATTGTTAGAGGCACGTGAGTCAGTCAATATGATAATCAGCGGCATTTACAATTTGTCTTTTTTTCATTTATGCTAAGTTAAGTGCGCAGGTTACTGCATAGAGTAAATTCGAAAAGGTATTTTTTTTAATTGGTTTTTTTTATCGGTTCGCAAACAAAGAACACGACATTTTTTTTATGAAGTTTATATTCCCCCATTCACAATCAGGACAATTGAAGATCAGAATTATTTTGAAATTACTCTTCGAAGAGATGGGATAAATAGAGCGAGAAATATGACAAATTGCAAGCGCGCCGAGCATTACAAATGAATGTGAGAGAAACACACACAAATATATACATATATAGCGCATCTTAAAGCTGAACGCTTTAAGCTCGCGTTCGTGGCATATGGTCCTGCGGGTTGATAATAAGCGGTGAATGCTAATTCCGCGGCAACCCCAATACCTATTTGTACGTCGTAAATTTATCGTGCCGAGGGGGGAGTGGGAGTTCGAAATTGTCAAAACTTTCCTCCTCGTGACAATTCTCATTTAAAATGAATATTGATGCGTTATAAAGTGTCTGCGCGCGCTCATTAATTCATATCCAATTATTCAAACGTTCGCGATATGAAGTCATTAGAATTCTATTAATTAAAAGCAGACGCGTCAATAATAAAATACTAAAGTATACACTGATTCCCGAGGGTGTAATATAGTTTTCTCTCTCGGCGCGAGAGACATTTCGTGCAATAAACAAAGTACTAATCTAGTGTCGGGGTCGTAAGATCGTCCACGTTATCCGCGCGCGTATCGCATGGTTTCCCAAAGAGATGTAATAAAAGAAAGAAAAAAAGTGTTCGATGGGCACTCAACGGGCTGAGAAAGAGCTCGTCAAAGGAATTCCGCTTATTAAGCCGTAAAATGATAATTTGATTTCCAGCTCTAAAGACGCCAATATGTGGCGTGAGTGGGATTTCAAATATTTGCCATCGACTGCTCTCTCTCTCTCTCTCTCTCTCTCTTTCTCTCTCTCATTCGCGAGGAAAAAGTGAACGAGAGCCATGCCGCGCGCGCGCTGAGGGGCTCCCGCGAGAGAAAGAGAGAGAGAGAGAGAGAGAGAGAGAGAGGAACCAACTGAAAAGCCAATAAGGCGCCGTCGTGCACGCGCCAAGGGGGTAACGACTTTTCGCGTATAATATTGTATATTGAAGTGCTCAGCGCGCGCGCGAGCTCTCTCGAGAGAGAACGCGCAGCTGCGGATTGAAATAGTTTTGTCGTCGAATTGAATAATCCGCGCTTGCAACGAGATTTTCCACTTCTTATATTCCCCATCCGCGAGAAGCGATTAAAGCCAATTGAATTCGAAAAAAAAAATCGATCGAGATGAAAGAGTTATTTCGCCACTTGGTGAATATATCAGGATGATGTGATTTGTGTCGCGTCCATGGAGAATTTTAACTCATGGAATAATTCATCTGATTTTCCAAATCGAACTGGTGTGATCGTTAATATTTCAGCACTCTTTAATAATTCGACAACGTGCTGTCATTCGGCGCGTCATTGCTCCAGCGAAATGTGCACTTAGACACGTGTAGTTAGTTATATTGTTTCTTTTTCTTCTTTTGTTTTTGCGCGCGTTGCGTGCTCTCATTTTCGCCTCGCAAAAATATTTCCGAAATTAAGCACTGCCGCGCTAGTTAGCGCGCGTGTGTTATTACCACGCATTTTTGCGAAGGCTCGGGCTTGAAAAAAAAACACGCTTTTTTTTTTGTTTCGGAATAGAATATTATCCGGGTAGCAGCAGCAGCAGCGGCAGAGCAACCTGTCCCGCGCCGCTAAGAGCTCGCTGAAGGTGTATTACGTACCGGCGCGGCACGGCGGGACTAATGACTCGGCTCGTAAAACTCGCGCCGAGGCTTCGTTTCGTGGCTGCAACAAGAAACTGTGGCGTGAGAGGTGGGATTTCAGTGAGGCTGCACCAACATTTTTTTTCGTTTTTTTTTATTTCAAATTGCCGTGGATTTTTTTGTTTGTTTCGTTTTGTAAAAATAGTTGATTTTTCGCCGATGTAACATAGACTTTGACGGGAAAGCAATCTATCTTTTTTTTCGTCGATATGTAGCACAACAGAATTCGATACTTTTTTTTTCACGTAAGCTCAAATTGAACATGATAGTAGTGAAAAATGTGCACAGCGTGAGTTGAAAACTTTGAATATGTGCACAAAAAATAATACTTTTGGTCATGACGACGATGAAGATGACGCTACTTTTTCTAATTTCGAATAAATTTAGTGAAACAATCAACAGGTTTGCTGTGCATTGGCGTGCATTATACAAGATAAATTAGACTTGATGAATGGGATAGCAATATTGATAATTGAATCCCGCCACAATGTTATAATTATTTCAAGAGTACACTGTAAATTATTATTTATTACTGTAATGATTATCAAACAATTACTGTATATCGATTATCGAAACTGATTGGTCTGATTAACGTGTAACAGAATAAAATAATCAATTATGCAAATTACCTAACAATTGAAAGTGAAAAGTAGAGTATCAAGCCGCAGTATCAGTAAAAAAAACCATGTTGGCACCGCATAAACTAATTAACAACAACTGAAAAAAGGAGGGGGAGGGGGAGTCGTAGGATATGAGTTACAGTATGCACTTACACAAAGCCACAACAATCATCTACGCCGACGAAACGAATAATAAGAGAGTAAAATGAAAAAAAAAAATTAATCTGCGTAAAGCGTCTGCGGCCATTAGCGTCGGCGACCGCAAGTGCATCTCACGAGAGTCTCAAAATAAGAAGCGCGCAAGTAGTAAAGGTATATAAAAGAGCGAGAGACGAAGGAAGAAGCCGCGAGCTCGCACAAGTAGAGATAAAACGGTGGGAGAGAAGCAACAGCAGAAGCAGCATCAGTATAAGAAGGAGAAGGAGGAGGTTGGACGGACGGACGTTCGTATTAATTCCATTGTCGGTCGCGAATGAGGTATCGACTGATCTAATTACGCGTCGGCGGCGAATCCCATGCAAATCTTCTCTCTCTCTCTCTCGCTCGCTCGCTCGTCTTGAAGGCGCGCATATAGATTTGTAGCGGCTTTAATGGGCGTCGATCGATCTTCATCGGAGTCGAGATGAGCGCCGAGATATGCAATCACTTTGCCCGCGCAGATCGCGTGGCAATCCATCAAGCACGCTTTTGCCGCGCAGACTCTCTCTCTCTCTCTCTCTCTCTCCGATCCTTTCTATCCGTAGGAGGACGACATCACCTTTATACACCTTTGATCAGTGCAGCCTCGTATACCTATAACAAATTTCTGTCTGTTAGTTTTTTTTTCTTCGCTGATATTGTTTCAAAATCTGCCGGAAGAATATACGTGTGTATACATGAGCGATCGCGCGTTTTAAAAATGTCGAGGTTAAATTATACTTGTCGATGATCGTGGCGAGACAATGGGCTGCGAGCGAGCAACACACTCGTAAATAAACGACGAGAAGCCCATTATTATTTCAATGGATCGATAAGTGTCTTATAGCCCTCGTGGCACTCTCTCTTTCTTTCTCTCGCCGATATAAATTCTCTCTCTCTGTGCACGCTTAAGTCGATTTAAACATTCATCGCGAGCGCGCTCGCTAATTAGTATAGCTCACTTGTAAAACAAACGCCGCGCGATTGCCAAGTGGCATAATTGTTGCACGGGTGCGCGCGCGAGAGATGCAAACATGGCATCGAGAGGATACCTATACACACATATATAGCCTCGCAAATTTTGCATGAAACCGCGCGCTACACGTATATACTCGACGGCGGCCGAATGGAGTAGACTCTAGAGTCTATACATCAAGCGTTATCGATGATGCTAGTTTATATCACTGACTCACTGTTTCGCTTTCCGATTCGCCCGGCCTTTCAATTATATTCCGCTTTGCGCGCTCGCTTCGCGCTTATATGTATCTACCCACCGTCGTATATATACTGGCTTCGAGTGTTTTATGACGGAGACCTATGAATTAATGATGATACATGCCGCGATACAGCCTCGATAAGATGCTTCGGCTACTTTTCTTGGGATGAAATTTAATTTTGGAAAACGACGAGCGATGAATTTTCGCGGAATGTGGTTTTCGCTTTGTGTCAGTCTTATTGTCCTTTGAATTGTTAATCGAACTGGCCTAGTTTCTTTGGATATAAACAGGTACTATGCCACGTTGGAATTGAGAGCATCTTCTTGGAAAACAATTAAACCAACTGTGAAGAGAATGCCAATTAAATTGACCATTATAGTTTTCACCCGAAATCTTAAAATATACCCGTCATTACTGAATAAA
Source organism: Galeopsomyia nigrocyanea (assembly GCA_035047105.1). NCBI lineage: Eukaryota > Metazoa > Arthropoda > Insecta > Hymenoptera > Eulophidae > Galeopsomyia > Galeopsomyia nigrocyanea. Next base: position 776,359 of record JAWWMK010000040.1, on the reverse strand, counting down.
CTTTCTACCCGGTTGAAAAAGAGTACGTGTTCTTTTGGAAAACGGGGCACGTGTCCCTTTGTGTCAAAAAAAGCACGTGTCCCCCGGTTGAGCACGTGCTCCACATCGGGGTACATGCCTCCGGATATCTGGCTGTACTCTTGGTTCAATTTGAAAATTAATTTATTATTTTTGCGAACATTACCTAACAAATATAATTTGTACTCAATTTTCATAAATTAATTATTAAATTGAACTAAAGGTACAGCCAGGTATCCGGAGGCATGTGCCCCGATGTAGAGCACGTGCCCCATCGGAGGGGCACGTGCCGTGTTTTCCAAAAGAACACGTGCTCTTTTTCAACCGGGTAGAAACGTAATATACTATTTATTTGAAATATACTATATTTTCGAGAACAGTACCTAATAAATAAAATTTGTAATAAATATATTTTCTACTTAATTTTAATAAATTCACTTTCAAATTGAGCCAAAATTACAACCAAGTATCCGGACGGGGGCACGTGCCTCACCGAGAGGCACGTGCTTTTTTTTGACACAAAGAGGCATGTGCCCCGTTTTCCAAAAGAGCACGTGCTCTTTTTCAACTGGGAATTGATCTTCATCATCCGTTGAAGCGAATGGTAATCTAAAAATTGTTCGCAAGCTCGTAAGCGACAGATTGTCTTCAGCAAGCAGGCAGGCATAAGAAAAAGCAAGAAAAAATAAAGTAGGATGAGCTTGCACTTTGCTCATAGTCCTTATCTCCGGTTCATAAAGCCGGGCCGGCCGTCTGTTTGTCGGAGGCCCGCATATATAATAAGACTTGGTGCATGTAACGCGGTGGTGCATCGATTTGCGAGGTTCGTCGTCGTCGTCGTCGTCGTCGTATAATATATATCCAGCGGGCAGTCGGCCTTGCTCTCCCTCCCGTGGCAGGGACAAAGCCTCAAGATTCGCTCTCGCGCACACACACGCACACACACTGACAAATTGTCCTTTGTCTCGGCGAGAGCGAGAGTGATCGCTTGCGGACGAGAGATGAGTTTCGGTAACGAACCTCGCGAGGGTATATTTCAATTAGACGTCCCGAGCAGTGAAAGGATACGACCAGCCGACCGACCGACCGACGACCGCAATGTGCACTGGGACACCACAAGAAGGTCAAATCCCTCGACCAAGGTTGCGATTTTTAGATTACATTTCATTTGTCAAGCCACGATTTTTCACAAAATCTCGTTTTGTGTTTAAGTATCTCATATGGCAACGTAAAGTCATTGAATTGTCGAGCTTTTACGCTGCATTAATCGAGCGGAAGTTAGGCAGACTCCATCACGTGTGAGGTTTAAATCAGGCGCTGCGCGAGCAATTTAGAAATCAAAGTGCGAACGCGTGACAAAATGCGGCAGCAGGCAGCCTAGCGATTGACCTCCTTAAATTTCTCCCTCCTCTCTCCCGCTTCGCAGCCCTTCTTTTTTGCTGGATAAAATCGCTTTTAGCATTCCACTCGGTTCTCTCTTATCTAAAAGCTTATACGCAAAGTGCAAAAGTCAATAATCGTCTCTCCTCGCATAATCATCAATTTCGCCCGGTCTCTCTCTCGGTAACTACGAAAATTCCTAGCGCGAAACATCGTGTAACAAAAAAAAAACAGCGACGACGAGGCACTCGATAAAAGCCCCCTTCTACTCTTCTTTTTCTTTTTTTTTTTTGTTAACTCCGCCCGGAAATGAGTTTCGTTAGGGCGGTCTCTCGTGTTTATGTGGGCGATCGACTTTAAAAACACTCGCAACTTTTAAAGTCGATTCCGAAAAGCAGATTCCCCGTATCCGTTGAGGGGTTAAAGTAAGAAGAAGAAGAAGAAGAAGAAGAAGAAGAAAAAAAGTGCACGCAGCGGATTCTTTATCCGCGAGACTTCACTTACTTGCCTCGGCGAGCTTTACAAAAGAATTCCGCAAATCCTTTCTTATAAATCCAGGATGTAAATTTAGACGGCTTTACACACCGCAAGTATTCCGTCGGCGGTGACTAAGCGCGAATTTTCGTTATTTTTTGTTGTTGTTAGCTTTTTTTTTCGCGATACGCGCTTTAATAATACCAAGAAACAGCGCACTATATAGAGAAGTTAAAGGGGGGGATAGGGGGGAGGGATGAAGAAATTGTATAAGTGGGGAGATGTCGCTTGGCAGTAAAAGTTAATGGCCCCCATGTCGCATATGGATGCAGGTATATGTTTTCTATGGCGATTAACATATCTTAATTACAGGTGTTTCGCGTCCCTGCAAGAGAAAGAGAAAGAGAGCGAGCTCGTCCCATCGAAGGCGATCAAGCCTTCGGCCTCGAGACTCGTAGTTGTCTCTCTCTCTTTCTCTCTTCCCTTAATCGCCATCTCAACTTAGTTTTCTTCGTGTCTTTGCGTTCGTTATTCTTGCAGCTCGCTTTATTATGTGCGTATATGCTCTTGTACCTTCGTTATTCCCATGGCTTGAAATGCGTGTGTGTATGCGTGTGTACGCGTGGCGAGTAGTTGACTCAAGGCCGAGGGCTTAATTTATCGTTTTGTTGATGCCCCGCCGCTCGCCTTTGCGCACGCGCGCGCGTGTAAATTTAATTTCGTTATTTTTATATCAGCGTGAATTCGTATATCAATCACTTGTTGTGCGCGTTACAATGCGACGAAAAAAAAAGAGAGAAACATGCACCACGGCTGACAAAGTCCAAGGATACCGGAACTGCGCCTTGGAGAATTTTCGGCTGGATTGATCGATCGATCGTTCATTGATCGATCACTTCATTTGGGGACCTTAGAATAAAAGGACAAAATAAAAGAGAGAGAGAGACAAGGAAACGAGCGGGGAATTTGAAGATTCGACAGTGGCAGTAGCAGCAGCAGCACCAGCAGCCCACATGATACGCCCCTATATAAATTAACGCTCGATCGAACGGCGATAAAGTTTTCCAGGCTCGCTCTCTCTTGAATGAAAGAAGGAACAAACGACAGAGAGAGTTGCTCCGCGGCGCACCGATAATTGGCCTCCACCAGAGGAAAGGAAGAGAAGGGGGGTGGGATGGGGAGGGGGGGGGGGGCCCTCATTACGCCAACTTGTCACTGATTGCCGATACGTACGATAGTCGCTCACTCCGCAGCAGCCCAAGTCGCTTCTCTCTCTCTTGCTTTAATCTTAGTGCATCTGTGTGGTCCTTTTCTATGGCTCGTTCACTGTCATTCAGCAGCCTCGCGCGGGGCTATAGTTGTACAGTTTCACCTAGCTCCTGCTGCCTACGGCTCGATACGACTAATCTCTCCTCTCTCTCTTTCTCTTTCTCTCGCAATGGACGTACAAATTCGCGACGTCATTAGGGCATTGTCGAGCCGAGAGAGAGAAGCCGCTTTCAATGCCACGATTGTTTTCTTTGCCAATACACACGCGAGAGCCAAACGCTCTATAGCAGGACTTTTACAGGTCAACTACTATTCCGCGTGCTATTGGGGGGAGCTTTCGCCGATATATACTATAAATTGCAACTGTGTACATCCGCCGCGCGACAGTGTGTGTGTGTGTGTGTACGCGAACGCCAAGGCATTTCTATTTTATATTGGTAAATAGAATATCCTTTCGAAGAGTAACTGGAATTCGAATGGATTTTCCACACGCACGAAAAATTTGGAATATGCTACGGCAAAGTCGCAATTCCATTGAAAAAAAAATAAATGAATAAATCCGCTATGGCGTAGCGTTTGCAAAATTATTTGCAAAATGCAATTGAAAATACAACTATAGACACGCGTGCCTCGTTAAAAGTTAACAAGCGAATACTTGGCGCTTGATAGCTATATACGTATACGTACGTGTAGCCCTTTGAAAAATCGATAATTCAAAAACTTTGCCAATTACCAAACTACTCCTTTCCGATAAACTCATCCAGACTGCACCGCGGAAAATACAAAAAAAGAAGGTAGAACGACGTATATAGCGTAGCATTGATTCAATCCGAAATCCACCTTCTCTTTCCTTAGCCCCCTCAAGAGCTATACCTGATGATCGCGTACGCCGTATCGACGAAAAAAAAAAGAAAAGAAAAGAAAAAGAGTCAATTCGAAAGTTCGACAATAGCTTTAACCAATTACATTCGCCGATCGTCGTTAGTTCGTATTTCGTTAGACTGTCGAATAATGTGAATGGGATTCCTGCAAGATAACAAACAATCCTATTAGAATAGGCAATCTTGGCCTTATACGGAAGTCCTGAATAGAGAGGTTGAGAGATCATTACTCAAAAACTAGGTCATCCCATTCGGTGTGTGCGAGCGCGAGCACAAATAAAGCAATCAAATGTGGAGACCACGGCGAATGAATCAACGTGGCGACGGACAATGAGAGAGAGGTGGTAGTGGTGGTGGTGGTGGTGGTTCGCGAAAAATTCGATCGAGTCCTTGAGTCGCCGCGGCTGCATCCATCACGCGACTGGCCTTAATAAATCCCGGCGCACCTCCACTCTCCAACTGCAAGCGCGCGTCGTGTGTGTGTGTGTGTGTGTGTGTGTGTGTATGTACCGATATTAATTCCCTCCACCGCCTCTGCTGCTGTTGCTTCTTCTTCTTCTTCTTTTTTCTTCTTTCGCGTAGGCTACTGTCTGCAAACCTCGAGCTCATTGTTCGCCTTAAGCTTTATTCCTTCTTCCTTCAGCGCGGATTATCCGCCAGGCAGCGAGGGGGCTACTTTACTTGTTTTATATATAAGGGTAATTGTCTTTGACGTCCGTGCGGAGGCTTGTTTTCTCTCGAAATATCGTCGCATTCAGAATTGAGTTTACGAATACCACGCGACTATTATTTCCTATATATATATTTTTTTTATTAAAAAAAAATACGTCTCGTTATTATGGAGCGCTCTAAATCATTTTGCTCTTTTTCTTCGCCATCGACACGAGCGAGACGATAAAACAATACGCGGCAATTAATCAAAGCCCTCGCTCTCGAGCTCTGGCCCATTATTTCATACGTATCTTCATTTCAATGAATGATACTCGCGAATTATGCGTATTTGTTCGACCATTGTCAGGGACACAATAAATCTCTCTCTCTTCTCTCTCTACGTCACCCCTCTTTTCGACGAAATCTTATGCGTGTGTAGGACTGTTGCATTTATATATAGAAAACGCCTACACGACGAGTTTTAAAGCTTGAAAATAATATAGCCAACGGAAGAGAGTTTAAATCGAACATTGTTCGTCGCCGCGAAGTTCAATCCACCCTGTTTTGGTTTTTTTTAAATCGCAATTAAGGGAAAAAGAACGCTGGGGTTCGTATTTCACGTCGCGCGGCAATCTCTGCAAAAGCGTAAACGTCAAGGCAGTATAAGCTCTTATCTCGCACGCAAAACTCTCCCGTGGGGTATATATAAGAAATAAAAAAAAAGGAAAGAAACGAAAAAAAAATGGATGGGGCCTTTCTCGCGCGCGCGAAGCGAAACAACAGAGCGCGATAAAAGAGATTCGCTGCGGCCGATCGGCGTTTAATGGGGAAGAGGCCCTATTGCGATTGCGATCGAGAAAGAAAGAGAGAGAGAGAGAGAGAGAGAGAGAGAGAGAGAGAGAGAGAGAGAGAGAGCCCTTATACTGCCCGCATGACACTCGAGCGTGAAATTTAATGGGTGACTTTTTCGCGCGCGCTCGAGAGAGAGAGAGAGAGAGAGGAAGATTATTAAGCGATTCGCTCGAGCATTGTCTTTATTGATTCATGAGTCTCGTCGTTTAGATATCGAACGGAATTAATTTTCGCTGTATAGCGGGGATATATATACATACATATATATACGTACACATTTTTCTTTTTCAATTCTTATCTGCGATGAGAAGGTGGTGCGCGCAAGCGAGCGCATTGTTCGTGCAGTGTGTTACTGATTACGGTTGCGAGTATAACGGTGCGAGACAATAAGGGAATGTGTTTGTTTTCGTGGGTATATCTTTGATATGCAGATTGCATTTGCACTTGGAAGAAGAGAGAGAGAGAGAGAGAGGGAAAGAATTATTTTTTTTTGTTCCTTCCTCGTCTCTCTTATTTTTTCTGTTCTCAAGGGTGCTTGAATTAATTCGCTCTCGGTCATGGTGTTCGTTAATAAAAACATGAATTTTCATGTATATTTTGCGTCGAGAGGAAAAAAAAAAAAGGACGCGAGCTCGAATGAGACTCGAGTTCGCATACATTGAGAAGCACAATAACATTCAATTTTTCATAAAATAAATTGCTATTAACAGAGTACAAAGCCACGCAAGAAATGACGACGACGGAGCTCTGAATAATTGTTTAACTCGAGCAAATGAACGGAACTAATTGCACACGTTGTACACACACGCGCGCTCGCAAGCGCCAAAGCTTAAAAGCGTTCTAATCCTATGTATGTCGTGCAAAAGGCGAACGTGCTAAGTTAAAATAATTAAAGCTTGATAGAATTATAATGGTAGCATTACGTCAGAAACGTATACAGCGCTTTATTACAGTTACCTAACAGTTCATTTGTAATGAGACGAATTGAGAGTAGCACTCGCAGCAGCGTCGCGTATATAGTCGGTATTGAGATACAACTGCGAGGCTCAGCTGCTCCGCGCACACTTGAATGATGAATTATATAAGCCCTTAAGCGCCACAATACAGACAGACGTAAGAAGGAAAAATAAAGGGTAAACGGCTTTTCTCTCTCTCTCTTCCCTCGCTGCATTCGAAGCTTGCGCCTGCTCGCTCGCTTGCTCGCTCGATCCACCGAGTAAATCTTTAATCCGCTCGCCTAATAGGATAATAGCCGAGTCAACGAGCAATACTATTCCCGTCTTTTTTTTTTATTCCTCTCTTGTAAGTCGATTTTACTTTTCAATAAAGTTTCAATATCGAAACGATGATAAAAAAAAATCACGCGCGATTGCGCGATCACGGCTGCTTCTGTTGCTGGGAAAAGCCATTAAGGCATTGAACTTGCCAATGGTAGAAAAGCGCGATCGGCACTGCAGCCATGAGGCTCTTTCTTCCTCTCTCTCTCTTTCTCTAGGTTTTATTGAATATCGCGCGTGCGAATATCGCGCGCGGAAACCGCAGCTGCGCGCTCGCAGCTACCGCAAAATAATGGCTCAACCAAAGGAGCGAGCTTTTGCGTACGCCTTTTTCCGGTTGTTATTGCGCCTTACCATATAGCCAAGTTATAAGAGGGTGAAACTCGCGTATTTTTCGCCGATTAGCGCTCCTAATGTGATTTACGAGTGGAACGCGCGCGTACAGCGAGATCGGATGAACAAAAGGGCTTTGAAAAAAAAAAAGAAGAAACAGCACCTGGGAAAAGCAGGATCGAAATAATTTTTCAACGGGAAGAAAGAAAAAAAAAATATCTTGATTATTATCGCTAATCAAGATATATTTATACCATGGAGGGTGCTATACTTCAAACAGAAAAAAAAATTTTAATACGTCTCTCGAATTAACATAATACGGGTGTAAGAGTGTGTTAAAATGTTTTTCCTCGAAAGACGTCGAAATCGTGTACTTTGAATAAAAACTTTGAGTTTTTTTAACAGCCCATCCTTTATAGCTCATCATTCGAATAATTACCATTATTGGCCATCAACATACTTGGAATTCGTCGAATGAGCAGATTAATCACTCCATCAGCAGTAAAGAACCGCAGCGAAATAATAAAATACTCAAATTCCGTCATCGTTTATTGAAATTTCGCATCGACTTGCCTCGCGGGTCGAAAAAGCTTTCACGTGTTTATTGCCACTAATATTTTATTGTCGCGCGTTAAAGCAGCTGCCACTCTTTTTTTTAATAGTTCGTCTTTTAGAGGGAGAGAGAAGAGGACGCGTAACTATAAAAAATAAAAAGTAGAAGAAGAACGGCCCCGCAGTGTTTCTCAGATCAATCTAAAAGAGTAGAAGTGATACGCTCTCTTAAATCGTTTAACGTCACACGCTCACATACACATGGCCGTTGAGAATTACCCGCATAAACGACGCGCCAATTGAAATAATTTTGAAGGGACTCGCGTGCGACGTTTTTCCTTTTCCTCTTTTATTTGTCGTTATCGCGCTGCGGCCTCAAGGAATGTCTCCCCACACGCGATCAAATAAACCTGTGTTTGGACAACTGTAGCTCGCGTATTAAGAATCGAGAAGGAGGAGAAAAAAAAATAAGGAACGAACCCGAGCGCTACATACACATACACACATAAGGAATTATGCGGAACTTTGCATGCGACGTTTGTTACCGCAAGAGAGTAGTATAACCTGTTTGTCTTGGTTGTTCCGCACTGTTTGAGGATGACATATTAAATCACATGCAAATCATAGCCAGTTTAGCAGCATATAGCGATTGAATAAAACGATAAATTAACGAAAAGTGGAGCGCGCGCGAGCAACGGCGTTTAACCTTATTTAAAAATGTATGTATATATACGTATAGTGGATGTTCGTGATGTCGCGCACCCCGTCGCATGCCCAAATCCAATTTAACTTTCGCGGGGAGCGGATATGGCGAAGCAACAACAACGAAAAGAAAAAAAATCCCCATCAGAAAATTTCGGACAATCGCAATTTTCGACGACTGCGAGTTATATATATCTCCAACGTCGTCTTCTTCAGCGTCGAAACAATGTCAGCGAGCACGAGCATAAAACTTATCTGCGGCCGCATATAAAAGAAGGTCGGAGCCGCGATGACGGCTCGCTCGCTACTTTTACGAGCAGTCAAAGTCTTGGCATTCTTGAGCTTTAATGTCGCAAGCGTCGCCACCATACCGAGCACCACCGCCATCACCACCACCACCACCTATACTAACTCATATTCGTGAGTCAAACGTAATGGGCATTATCAGCGCGTAAATCAGAAAATCCGGAAATGCCATCAAGCAGTTCTTCAATATTGCGCGTTAAAACCGAACGAAGAGGATATTTACGAGTTCTATCTTGGTGCTTCTTTTTCGCCGATTTCACGGAATCCGCGCGCGACGCCGACGGCAATTATGTACGAGAGACCAAAAGATCTCGTGATCTATTACGTCCTCGATTGCTTTACGAGGTGAGCGCCCATAAATTTTTTCGGCTCTGTGGCTATTAACAAAAATTAACATTTTATCTGTTAAAGTGTACGCGACTTTGGACGATTTATGGAGGCAAAGAGCTGGTTTTCTAGGATTTTTGGTGAGTCGTACGTAATAAAATTGGCAAACAGGATATTACCGCTTGGTCGATGTGTATTTCGAGACAAGAGAGAAAGGAATATGTACCCGCGTGCGCGTAAGACTCGAATAATTTAGTGGGGCGAGTCGGAGAGCTACTCGCTTTGCTCTTATGTTCGCTTCGGTTCTCGCTAGGCTATAAATTATCTAGCGAATTTATTGATGGATTGGCCGATACCACGGTTCGGTCCTTTTTTTTCTACTTTTTTTTTGTTCAAACAATGATTTCGTCATGTTTGCAATCGGCTATCAATTACTGAATTATTTCGGAATATAAATCTTATTGAATTTTAGTGGGATATATCCAGTTGTGTAAAATTTCTTGTTCGAAGAACGAACGTTTCTCGGAAGAAAAATTATATTAGAAGAAAAGAATAATAAATTATTGACGTAACTGAATCTTTCAAGTAAGCGATAATTCAAAGCGTGGTGCGATCAAATAGAAAAATCTCAAAAAGTTCCGAAACACACATGCCAACGGAGTAAAGTGTCGGATGAATAATCACCGTGTCGTAGCATTAAATAATTCAAAAATCCTCCGAAAAAGCTGATTAATTTGGTGAACCCGGCATTTTCTCATCCGAAAATCAGATAAGTCAGAAAAATGACTACCTCAACAAACTTAATCTCTCTCTCTCTCTCTCTCCCCTCGTACGTGTAATCAAAAAAATGACGATGTATCTCATCTCGGTGTGGCCCCCGAAAACGATTCAATTTCGCCGAGACAATAAAAGACAAACGTCGCTAATTAAGAAGGGTATATAAGGACTTCGGACGAAAAATAAAAGGAAAGGCAAATAAGCATCAACGGCAGCTGATGAAACATTGTTAACAGGAAAAGAAAGTCACATTGCCTCGGAATTAAGGTGATAGAGTGGGCGATTGTCCGTGTGTGCGTATAAGAAATCTCTAATCAAATTGATGCTCCCTCGTTGTGTGTCTGTGTGTTACTGTTTAAACTCGAATTTCAGGAGATTGCTTTCTCGAAGGAGCATCGCGAGCGAGCGCGCGATCTAATCTTTTTTACTCGGCCAACGGACATGTTCGTGCGCTCGCGGACGTATCTCTCTTTCCCTCTCTCTCTCTCTCTCTCTCTCTCTCTCTCTCTCTTTCTCTTTCGCCTATACTATACGCCCACCTTCGCGGCCCCCGACGTTTCCTTTACAGATTCTACTTGGTGATTCTTCGCGACTCGCCCGATTAGCTGGGCCTTTTTTTAATTAGACTCAAATCGCTCGGAAAACTTGCAAGTTGCGCTTGCGTGTGCGAGATGCTGCTTTTTCTTTTACCGAGAGAAAGAGATTTTGCTGATTGTTTTGTACGAAAGGGTAGGCGTTTGTGTGCTTTGCTCGTAAGTCAAAAATTGAAATTATTTATTTGTGGAATAAGTATTTCTATTGTTTTCTTTTTTTTTTTCTCACATTTTTCTCGGAGTTCGGATCCATTGTTTCGAAGATATTTTGATTGAAATACGATGGGCCGGAATTGTGACTTTTTTTTTCTCGCGGAAATGAAATTTGATCAAGATTTAAATAAGATTTCCTCTCGATAATATATAAATCTCACCGGGATAACTGTTTTATCTAATTTTGACAAAATAGTGTCAATTCAACAAGGAATATCGGAATCTCGTAATTCGGTTCGTAAAAATTACGTAGACTTGTTAATTGAATGGATTTCAGTTTGGATCTGGAGCAGCGTTTTTACTATTGGATCTGGAAAAAAGCTTTTTTAAAAATCGATTCTCAAATTATATTCCATTAATTGGCGACGACACGACAAGTCCCTTATAATTTTTCCAGACTTCAACGACATGCAGCTTCATTCGATTTGCACTTGTTCATCAACCGAAATCTAATTTGCCACGTAACATTGTATTTCACTTTAAGCCAATCAACTTATAATGTGATTTAGCCAAGAATATCATACACTGCAAAAAAAAAAAATCAATCAACCAGCAAAGTTCTCAACGTAAAAATTTCTTTTAAGCAGTACGAAGTTACGCACACACACAGGCACACATTAAAACAAATCCGCAACAGCAATTTCGCCATACGTAGACTCGTGGCTTGTATATCTGCATTAGGCGTAACAGCCGCCCATTACAAAGTCCCTACCAAAGTGAAGTCTGTACCTTCCTCTCTTTCTCTCTCTCTCTCTCTCTCCGCGCGCACAAGTTGGAGCCTTAAAGGGACTGGTTTGCTGTTGCATAGGGAAAAGGGTGGTTTGGCTTAATTGGCCCTATACATCATTACCCCTTCCACTTGCGAGAAGAAAGAGTCGAGGCACCTGCTAAACTGGACTGCTTGCTCGTTCTAAATCATTGCCCCCTTCTCCCCCCCCCCCCCCTCTCGGATTAATGACACCGCAATAGCCTCGCGGGAATTATTCGGTGACACTCATGGAAATTTCACGCACCGAGAAAATCCTCGCGTCATATAACCGGTCCGCCAATCAAGCTCGTCCGCATCGTGTGTCCTGTAAATCATTCGCGCGATTAATGACGCTGCGTGCATGCGATCCCTTCTTCCTCCTTCTTTGGCCACGATACTTCTATTGTCGGAGCAGGAGAAAGCCTACAAATCATCATCATCATCAACATCATCGTTGTATCATTGACTTTTATGTAACGGCAGGCTAATTGTGCACACCTCGTTTTTAGAATTTCGTCATACTCTTCTTGTTGTTTCATTAGCATACAGGGAGCGAAAAAAAAACGAAATCCTTGCACCTTTCGTTTGTATGTTATACCATTCGAAAACAATCGCGCAAGCTCCGACAAATTCTCGTTCTCATTCCCACACAAACGTACACACACACAGACAGACACACATACACTCACGCAAATCTCTCGCGGAAAACTTGCTCTCCTCAAGACAATCAACGTTGCATTTCTTTTCGTCCTCTCGTTCGTTCGCTAATCTAAACTAGAGCACGTATCGGTACCGCGTAGTAGTCGTCGTCGTCTAATTAAGCTTGGGCCGAGGAAACGTGGTGGCGGTGCGGTTGCCTCGTGTCTCTTTGTCTGCGCAGCTTTTGCATATATATATACGCGTGCGGCATGGCGTGGCATGGCGGCAGTAGTATACTGGCCGGTCCCATAACTTATGTCGCGTCGCGCGCGGCCCTTTGTGTGTCGCGAAACCGCGCTCGCGCGCGCGCCGTTACGTGTCTTTCATTTGCTTCTTCTTCTTCTTCTTCTTCTTCTTCTTCTTCTTCTTCTTCTTCTCCTGCTTTGCTATATACGTTCTCTCTTCTCTCCTTTTATCCTTATAGCATGAGCTTTAAGCCGTGCGTATTGAATTTCGAGGAACTGTACCGAGGACACGCTTTAGCTTGCCTCGCTGCAGCCAGATTAGAGTCTTTCTCTCTCTATCTTTCTTTTCTGCTCCGAATTGTGCGTAGGACGTTACGTTACGTGCTTTTCAACCGAGCTATTTTAGTTTCTCTTACCTTCTAGCTCACTCGTCCTCGATAGTTTCGAATTCCACTCCCGAAGCTTTCCAAAAACTTTTTTTTCTCTTTCTTCTTTCTTTTCGATCGTCATATGCGTAATCACACACTGCGCCTTCGAAAAGAGAGAAATATTCGCGCCGATTTCTGTCACAACACGCATCGGCGGCAAGAATATAATTTTGTATATGTACAGGAGAGATCGATAATGGATGCTGAATAAAAGTCTCTTGCCGTATGTGTATGCCGCTGAAAATTACCGTCAATCACGAATCGACGAGGTGGCACGTTGAACAACATCTTCCCATCGCACTTTGTGCTATTATAAACACTTTTGCGAAATTATTGCGGTATCCCAGTGCTACCAGCGGCAGCAGCAGTAAGTCTAAGAAAAACAAAAAAAAAAGTAAAAAGTTGAGCAACGAATCAGCCCCGAGGCTCGTAGAGCGTTTAGTTTATTAGCTCCGACAAAGTTCTGCGAACGATTATTAACATTCAATTCGTAAAGCCCGAGCTATCTGTGATTAAGGTTCACTTCGAAGTTCCCCCCAAGGCTGTGTTATTAAACCTATCTGCATAAAACATCGACAATTACATATAGAAAGCGGCGATCGTTGTTGTTTTTTTTTGCGCGCAGCATCACCCGCGGGGTTGTAACACGCGTATGTATACGTAAACGTGTCGAGTAGTTTTCACGCTTGCGACAATTCACGAACACACAAAGTATATACCTATATTATTCAAAGAAAAAGTATGTAAGTGTGTTCAGTATGTGTGTGCGAAGCTAAGAAAACAAGAAGAAGAAAACGAGATGAGCGAGCGAAAACTCGATGAATCGTTCAATCGCGGCTTTGAAGGGCTCGAGCTAATTAACGCTCGCTCTCTCTCTCTCTGTGGCGGTCGCGGATGCATTAAACATGCGTTAAGTACGATCGGCAGCCCGAGGGCTGCGCGAGCGCAAGCGAGAGAGAGAGACGATGTTAATCGAACGTCGAGGGCTCGTTTGGAATTCCATAGCCATCGGCGATTACCTACCTGAGCGACAGCAGCGGCGGCGGCGGCGGCGACTCGAGCGGCGAGGGAGGACACGCTGCTGCAGCAACAGCAGCCGCCGCACTATCTCTCTCTCTCTCTCTCTTGCTCTCATCCTGCACCGAAGATGTTGCCGCCACTACGCAGCCTGCACTGCAACTTTAATTATATATAGAGCAAGCGGCAAACCAACAAGCCAAGCCTTATTCCAAGGACAAACAACCAGATATATACGTATATTCGCAAATATACTCATCCTTCCGGTTTCCTGCACGTACTTATAGACGGCGATAACTCGATGACGGTTATTAGCGTTTGAACGTCTTTCTTTTTTTTTTTTAGAGACCATTAGGATGTTTGATTAGGCGCTGAAGCTTTTAAAAGTTATTTGAGCAAAGCAGAGCGTTCGCGATCTTTGTGCGGAAAAATTGGCAGAAAACCGAGAGATACGCTTCGCTTATTTACCTCGTCACTTACAGACAGCGGTGGATACATCTGAGCTGGTTCCTCGTGAATAAACATAGCTCGCGCGTTAGCAGTATCAAGGAGGGGAGAGAAAAGCCCGTGTCGAAATTACACGGCTATACGGTGTTGCGAAAATACACATACACAGTCGCGTCGTATAAAATAGAACTGTCGCGGCGGGGGAGTGGTGTGTCCGAATTAAAAGCCACCCGGGCGACGCAAACATTCCGTACAGCCAAATGAGTCTACGCGCGCGGAAATCAAGTTGGTATGGAGGATACGTTTTCCCTCTCACTCAAAAACGTCGCAGTAGAGAGGCAACGGCGTTGACGAGTTCTCTCCGTGCGCGCACACACGTTAATCCAGATTATCTTCGGCTGTAAATACGCGCGCGAGCTTTGGGCTGTTTGGACAGTCGCAAAAAGCCGCCGCCGCCGCAGCTGTTTATTCGGAGAGAAACACACGCGCGCTTATCTTTATCGCCTGCGCGACGAGAACGCGCAAAAGGAAATTACACATTCGCGGAATTTCGCGATGATTCGCGCTTGCACTCGCGCGTCCTAGTTCGCAAAACCTTCTTATCGCGGCGTGATTTTTTTCTTTTTTTTTTTTTGGGCGCGAGGTCGATAATATTGCAGTTCGCGAAGAGAACATCGAGGGGTTTGGCGGTTGTAGATAAGAGAACTTGTGCTGCTCGTGTAAGACGATGTTCGAATGTGGGAAAGTCTGGGGGGAGAAAATTAACTTGTATGTTATTTACAGCGCGAGAAGCGTGCAGTGCAGTGCGCGCGGTGGTGTTTTGCGTAACAAGCGTGGTATATAATGCTTAGCATAAAAATGCATTGTTTTTTTTCTCTCTCTCATTCCTCTCCTATGTAATGTGTGTATGTGTTTTTTTTTCTCTGCTTGTCGTCGAGAGGCACTTAATGATCGTCGAGTGAAAAGTAGAGCAAGTATCTGTCATCACAACGCGCTCAATTACGCAAGTATTTTTTCTAATTAGCTGGCGGTATGCATTTATTAATTGCGACATCTGAATGAAAAATAAGCGAGATAGTGAAATGGAGCAGCTGATTCGAGTGACTTCAATGGCTACATTACGAGAATTCAATCGAAAAAAAAAATCCAATCTCTCGCAACAAAGTTCGTATGAGAGGATCGGAAAAGATTAATCCGACGAAGAGAGAGAGAGAAAAAAAAAATATACGCCGTGCTTTACGAAACGACGAATATATATGTACGTATCGTAGACGAATCAATCGAATTTACTCTATACTCCTCGGGCACATATAAAAGTCTCGATACACTGCACTCCTACTCTCTCTCGTGCAGTGTCGAGCAATCGGATCTCTACCGGGGATATTACTTTCTCCTTCTTCCGGGGGCGGCTCGCGCTCGGCAACGAATTCAATTTGCAAGATTGATCTCCGGGCGATTTTTGAATAAAGAATTCACGCTGCCTTGGCTATTACACCTTCCTCTTTTTTTTTATTAAAGATGCCGGGCTTCGCTCTCTGATGTAACGGGATAATGTAAAACGCGGTAAAACGCGGGCCGCGCCTTACGCAACGTATTTTTCGAGGGGCCAATAATTCTCGAGCGATAATAAGGTTACGCAGGTGCCTTTGAGCGAATTTTCGTGATATTGTTTTTTTTTCTCTCTTTGTTGCTGCTTGTTATGAGCCGTTTTACGATTATTTATTTGCCGACCGAGGCGATTGTATACGGACATATTAAACTGTCACGTTATTTTTTAATGAAGTGACGCAACAGAAAATTGCGCAAAGTAATTAACGAGTTTCAATGAAGATAAAAGAAAAATGAAAAGAAGAAAAATCCAAGTGTTCCGAGTGAAAGTGAACTGTGCCCTATTCTTCGTTTTACTATCCGGCGAGAATTTTCCTTTTTTTCTTCCTGCGGGCTGCTTAATCAAGCTTCGCGGCGTACCGAATTACATTCTCTTTTAATCACGAGCGAGCGAGCGCGCGAAAAGTCTCGCGGTGGCGGCGGCAAAAAAAAAAAAAAAAACGTGGACTGTTTAATTTTCATCAGAGATCCATTCAGCGACGTTGAAAAAGGGAAGATAGCGTCTCGTCTTTGGAATGCAAATGATGGAAAGTGAGAACGAATGAATTATCATTTCGCGCCAGCAGAGAATCAATGAGGCTTTTCCCTATAATCAAATTCCGAATAATCGGCCGCGAGTAATTTCACAGAGCCGAATCGAAATGAAGGACACACGTACCCGTATTATGCCAAATTTTGTTTTTTCGGTACTCGACGAAGATTGATGCGAAGCATCGAAAATTGCGCGCGCCGCGGTCAAGAAAAAAAGGAGAAGAAGAGGAAGAAGCAAAGGATGCCGCGCGCACGACATATAAAGTCCAAAGGAGTGCATCGTATTAGCCCCGACGAAGAGGAAGAAGACGGATTCACTGTCTTTTCGCTTTCTCTCGTGTGCACACGCGTTTGTTATTGCACGTGCTTCACAGGCGCCCGGGGGACATGACTAAACGAAGCCCGCATCCTTTAGCTTTAATGGTTATTTTTAAAAGTTGAGTACTCTATATATAAGCTTTCCAATGTGCTTTTACTGACTGTATTTTTTTTTAGAGTACAGAGTATTTTTTTTTTTTTTTGAAAAAGTTTCTGGTAAAGTGATCTGTATACGCGATAACGATTGGATAACAGAACAATACACGATACGTGCCACAAACTAGAAACCAATGAAAATAACTCGATCGGAAAACCGATACAGCGCATTGGAAAATTCATAAAGCCCGGGCATCGGTGTATCTCGCGAATTGAGGTCAGTTATAATTAGGTGTCCTGTTACTTATCATTTCAGTTCTGACTTTCGTCAATTATTCGCTCGTAACTATCGACTCGCGGGCATTTGATTGCTCGATAAAAAAGAACAAATGGATTCACGGTAATCATCGGTTCTCAAAAAGAGCCTGGAAATAACTATATTATAGAAAAGTTATCTATCAAGTCGATCCGCATTTTTTTTTTTTTTTGCTCCGAGAAAATAAGACGGCCGGTGTACGTGTATCGCAACGTATATTATATACGAAAAAGCAACAGCAACGACAACGCGCAGCACATCTCATTTTTCCAAACGAGATAGTACTATTTACAGGCAATAAAGTGCAGATTACCTGCAGCGAGAGATCTGTGGCGCGTCATTCACGATGCACGTATACTGCTGCACACGCGAGAAATGTTTTATGTATAAATACGCGCTGTCACGCGAAAGACCTTCATTTCACTGGGCAAACGACTTTTTTTTTCTTTCGACTGTGTGTGTGTGTGTGTGTGTGTGTGTGTGTGTGTGTGTGTGTGTGTGTGTAAGAGAGAGAGAGAGAAACGAGATTGAGGAGCGAGTTTAATCGCTCAGCAAAGGAGGCCTTTTTCTTTAGCTACGAGAGGAGAGCAATGAAGATTAACTCGGTCGCAGTGCACCGCTGATCTTTGCTCTCTTTCGCGAAAACCTCGAAATTGGACCGAGCTCGTTCGAGCGAAAAACTAATCTCAGGGGCCGCCACTTCTCCCACTGTGTGTTCGTGTGTGTGGCTGGGTAGGTGTGTGTGTGTGTGTGTGTGTGTGTGTGTATGGCTTGCTGTACTAAACTCGTAAGCTAGAGAGAGATAGAAAGCGCGAGACGGGAAATTTTTACGGCGACTTTGAGAAAATCGCGGGCTGCTTCTTACGAGTGAGACTCGGTCAATAAAGTTTTTGTCAAAGTCGAGTGGCCAAGTCTGAAGAGACATTTTTCGCAAGTTAATGCTAGCCGCAAAGTGAGAGATTCTTCGAAAAAAAGAGATTGACTTTGGAATCCTTTAAGGGTGGATGATTTTGATTTTTATTATGCTTCAAGATATTTTTGACGTTCCCGAGATGAGATTTAAGTTCAAAAAAGTTAAAGGATTCAATTTTATCGTGCAATTTGAAAAATGATATAAATAGCATATCTTCGTACAACAGTTTTTCAATATTTTGTATTATATAGTGAATTGTAACGTAACCTGATTTCATTGTCGACGTCTCCCGGCGGGCTGGAGCGGCATCAGAGCGCTTGAAAATGAGAAAAGAGAGCTCACGGCATGGGAATTGTTACCGTGAAATGAAGTAAACCTTCATGTCACGAGCGGATTACAAAACGTGAGGCATCTGGCAGATTTTCCAGAGCAATTTTATCTCCTTTATATTCCGATCTACTTAACATTCTGCATTTGTCTATCACGGACAAATTTCTCGAAATAAATCTCTGTTTGATTTAAAACTAAGCAAATCTAAAATCCAATCTCGTTTGCTCTAAACTCTCTCGCAAACGTTATTTCTTCACGCACCGCCGATTTTTTCGCATTTGAGAGCAACAGACAAAACAAAAACTGTACAGGGCAAAGCGAAACAAACGAGAGCAAAAAAAAAAGGAAAAAAACTCAATTGTAATTTTGGCGCATCGCCGCCGTAGAGAGAAAAAAAAGCCTTTAAAAGCACGCGCGCGTACGCTTTTATATATGGCAGCGGCTCCGTGTTTTTTTTTCGTTTCACCCGCTGCGCTACTTTTACTGGCGGAAAATCGCCTCGTCGAAGTTTAAATATCGTGCTCGCTCGCAAATTAACGCGCGCACCCTAGCTTTTCCATCTCTTGCTATCGTGTGGCAAAAGAAGAATCGCTTTGCTCGACAGATCAAACCGCACGGAGGACAAATGATTTAGCTGTATAGAGGGATTCTTTCCCGACAGAAGTGAATCTTTTCTATTCTCGTATCGACTCGACGAAAATACATTCACACAACGATTTAGAAAAATTGCGAAATTTTTCAATGGAACAACCAACAGCTTTGAAATAGAGTTTTTGCAAAAAAGGAAGGAAAAACGATAAAATTCAGTTTGCCGCCGAGCGCAACAGTCGTGTCGTTTATTCACTTACATTGGACATACGGTTTTCCAATTCGCGGCTTTGTCGCTACTCCGAACTTTTTCATTAAACGAGTATGGTCAAGGCGTTACATGGTCGGCTGTTTCAATTCGAAAAAAAAGGGAAACCAGGCGCCCGAAAGTTTACCTTTCTTTTTTCTTCTTTTTTTTTACCGAGGTGGCGCATGCATGTGTTTGCGCTGAAGATTTTTTTTTACTTATTCTCCGCTTCCTCGTTTTTCGTCAATTGCTTTTTTTTTTCCTTTCTGGCAGTCCCCAAAAAAAACAGCCTTTGTGATAGGACAAACAGCGAGTTCTAAATTTAACGAGAATGCTTTGAAAGCTACACATAGTTGTTGTTTGCTCGTGTGAATAGTAGCGTATGGAATGGAAAATAATGGATAAAAAAAAGGAAACAAGCAAACATTCATTCAACTGACTCTTTTATACCAGTTGCAAAGTGTATTTCTAAACAAAAGCTTGGCAGAAGCTTTTTTCGCTTTTTAAAATCAAATAATACAGCAAACCGAGGGAGATTGAGTTTTCCCAAGCACGCATAGTAGCTATAATTAAACATTTTCAAAGGCATTTTAAAATCCATCGAAAGAGGTGCAGTCAGTCAAAAAGTCATTAGCAAAGCAAGCCAAGTTATTACATAAAGTGCTGGTCCGTCAATCAATCTCGCTTTAACAAGCCACCAAGTAGATGCTTGACTTTTGCAGCTGAATGCTAAGTAGCACAGCGCAGAGGGGGTAAATAAAACCCAATCGACCGGCAAGGAGAAGAAGTGGTAAAAAAAGACCCCCGGAAATTCGCACGCGCGTGCTCTTCGTCATATTAATTCTCCTTGCGCGCGAGTGCATCGAGGGAGTCAGGAAGAACAAAAAAAAACGACAAACAGAGAGGAAAGGCAAGTGCAGGTATACGGGAAAAGAATTAAAGTCTCTCGCTCGCGCGCGCACGCGTGTGTATATATATGTACGAGAAGGAGGAGGATCAAGGTTGGAGAATCTCGGTGGCGTGTGCTTCGGCTTCATGAATATTTCATCGATGAGTCGCGTCCTTTGCAAGGATTTCTCAAACTGCCGCGAGTTTTGTGTGTAACACTCGAGAGAGAGAGAGAAAGAGAGAGAGAGAGAACGTTCCATCTCATACACACGCGTGCTGCTGGGACCTCGCTCTTCTTCGCTCAATACATATATGCATTTGTGGCCGAGAGACGAGTACACGCAGATAAAAGCCCCATGGCAAGAATATAAGCGAACGAGTCCACCGAATATCGGCACAGTGAGAGAGAGAGGCGAGTACATAAAGGCCCATTGTATTAATTCAATTGCAGTTATCTGCCTCGCAGTTATAAGCTTTGCTCTCTCTCTTCCTCTCTCCTCCCTCTGCTCGAGGATTTTGTATAACTCTCTTTCGTGCCAAAGATACTACCACGCAAGCATAAAGAGCCTGAACCCTTATAATTTCCAACTCTTCTTCTTCGGATATAATTTTGGAACAATGCGTCACTTTTACAGCGTAAAGAAAAAGGAAAAAAAAATTCTTTTTTTTTTCAATTTTCCCACCCAGTTCGGAAGCCGCTTACAGTACAATAGACCTATATCGCGCTTGCGATTCGATTGCTTTTAAAAGCGTTTACATTCAGTGGCGCGACGAGTGCTGGAATAAAAAATAAACTGCCGCGCGGCGACCGCGGAAAGAGAGGAACAGAAACAAAATAAAAAAATGAAATAAAGCCGAAGTCATTCGAAATTCCATTTGCGACGGAGAATAAAAGCCACGCGTGCGAAAAGAGCTTCGCTCTTGATCCGTTATATCATTCATCGGACGAATAAAAGCAAGAAGAAAAAAATCTACACTCTTTTGCGGTCCGGAAATTAACGTGACAAGTGTAGAGCGCGCTTTTGCGCTTTCACCCTGGCAAATTTACTGGAGAGAGAGAGAGACAGAGAGAGAGAGAGAGAGAGAGAGAGAGACAGAGAGAGAGAGAGAGAGAGAGAGAGAGAGAGAGAGAGAGAGAGAGAGAGAGAGAGAGAGACAGAGAGAGAGAGAGAGAGAGAGAGAGAGAGAGAGACAGAGAGAGAGAGAGAGAGAGAGAGAGAGAAAAAGTTTTAAGAAGAGAGGAGGTTTTTACTCGTCGTCTTCGTCGTCGTCGTCTCTCGTGCGATTAGAAATCCAATCGTGCGAGATAGCCACGTAACGCGACGACATGCGCAGTTGCAAATGCAGTGAAAGTGTTGTTGCTGTGTTGTTCCAGTTCCCGAGGAGAGAGACAGAGAGAGAGAGAGAGAGAGAGAGAGAGAAGCCCAGAAGGGAAAACTATATCGCCAAGCTGCTGCTGTGTTGCTGCTTCGCGTCGTGACCGAATGAGATTGCACACACAGACAACGAGCTGCTGACGAGAAACGAAAGTTTAAAGGGTCGATCTTCACACGATGCCGCCCCAAAAGGAATTTTCGTTTGCCTTCTTACGATTATTGCCAACGGCTTTCGATTGTTTGCCATTTGCCCCTCATCCACTCGAATTCTCGCAGAGACGACAGTTTGACGTAAATTTCGGAGCAAGATTGAAAGAAAATCGATAAGTTAGTATTGTACGATTTATCTGCGGCTTGATTATCGGATCGAGATGTATAACATTCTATTTTTGTCAAAATCGAGTTTCGTCATCCTCGATTATTGTCTTGTCTTGAGCTATACGACAGTTCTTTAATTCTCCAATTAACGCAAGTTCAACGTCAAGTTAACAAGCTTTCATAGCATCCGACCGGAATATTTATAAGCTCGCTGCTCTCGAAACTTGCTCAAGTCTATCGACGTTCCGTTGTGTGTTACAAAACCTCTCTCTCTCTCTCTTTCGAGATCCATCAATTAAAAGCTGCTGCCTGTCGTCGTCGCTGCGGATGACAGCTCACCTTGCATAATAATAACGAACACACGAACACATATATCGAGTAGATGTCCAATTAGGAGAACTGGATCAAAAATTGGTATTATCGGAATATTCGTTTGCACATAGGACGTGTAACGTCATCGCATGAATACAGTCGTTGGCGGTACTGCATATTATACGCTCGTGTGTGGGAAAGCGATGTATGCCATTCACCTCGTATATATAAATGCCACCGAGGCGCGCGTATCAGCTTTCGGAGTTCGAGAGTCCCCGACTTGAAAATTATGCGATCGGCCCTGATAAGTGTCTATTGAACAAATTCCTCGAAATAAAAGAAGAACCAAGTTGCCGCGTTTCCGTATATTATGTCAAAAGAGGTTGGCTAATAAAATTAATTTCCACGCGGGACATCTCGACGAAAAAAAAATCTCGTCTTTCACGCCAAAAAAAAAAAAAAAATGTTTCGGGAATATCACGGATACACACACGCGCACGCATATCTTATATACGCCGAGCGCCCGTGACAAATGCCACGATTAGGATTAATGTGTTTAGAGCGATATCCATCTGACTCTCGTTCGCTTCTTTCTTTCTTCTTCTTCTTCTTCTTCTTTTTCTTCGGGATTTAAATATTAATTGATATTTACAGTCATTTATTTACCGAAGCGAGATACATATTTCTTGGCTAACGAGACGAGCCGCGCGACCAAGGCTCTGACTTGCGCACCCTATAAATAATGCATCCATTACTGTTATACAGCGAGTAGCCGCGATTCCGCGAGTAAAAATTGTTCGCCGAGAGAGAAAAACGAGAGATAAACTACTCAAACTTGGCCTCTGAATCCTAACAGATCGAATGCGTATGTATAAGCGCATAATTGCATAAGCAAAGGCTCCCGGCTCGAGCCTTTTTAATAGTCGCGCACGTGTGCGCAGGAGAAAAGCGCGAGGGAGCGAAAGAGAGAGAGAGAGAGAGAGAGAGAGAGAGAGAGAGAGATCGGATCGGTTTTATTTTCTAGGACGCTATAAGTCGTCGTGAGTCTTCGTTGGTATATATAAGATCGATCAAATTTTTATATACACCGAGTCACGGCTGCTTCCCAAACTCCATTGCAGGTGACTTTCTCGCGCGAGAACTAGGCCGAACGTGAAATTTTTTTTCTCTCTTACTTATTTCGCCGCTTGTTTAATAAAGATATTCGAAAAAAAAAGCGTTTCGAGGCGTTTAATGTTTTTCTCGACGATGCTTTTAAAAGACCTTTCGCGAGGTAAACGATCGCGATGAGTGTTTTTATCGAACGGATTCGTTTTTTTTTTCTTTCTTTCTTTCTGTTTTTTTTTTTTCTTCTTTTTTTTCAAGGCACCCGTCTCATAACGGTTTCCGAATTTCCGTGTGTCATTTTCGTCCGTCGAGAGATGTATTTCCGTGAGCAAGATTTTAGTAGCACGCATTATCTTATGTACGATGATGTTATATGAATACATAATATATGCAGCATGTGTTTATCGATAGATTACAATCGCTTTTCATAAATTATTTAGCATTGCTCTATGGCAATTGTGACGTGTATATGCCAGGAAGCGACGCAAAAGAAATTATTCTTATATGGAAATATTTGTATTCTTCGCGTGAAAATCATTGAACCTCGCTACTCGGAATATTTATATTTTTGCAATTTTTTTTATGAACAAATGAAAATATGTTTCCCAATAAAATATCCATCAAAAGAAGAAGATAATTTCAGACTGTCTAACAAAGTCTTACTAAGTAAAAAGACAGATCGTTAGGTTTCAGCGAGATAAAGCGAGCGAAGAAGAAAATCAGTTAACGCACGACAAATAACGCAGGATAAATGAAGTTTAATGCCTCTCGCAAAGCATAACTAGCTGATTAGGAAGGTTATACATATAGAGACGCTTCCTAATGACTCGGTGTGGGCTCTGCGCTCGCGCGCGGCGACCATTAAATAGCACACGCGTGCAATATCCATTTTACTCTCTTTTTCCGTGCGCAAGCACGAGCGAGTGCACGCGCTATTCGTATAATTATTACGTACAGCCGCGAGGCACCTACACACACACACGCGCGCGTACTCGCGTAAATAATCTCTCGTCGTGTATCTCCGCTTAAATAAATACGCGCGAGATGAATAAATTGATAATAAAGAAGATCTGTGCCGCATGTTTATTTTCCTTTTTTTTCGCAGGATCACACGGCCATTACGTAATCTCGCGTCGCTCGTTCCTCGGCAAATGTTCTCACAGTCAAATTAGAGTGGCGCAGAGAGGTAAAGGAACAAAAAAAAAAAAAGAGGAAGCGCAGTCACGTATATGCGCGAGCGAGTGCAATCAACGAAGGGAGAGATGAAGGCGAGATACGCGAGAGAGGTAGCCGAAAAAAAAAGAGGAAGAAAATAAGGAAAGGTAAGGCGCCTCCCCGAAAATTACAGCTTCTTCGTAGGGACAAAGGGACAAGTTGCGCGAGCGCGTTTCGTTAATTCCCCGGTAGCTTATTTTTTTCTCTTCTTACTCGGCTGCCGCTGTCCACGCAATTCCTGATTTCCAGGGAGGAATGCCGCTTACCGCGACGTAAACTCGTTACGAGGTATGTTTACGACCTTGGACGATTCCAATTACCGCTAAATCTCTCTGGAATTGACTTTGAGCGATAAGTTTTACTTTCGTCCGCCGCTGCTGCTGCTGCTGCTGCTCTGGGGTTGTGTGTGTGTGTACACGAGCCGAAAGTGGTTTCCTTTCCTATATATGTATATACACGTGGAACTTCCTCTCTCCGAAAGTCCACACTGCAAATTTGACAAATTTAATGACGTTTCATTGAAAATTTGAAGCGAGACTCGATTTCCTCGCAACTCGATGATGAGATTAATCTTGAAATTGCCGCTTTTGTGCAGATGACGATACCCACAAAACTTACATTTAATCTCGCATTTAATTCCCTTCGGCTCGTACCATTAGCCTATCACTATGTTCGCACTCGTGGCACGGCGTTAATATTATAGTTGTGTGTTTGCGCTTTAATGTACACGCGCGGCGAGCAATTAATAGTCACTGCGGTAATTTCGCCTCTCCAATCGGAATATTGCGCAGCAGCAGCACACATGTAAATGACTAAATATTATCACTCGCAAAGCGACAATATTGCTGCGGCTAATCGTCGTCGACGATAATGTTATTCGATGCATTTAAATAAAGATTTATTTTTACGCAGCTGCGTGCGGTTGGCGCGTGATTATATTTAAATGCTGTGGTCTCACGCAAAAGCAAAATAAAAAAAAGTTTCGAAAATGCTTTGTCGGCGTGTGCGACACCGCGCGCACCCAAGTAATTAATTTAAATAGCGATGCGAACTAATTCCTCTCTCTCTCTCTCTCTCTCTCTCTCTCCGCAAAACCGACTGATCAATTATACCCAGCGGCGTTTATCACAATAAACAACGTACCGCGACGAAGAAGAGATAAAAAAAATGTGAGTGACACACGAGCGAGGCTTTTTGATGTAGCGTTACGCGAGTTCTCCCTAATAAGTACGCGTAGGCAGCAGCAGCAGCAGCAGATTTTTGCTCTGATTTACGATATTAGCGCCGACTGAATGCCTCGTTAGCGACATTGTCATTGCGGCGACTCGAAATTCGCTCCTGGCGCGCGTGCACTCAACCCCGAGCAGGATACGCGCTCGGTTTTGCAGATTGGATGCGAGAGGAGAGAGAGAGAGAGAGAGAAAGAGAGATCTGCTTTCATTTTTGACTGGTTGATTTGTGAGTTTGTTATTGTTAGCCGTTATGCATATTTTTTTTATATCATTCGAGAGGGGTTCGATCTCCGACAGGTGGGAATTTTTTATCATCTCGTTTGAAGTAAATGTCGAAATTTATATTTTCTAGTAAAATATAGAAGTCGAATATCGGAAATGAACAGTTTTTATTCATACGAATTTTTCGATCGACTCCGTTTTTCCATTAAAATTCGAAGTACCTGATTGGAAAAAAAAACTGTTGAATCGAAAAAAAAAAAATTCAAAAGTCTATCAAAGTATTTATTTAATTGACACATCAATCGTGAAAAGCAAACAGTTTTCAATTCATCGCTCAGCAATAAAAGAAAATTCGAGCAAATGGTAGTTCATCAAGAGACAAATTCTCGCGGAAAGCGAGCTTTCATACGCGCACAAGTTTCACAGCTGCTCAAAGGAAGGGTGGCCCAATCGAGCAAGCATTGAATAGCCTAAGATAAAGCCCGGAAATTCGCGCTTACAAA
>JAWWMK010000040.1:732651-747015 GCA_035047105.1 Galeopsomyia nigrocyanea | reverse complement strand
TAGAAAAGTTGAAAGCTTTTTTTCTCGGTTATCGATGACGAAGAAGAAAAGCATTTGTTGGAAAGTTCAACGGGCAGGGCTGTTTGTCAAAGACAGTTCTGTCGGCGTAAGTATATTTTTGTGCTGATAAGACTGAAAAATTTGCAAGTCCATCGTGCCTGATAGTCTCGTGGACCATCCATTATGTACTTTGAAAAGTACGCGCCCAAGTTTGCTTCAACTTATTTCATTCATTAGAAATCGGCTGCCCGTCATTCTAGTAGCCTCCATTTTTCTGTAGATATTGAGTCTATGTGCTGCTGTTCTTATCTTCGCTGGCGTGAAATCAAGCTTATCCGAATATTAATCTACTGCGAGAACGTCTATAATTGAAATTCTTTCTCGCGATTTTTTTAAAATTCATTATGCATGGGTTTCAGTGGACGAATATAAAGTGGCTAAATTATTAACGTGGTTTAAATTTCATAAAAATAGATCGTTAAAAATTCATACCGCTGAATAAAATATTAGCCGCGCTCAGCCATTATGTAAGCTCTTCATTTTTCCTACCTCCAATTCACGAAAATAGACGTTATTCTTCATCAATACGTTAGATTCTACAATGAAAAAATCTAATTGACAACTTTTTCCCGTAACAAAGTGAATTGAATTCAAGTAATAGTGATAACTTATAAAAAGCCACCGCTGGCGCACAATTGACAGCGTCTTTTTACATTTCCCTCCCTTTTCTTCGAGTAATTATCAGAGCATTCACTACAACAATGGCCAACTCGAGCAGAACTTGTTATAAGAACAAAAAAAGAGAGAGAGAGAGAGAGAGAGAAGGAAAAAATGACAAGTGGATAGAGCAGAACAAGAGACGAGCAAAATAAGAAGAAGAAAAAAGCGAGAGAGAGAGAGAAGTCAAGAGAAGAAGGAGAAGGTCGCAAAAGCCGCGAAGGAGACCTCTGTAGAGTCAGCGCAGCATGAGCAAGAGCGACAGAGAAAGAGAACCAATCGACGGAATTAAGGATTCTGGAGCGCGCTGGGCCCTCGTGATCCAATTATGAGTGGCATTGTCTTCTGAAACTACGAAAGCCCCTTATCTCTCTTTCTCTCGACAAAACTCGCTCGCTCTTGGTCCATCTGCTTTTCCTACGCGCGCGCGCATTTTTCATCCACCAGTCTATTTAAATAAAGATCGTGAGCATTGGAATTCCCAGTTAATTTCTAGAATAAACGATCCGAGAGAGCGCTAGCGGATATTTTGATTGGCGCGGCGGAGTTTGTTTCTCGCGCGAGCTTGCGCGGCCCAGTCGTCGAGAGTCTGAACGAGAAATAAAAAAAGAGCTAAGGTAATATTGATTTTTCACGCGCAAGCTTCAATCCATCGCTATATACTGTAGGTTAACTTCAACGTGTAATGGAATAATAGACTCACTCGCGGACAAATGTAATGAATAGGAAACGTAATATATTAGGCATAAGAAAGATAATCGACTTTTCGTATTTTTTTCTTTGATCCGTTAATTATTGGTGTAAAACTTTTTCAGCTGTTTTTCAGAGCCGAGCGAGCGAAGTCAATATAATGTAGGTTCGCGAGATACCGCAAACATCAAATACGCGTAAATACACTATCGGCTAGCAACCCCAACCGCGAGCTACGGTGAGCTACGTAAATTAACCACCAAATAAGCAAACAATTTGCCAACATCAAACAGTCCGCGTCCAATCATACCTCCATCCCTTGGTGCGCGCGCGTATACCCAACAAAAAAAAACAACCAACTCTTGCAGTTGGCGTCGCCCTCAAAGAGTGGCCGAGTAATAACGCATCGGTGCAACGCGTAACGACGCTCGCTCTCTCTTATTTACACAGCTGCGAATGAGCTTCAGACCCGAGAGAGACATAGTATGCGCGCGTGTGTGTGTGTGTGTGTGTGTGTGTGTGTGTGTGTGTGTGTGTGTGTGTGTGTGTGTGTGTGTGTGTGTGTTCAACGTCAGAGAGAGACGCGCGTAATTTTTTTTTTGCTAGAGCTTGCGCGACACTAATTAGCGAAGCTGACGGTGAAAAAAAGTCGGATATCGCGTCGGAGAGGGCTGATGTGCTGTTATTATTACGTTAATTACCCTCAGCGAGTGTTGCTTTTTTACAAGAGCGAAAAGGGAAGGAAAAAAAATTGAAGTTTTTCGGCAGTAATATTACGCGTCGACGAAGCTTTATTTTTTGTCGAAAAACTTTTGCGAAACCGTGCGTGAAAAATACAATTTTCTACCAAAAAACAGGAAACTTCATCGACGAAGTGCAACGAAAATATTTACTCGACTATTTTTTTTACGCAGCTGTATGTATATTTTTTTTGTCTTTGTAAACGATTCTGTATACGAAACACTGTAGAAATTATCAGAGCTGTGGCATTGCACCGCTCCGACTGCAATCCTCTTCCCCCATATCGCTCGAGTTCACAAGCAAACATAGACGGCTATCGGGCGAAATGACAAAATTCAATTCGTCGGGCCAAATGAAACAACAACTTCTCTCTCTCTCTCTCTCTCTCTCTCTCTCTCTCTCTCTCTCTCTCTCTCTCTCTCTTTCTACCTCCACCTCCACCTCTTTCTCTCGTTCACATTGTGTGCAGCGTGGATGGTGGAAAAAAAAACGCGCGGTCACGCGTACTCTATCGTGTTTTTCTCTCGTTTTATGTACAGAATGCATATAACAGGTGAGAGTCGATCGTGCGCGAAACTGAACGCGAAAAAAAAAAACAAAAACAAAAACAAGCAAGAAAGTAAAAATTCGCCTGCATAATGAAGTTATAAAGCGTTTATTTCGATTATATTGGGAGTGTTGGTTGCGGCATTGTGTACTTTGGCTCGATCGCCGAAATGAAGCTCACACGCACGATTGAATGGGCAAATGGTAAAAATGCGGGAAGCGAGTGCTAATATCAAATATTTACGGTGTCGCGCCACGTTCATTAACGCGTACAAACGACAATCGCTAGCGACGCTCTATAATTGCATTTCGCGCGCCACCGAGAGCGCGCGAGAGAGAGAACTGCGTGTATGTGTATTATCGTTAAAGCCTCTCTCGACTCGTCGGCCCCCAGAGCAAAGTAGATTGAGATTTTCGCGCATTGGCTATCAATTTCCAGCGTAGTCATGACGACGCACAATGCGCGAGTGCAGTGGCTGTAAACAGTACTACTAGCGTGGACAGCAATGGGGGGAAAGCGCCTCCGGAAAATTAGAGATACGCGGTCGCGATAATGCGCTACACGTGTCCCGATTAGGATGCGTTAAACAACAGGCAGCACCTATATAGCTTGAGAGCTCGTGTCATCGCCTCTAAAACGGGTCTTGGTTTTTGGCTGATGCCCAGAGCATTTCGCTCTACGGAGCTTTCAATTGAGCTTTATCGCGGAATATCTATTTATTTCATCAGGAAACAATGTAACAATTTCTTCCCATTGAAAATCAGCCGGAAAATTTAGCTGTAAAACTCAGCTGAAGGGCGGAATAAAAGCTGCTCATCCTCCCCGAGTAAAATCGAATCTCCCGTTCGTAGCGGATCAGCAAATCTCCGAATTAAAAACCATTCATCTTTGATGCTACGGAGAAACCGAACGAGCGACCTGTGCAGTAGCTGCAAGCTCGAGTGGGTCATGATAATGTAATCCGTGCGGCATCGAAGCCGAAAGATAACTCTATTTTTATAGAGTAGCATCCTCGCGCCTCACCGGTATATAACGTATACATACACTCACACAGAGCTTATAAATCCGCGCATGAAACGTTAACCCGATGCCTCCTGGCAGTTAATCTCGAAGTTAAATGGCGCATCACGATCCTGGCCGATCGAGAATTTATGTGAGATTTTAAGCAGAACCTCGCGCGCTCTCCAACTTGCGCGGCGGCGGCGGCGGACACGTGATGGAGCGGACTCGCAAGAAGCGAAAGCTCCAAGCTTGAGCACCGGCCAAATAGCCACGATATATCATGGACATGGGCCACTACGGAGAGCGCAAGCTCTCTCTCTCTCTCCCTCTATACATGTATATATGGTCTTTCGGTCTCGTATTATTAAATCATGCCGCAGTCGGTAATTCAGTTTCCGGCAAACGTGCTCTAGTTCGAGCACGGAGCCCGGAGAGAGCTCGAGGGACGTGTTTTGTGTCGATTATCCAACGATAACGAGCCAGACCGGGCTAGACTGATCGAGTTCAAGGAATATGCCGAGGAGCTTCGGCCTATATTGGAAGATCAAGTTACTTTTGATGTTTAGAGCCAAGCTGATTCGTATCTCAAATTGAGAAATATAGTTTACGCGAGTTTGAAAATCGATTGGCTTGTGTATTGAAAGAAAAGTTGGTGCCAGCAGTGGGATACCAATCCGCCAAGATTTTTTACGCACAACCAAAAGAAAGCCGAGCAAGTGACTATTCGTCTTATTAAGCAGCCGAGACAAAGTGCAATGTTAATGCAGCCAAACACAGCAAAAAAAAGAGTGGGACGGCTAACTAGCTTGACAACGAGACAAGCCAAGACGCAAAAAAAAAGTAAAAGACTTTGTACGGGGTAGAGGGTGGAAAGAGACGGAAGGAAAGCGCGCAGCAGACCGAAGAAATTCGACTTGGTCCGAGTGGAGACAGAGACTAGAGAGAAACGCGAGGGAGAGAAAGCACTCGGGCCAAAGACAAAGTTGAGTTTCGCCAAGACAGACTATAGGAGCACTACTACTAGTAGTAGTACGCTCTCTTGCTCGGGCGAAAATCCAGGGAGGGCATTACTACACGTCCAGTAACGCGCAGTGCTCTCTGCAAGTTAGCGGCGGTGGTGGCGGCGGCAACAGCCCGGAGGGAGGAGGAGAAACGTCCTCATCGGAAGGGACGCGTTCTCCGAAGGGATCCGCTCGCTCGCTCGCTCGCTCTACGCTCCAGCGAATTGATTCCCGCGAGTAAACATATTGTGCGAGCTCGTGCACTGCTCGCCCAAGTTTCGATGCGAATGAAATCATAATACCGCCTCGCAAATTGAATCCGATGCGCGCGCGCCCCCGCGTTCTCGCTTCAAGCAACCACCGCACGGGCATATAGTCGAGCTGCCTCTCGTGCTCTCAAGAGAGCTAGCCAGAGACGCGCCGCACACAGATTGCCTTTGTTTTTGTTGTTTCACGCATTGTTATCCCTCATGTTTTTGTTTGATAAATATGATATTTCGAGTGTTTGTTTTCCACAGATAAAGTTTGGTCTCTCTTTCTCTCTCCCGCGCCTGTTTTTATGTGCGTGCGGCTGGCTAGTTCTAAAATTGGCGGAAAACTGCTTTTGTAAGTAGAAAAACTGTTATTCGGTAAAATGAAATTCCCTCGTGATGAAAATATCCGTCCGTTTGAAATTGACTTTGAATTGAAAGTCAGGCAACGTTGCTTTTTGCGGCAAAAAAAAAAGGAATTGTGATTAGTGATAAATCAACCGATCTCGCTGATTATACACATTACACCGAAGAGATACGCGCACTTGAAATAGAATGAATTCTCGCTGTCAAGCTCTGGGACGCCATCCCATGTATTTTTAGATAGCCATTGGCTAAACCCTGGGCGCGCGTCACGCTCAGTTACCGCAAGCGCTCGTAATCCAATTCGTTAAATCAGTGGCGCGCGTCCGTTCACTCTCTGGACTCGACTCTCGAGTGGAAATTGGAAGCGGAGAAGAGTCTTTAGCAGCGAAGAGAAAAGACCGGGGAAAAAATTAATCAGGGGAGGAAATGGAGTCGCGTCCGTTTAACGCTTTCGCCCGCATTCATTTCCCTATGCGCGTCCACGTTTAATTCTACTCCCCCCTACCCCTTCTACCCTCTACCTACTTCTCGCTAGCTCGGACGCCGTTCGATCTTTGCGCCGACATCGCCTCGACTTTTTCTCTCTTTTTTTTACTTTCATTCGATTAATTCGAGGTGTTGGATCAACTTCGTTCCGATTGACGCCTCCGCTTTTTTTTTCTTTCTCTCACCTCGACTGAGAGAGGGGTAGACAAAAAACAAAGATTGGAATAACTATTACTCCGACGAAAATATATCATTACGCAAATATTTGCGATGAGTATGTATATATGACGGGGTCTAGAATGGCAAAATTTTTTTTTGATCCTAAGGCTTCCAGGACTTTTACCTCTTCTTTTTGAAGGTATATAGTGTTGGAAAATGCTAGTGAACATTGAAAAAGTCTGCAGGAATTAATTTTTCAGCATTTTCTCATTATAATCAAATGGGCTTTTCTCACAGAAAATAGTCGAAAAACGGCATTTCTTCAAATATTGATTTCTCGGCTTCTAAGACCGCTAGAAACATTTTTGACCAATCAAATTGATATAAAAAAAGAAGACCGTTACGTAGAAAAAAGTTTCATTCAAAAATAATTATCCGGTGACAAGTTATCAAAAAAAAAATTCAAATTAATTACATTTTTAGTTTGTATTAATATCGGGAAAATGCTGAAAAAATATAGTTCCCGAGGACTTTTCCGATATTCACGAGCATTTTCCGACACTACGTACCTTCAAAAAGAAGAGGAAAAAGGTCCGGAAGCCTTAGCATTAAAAAAAATTTTTCCTTTCTAGACCCCAGAAAAGTGTTTTTTTAAGGATTTCGTCATATGCGCCTGACAGTCGAATAACTCATTTGCACGTGTCGAAAATACATTTTTCCGAATAAACGCCGAGTACGAAAATAGAGCGGATCAAAGAGAGGGTCCAGTCTGAAAGGGGAAGCAATTATTTTGCCAGAGAATTCGGCAAGTTTATTAACAAATAGAGGGGGTGATATAAACAAAGAGAAAAGAAAATAAGTCGGGGTGAGGGGGGAAGGAGGGTGGAGCAGACGAGATATATCAAAAGCCCAGCTCACGCACAATGGGAAACTCTTTGAAGAGAGAAAGAGAGACACGGGAGGCGAGAAAATATTTGCCGAAGGATCCTCTTCTCTTTCTCTCTCTCATGTGGGCTATGGCGCTTCAATTGAGCTGTGTGCGGCGTTGGCTGCTGCTGCTACCGTGATTCCTCCGGATGAAATAAATTCCCTTCGCGCTACTGCGCCGCTCACGAGTGTTCCGTAAACACACTTGTCGTATTACGAGGGAGCCGTTTATGTTTAATTACTGGCCGAGGAGAGAGAGAGAGAGAGAGAGAGAGAAGCGAATGCGTGTGTGCCGTTCGTAAAGCACCTTATATGGCGAACCATCGGAAAAGTTGCGCGCGAGTGTGCCGCTTTATTAATTGCCTCTTTCGGCGTCGATTCTTTCTGCGGAATTTCAAAATTTATCGCGATGCTGTGCTACTGCGAGCTTCGAGATTTTCAATCAGAATGACCCGTGCCTACGAACATTCCAAACTAAATCATCTCTCGTAATTGCTCTCGGGGTTATTAATTAATAAACACACCCAGAGATGATTTAGTGGCGCCAGCGCCGCTCGAGAGTTTGTAAATTTTCGCCGGGTAAGAAAATCCAGAAGGAGCTTCTCGCCTCGCTCCTCGCCATTTTCCGAGAAATATTTTGCAATAAAGCTGATTTAGTGCGACGTGCCAAATACCTTATCGGGAATTTATTTATTCATAATTTTATATAAACTTCAATTTGTCCGTGTAAATAATTACTTTTATGGTACACTTATTCACAGATAAAACTTTGAAAATATTTTGCCAAGAGTACATCGTAATATACCGTTATATCATATAAGTAGTTTCTGCAAAATTTATTACAATTTTTATGGAGTATATACCGTAATGTTGC
Source organism: Galeopsomyia nigrocyanea (assembly GCA_035047105.1). Taxonomy (NCBI): domain Eukaryota; kingdom Metazoa; phylum Arthropoda; class Insecta; order Hymenoptera; family Eulophidae; genus Galeopsomyia; species Galeopsomyia nigrocyanea. Next base: position 739,254 of record JAWWMK010000040.1, on the reverse strand, counting down.
AAAATTTGCAGCAATGTGTTTGTCGAAACGAACCGATCCGTCATTAATTGCTTTCCACGCGAAGTGCTAAAGCAAACTTGCGTGCTGCAATTGTTTAAAAATGCGCTCACTCAGCTGGCAAGTTTGCCAAGAGTCGATTCGCGCCGACTGACAAATATTTGCTCCTCGTCGACACGCAATTATTCCAGTCCAAAAACGTTTCACGACTTACCTGGAAATCGAAACGTCGTCGTCGAGTGTTCTCTCGCTCTCTCTCTCTCTCTAAAGGCATTGTTACTTTGACAATACCGCTTGAGCTTGCGCTTGGCAACTCACAAGCGAAACATCCGGGGTGCACTCTCGGCATCGCGCCCTTCTTACAATTAGTTTAACGAAGTATGACATTCTCGCCCCAACGGCGCACCGCACTTCGGTATAGAGCGCAAGCATAGAGCTATATAGAGCTATAGCAGAGAGAGAAAGAGGCAAGTTTGGAAAATTAGTTTGCCATCTATATACAATCGTTATGAAATTAGCCGTCGTAATAATGGACCACTGCGGGTTATACTACTCAATGACGACGACTATGACGAGGACGACGACGTTAATTACTCCCTTAAGAATGCTGTCGCGAAGGAGAAGGAGAAGGAGAAGGAGGAGGAGGCCAGTGTGTAATTTAAGCTCTGACTGCCTGACAGAGTGAGAGAGAGAGAGAGAGAGAGAGAGAGAGAGGGAGAGAGAAGCTGTAATAGATATTACGGCTCTGAACTCACTCGGGATGAGGCTTTGCTCTGCGCTGCTATTTCTCTCTCTAATGCAAGCCTAAACTCGCGCCATTTGACGCTAGGAGCTTTCCCTTTGACGTTAGCTGTGTGTGTTTATCAAGACGACACGCACAGGTATCCTCTTGACTTCGTAGACGAACTTCCGAGAAGATATATATACACGCCGAGAAGACGAGAAGCGCGAGGGAGTTGAATTTGCAAGTCGGTGCATTAGACATCCTTGATAATGTTTATTAAAGTTACATTTACTAGTTGAAAATCAAGTATAAAATGAAAAGTTATTTTCTTATCTGTATTAGAGTAGCTCTGGTATTTCTCGGAAAATTTCAACACCAAAAATATCCAACGCGAGCTTCGAAGCTTAAAAGCTCAAAGTTCTCGTCGCTAAAGCGTACACATAGACGCAGAGGAACGATGCTCGATTTCAAAAAGGAACTGCTGACGGGCTTTCACATCAAAGAGCACCGCAGACACGACGAGCCACTCTCCGCCGCGTGTGTGCGACTTTCGCATTCTGCCATATACCGCGTGCGGGCATATAATAAACCAGTTAGTAGCTCGTTGACGCCACTGAAAATTTTCTCTCGGTCACCCCCTGTGCTGTCGTTAAAGTTTCATAGCTATTCCGCCGCCACCATCACCGCCGGAATGCGGATTCTGCTTTCTCCTCTCTCTCTCTCTCTCTCTCTCTCTCTCTTTCGCATCAGGGAGAATCTCTTATTGAGAAAGTTTTTTTCCACCCCTAATTCTTTCGCAGCCTTATTCACTTTTGGCCGCGATGCGTGCAAGCTCGGTCTGATGGAGGGTTATGCCGGCGCTCTCGCGCTCTGCGACAGAGGGTGAGATGAGCTTTTATGCCGTGCGCTCTCGCGCGCTCGCTTCAACTTTGGGAAAATCGTTATTTTCAATGATATCCCGCGGGAAAGTGGCTGTAATGACGCTCAAGTTTTTATGGTTATAATTTTTTTTCTTCCTGTTCTTCCTTCCAGCCTGTCTCAAGCTATACCATCCTCGATTTGTCGCTGTTTCGTTGGAAAAATCATTTTGGTAATTCAATTTCAACTTCTAAATACAAGGGGATTCCGTTGGGAAGTCGAAATCGAATTTGAAAACCATTTAGCTAATGGTATGTGTATAAAAGGAAACGATCGATAAAATTTGTTTTTTTTTCTTTCCAATATGCATTTTATCAATCAGCGAGCGACGCACATGAATGGTGAACCAACGAGCAATTTGCAATCGTCGATCGCATTGAAATAGTACTGTGGGCGTGATGGAAGAAAAAAATTGAAATGCAGCTAGCGTACGGGCGAGCAATCCATAAATGAAAAAAATTCCAGCAACCACTAGAGTTGAAAAGAAATAGCGAATAATCCATTAGCAAAAAAAAAAAGAAAAGAAAAAGAAAGAAGAGAAGTGAGTGAGAGAAAGGCTTGGCCTCACTCTGGTATTTATTGAGTTCGTGAGGGCAGCTGGGTAATTCGCGAGCTTTTCTTGTCACGAACCTCATAGAGAAGCGGATAATCCTTTCGCTCTGCGCGCGAAAATGACGTGGCGTCGCCCGGCGCGATAGGTAATCCACGCACGTTTGCCATACGGCGTGACCTCTCTCGCTCTATCTATATGATACTTGGCGCCCTCTCGACTTTTGTTTAGGGTGCGATGAAACAGGACGCTGATTTGAGAGGGAGAAAGAGAGAGCCGATAAAGCTCACTCTGAGCAAAGTATAATAGAGAATTAGAGGCGCGTGCCCGTAGGAGGGAGTAGGGGGAACGAGCAAGCGTCGATGAGGGGGAAAAAAAGAATACGCCAAAAACGAAATCGCCGGATAAATCTTTTTTTTTTTCTTCCTGGTGATGGGCTTTCCAAGTCACCTTATATCTATATAAATTGGCCTCTCAACGTGTGTTACCATCTCCCCAAGGGAGGGGTCTCGACCTACGCGGACGGAAGGAACAAAAAAAAACATCTTCGATTTATTAACATATTTTAATAATATAAAGTTTAATAGAAGCTGTGTTTATCGACGGGGAAAAAAAAGAACGACACTGAATCGCAATATCGTTGAAATTAACTTTTCACGGTACGGGCACTGCGCTTCGTATCGATTATTTGATTATGGTGCGGCTATTGATGGTTCGACCCATAAGAGAGCACACAAAAAAAAAGAAGAAGCTCGCTTGTAATAAAGTTTGAGAGCTCGCGGGGAGGGCAAAAGGGCAAAACAGTCGTCATCCTCGCGTAGCTAGCAGAAAGAAAGTAATTATCAGGCCTTGTCGAGTTTGGTATAAAAAGGAGAGAGAGAGAGAGAGAGAGGGGAGGGAAAGTTTTTGCGGAGAAAGACTCGTCGTTGCCGTCGTCGACTATTTGAATGGCTGGCTGGCCTCCATTGCAATCAGCTCTCGTTGGAATTGGGAATCCGCTCATTGTCCCGAAAATATCGTTTGAAAGATACGCTCGACTCGCGCGAGCTTGAAAGCGCGGAAATTGCGACTTGTTTAAACAGATTTCCAAGGGGAATTCATTATGTTCCGCTGCACCGTCATTTCATTTCGCCTCTATATCTCGCAACTTTTCCAATTATATACCGAGAAGAAAAATTATGTGAATGCCCGCAACATTTTCAACGGAAAGCCATTCGATCTATTCGCATACAAACGACGCACGGAGCAATCCGATAAATAGCTCCGTTCTCCATTCAACCAATAAAATTTGAATAATCCCTTATCCCGGCAAGAAGTAGAAAAGATCCAAAGGCTCTCTTCATCCAATATCCTGTGGAGAGAAAAAAAAGACAAAACAAAAGCCAAAAGAGGGAGCAGCCACGTTCATCACAATGAACATACAAATAAGCCATTTGCCGGCTAAAGCCCAGTTATAGCAGTAGCCAAAAAGCTTATCTCTCTTCGTCTGCGAGAAGATAGTGTATGTACGGTCCCTTTGTCTTGTACTTGGAAGACGCCCTTCATCGGCATCGGCGTCACGCGCGCTCACGCTCTCTTCTCTCTTCGCCACAGATGGTTCGGTAAATACCCGGCGATTATGCGCGAACGAGGCGTGAATAAGCGAAGGACGCGTAATCGCGCACACGGCTCTGCCGCCGTGTCTATATGTGTAGCGTATATTGATCAGAGTATAGTGCGTGAGCAAGAGCGAGAAAGAGAGAGAGAGAGGACAAAAGGGATAGGTGCGATTTACGAGCAACGGTCTCTCTCTCCCCTGCCCGAAAATGAGATGTCTCGGGAGCAAGCAATTTCGCCCTTGAATTGCATGCGACGATGTTGCTGCCTTCGTCGAGGATTCGCCTCTCTCCTGAATTAGATTCAACGACGCTGTCTTTAGATGTTAATTGAGATACCGCTACAACGTCGTTTTACCAGAGGCAGCGACAAATAACTTTGCTATTTAATAGTCTGACGTTGCTGGTTAATTTAGAAATTCAAAACGTTCGTGAATTAATCGTGATTGTTACGTATCTTCACAAGACAATTAGCCCTCTGTTGCGACGACTACTTGGTAGAAGTAAAAAAACTTTGAACGATTTCGACTTAAAATAAAAAAAATGGTACGTAACACAAAATGCGCGCGAACAATGGAATCCAATCAAGTTTACATCAACAAATGATTATTCCAGCTGCTGAAAATCGGTATAATAGATTGTCTCGACGTAAACTCAAGTGTCTAACCACTTGCTCAAACCGGCAATTTGCGCTTGTGCGAATAAACCCTCGAAAAGCAGCTCGAGCGTTATAGAGCTCCTACTGCTGCTGCAACTGAGAACTGCGCGCGCGATGAAACGGCGCCGAGAGGCCCATTCAAGAAAATTCATAGCGCTTACGGCTTTGAATGCTTGAAAGTATTTACATTTCCTATTAAAACTTCAACTGGGTCGCGCTCGTGCTTGCTTCGCCTCATCATTGTTCCTCTCTCTCTCTCTCTCTCTCTCTCTCTCTCTCTCTCGTGCTTTACAACACGTGCCCGCTTAATTTTATTCTTTTCGGCAACACCGTCGGGGCGGGATTCTCAACAACGAAAAAAAGGGAACTTCTTCGAGCGCAGATAGCGTACCTTTTTTTTCTTCTTCTTCGGTCGCCAAAAGTTCGGGACGCTATCGAGCGTGAGAAGACTACTCACGAGCTCAACCAAGTATTCACTTTAGAGTACACATAGCTACAGCATCATTCACCTTTCCCTCGACAAGTATGAACTAGAAGTTTGATTCTTCTTCGTGTTTTTTTGTTTATTCATTCAAAAGGCTCAATTAGGATCGCAAGCCACCCCAAAATAGTATCGGAAATAATATTTCCAATCCACATATCAATTTCACGCGCGCGAGACACAAAGCCCCTGAGCGAGCGCGCGTTTCTCGAATGGGGAGGAGAATAGCATGCAGATGCGGAATCTGCGATAAGTGTAAAGTATCGCCGTGTGTCAAAGAGAAAGAGAGAGGGGGGGAACTGCCGATTCGATCGAGAGTAGAGTAGTCCCTGCGATCGAGTCTCGATAAGATAACGTCTTTCGCCCCCTCCCACTGTCAAAGCCCTGTGAGACTCACGTACTAGTAGCAGCAGCAGAAGCAGCAGCAGCCGAGTGAGAAGGGAATTTCCTCTCGCGTCTAATTGCTCTCTCTTTCTCCCTCTCGCTTGCGCGAGCGCGCGATGACGAGAAAAGAGGGAGAGAGAGAGAGAGAGAGAGAGAGAGAGGAGTCTGCGATGGACCTCACACTGCGCTAGCTGGATTATAAGGCTTCGAGTCCGCGTGCATGCATGCTACTGCTGTGCTGTTACTGCTAGAGAGAGAGAGAGAGGTGACTCGCGACAGACACGTGACAGCTTATCAACTAGGGTTTTAGCCTTTCCGTTTGCTCTTGCTGTTCTTTTTTTTTTTAGGGGAAGGAGGTGTGGCTCGCCTGACATTTTCTCTCTCCTGCTTGACTCTTGATCTCGCGATGATGCTATTCTTGGCAGATGCAATAATTCGGTTGATGGCGAGCCACGCGAGCTGATAAAAATTAATGTGCCGCGACAAGTTGCGAATGCGCTTCTCGAGAATGAGTATTCGTAAAACAAATTATTTTCGTGTGTAAAGGATTTTTTATGGAGATCTTTAATTTAGATAATATTCAATGCTTACTGAAGATTAAGATTTTTTAATAATTTAACAAGTTTGAGTTATTGGTGTGATTCGATAAGTCTTGTCTAAAAACTATTTCAAATACACCGATAATAATTATTGAAAGAGGTTTTTTTTTTTAAATAGGCTGGATTTTCTTAGTTCGGCAAAGTCACGTTTTACATAGCGAGTAATATCCAACAAAAGAAAACAATCTCTTTGAAGACCGTAGCATAGAATCCGAGAAAAGAGGCAAGTGTGCAAGCCCCTTAACAGCACATCTTACTGGCAATGCAACTCTCTGGGCTCTACGGCGCTCTGCGGTACGTGACTTTCTCACTCTTTCACTCTCTCGTGTGCTTCCTCTTTCTTCTCAATGCTGTATATGTATATGTACGTGTGTCTAAGTATGTGTGTGTGTATATATGTCTCGGCAACGCCTCCGGCTGCAACTGCGAGTTCCCTTCTTCGTGTGCGAAAAGATTTCCTATGGACTATTTGCGTCGCGGCGGCGGCGGTGGCAGCAGCACACATAACGATGATTGCGTGAGAGCGAGCAGTTAATTAAAAAGGACTTTCTTGAAAATCTATATTTGAGAGTGAGACCGCGCGAAGGGATACCCGCGCACCGCGTATACATACACATAGTATCCCGTGTAAAAAAAAAAGTCTGGCAAAAGTCTGGCAATAGTCTGGCAGAAGTCTGGCTTAGAAAAGTCTGGCGGA
>JAWWMK010000040.1:701318-732551 GCA_035047105.1 Galeopsomyia nigrocyanea | reverse complement strand
GAAATACATAAAAAACATTGATAAAATCCCGGGGACCTTTCAATGTACACTAAACCCCCTTTGGCGACTAGACTAAACGTCGTTTTCTCTTTTATTTTTCCTTTGCGCGCGCGTGCCCTGGCAGTAATAAACCGGAATACGCGTCTTCTTCGGTAGCCATTGCCAAAACTGGCTCTCTGTCACACTCCGCGCGCGCGAGCGGCCCAGTGGCATTATTTACGAGGGGTTAAGTGCGAGAGCGAACCGAAGGACGGGGGGAGAAAAAATGTGATTTACAACCGTGCCCTGCCAGAGAGTGAGAGAGAGAGCCGCTCGGGAAAACTGGGATAGCCGGATTTCCCGGGACACAAAAAGAGAGAGAGAGAGAGGAGAGAAGAGACGAAGGGAAGTTGGTGGGTTCTGACCGGGTGAGCTGCTGACCCACTGGACACCCACGTATCTTGAGACAATGCACACGACCGACTCTTTGGATTATGTCGGGCCCGATTAGGTGCTCGCGCGCGGCGGGGACGCCGGCCGACGACGACGAGAGACAGGCGAAAATTGGATTTCTACGCTGCCTGTCAACAAGCCTTAATTTCGCGATCAAACACCCGCAGTGAGGTGAAAGTTTTTTTTTTTCTTCTTGTTTTCGACAGGCAGACAGAGAGAATGATTCGCTTCTGTCAGTCTGCACACCCAGAGCGAACTGACGTTTTTATCTTAAAGCTCAAAGTTGCATGGGGTGCGCGGATTTCATGCTTAAAATCAAGGGGTTTTTGCATGCTGGATTGACGCTTAAGCTTTCTCGTTGAAGCATAATCTTTCCTTCTCTTTTTTGCTGGGGAAAATGACTTTCTTTGCTGGTGGAGATTCTTACAAAGAGAGAGATTATGTAGCTAAAGTCTTTAAATTTTGAAAGGAAATGGCTGCTGTGCAGTCAGCTTATCTTTATACAAATGTCAGATTCCACAAACTTGCATTCTTCCGTTGTTTGCTAGAGCGAGCAAACCGATCGCTCGAAAAAAAAGGGCGAATCAGAGTGCAGAGAGGAAACGAATTGAAAATTCACACCGTTTCATTTCCGTAATTTGCGTGTACACCTACACCGCTTTTGCAATTAAATTCTCACTCGCGAATTTCCAGCGCCGAAATTTAATGAGCAATAATTTATTTGTTGTTTTAATTGGCGACACAGAGCGAGAGCCGAGTTGGAAAACCATTTGGAAATTGCTGCATCGATGAGAAAAAAAAATGTGTTTCCGCAACGGCAATAATTAAAACTTCCAAACAAACGTGACAATCGAGAATGCAGCGGCCGTAGCAACTCAAGCGCATATTGCCTCCCTTCAATCAATCATGAAATTTAATTAAAAAAAAAAAAAGAAAATACGCAATCACATTAATAAAGCACGAATTCCCTCATCGACATTTAGCAATATATGACGAGTAATTTTCGTACGACAGCTAACGCAGCGAATGACAGAAGGAAACAAGCAAAAAATAAAATAAAATTGATTTAAAAAAAAAAGAGGACTCGAGCAATCTCGTCCCCCTTGTGCCTGTAAATACCAAGAGGGCCTTTTATCAAGGCAATCGATGTGGATTTTATTCGTTTCGTCGGAAAATTTTTCAGTGACAGTCAGCCTTCAGTTTATCCCTCGCTCATCGTCGTCTCCTCTTTTCTTTGCCTTTTTTTACCTTTTCATACTCATTCTCGGGGTAAAACTTTCTCGCCCGATGACACTAAGCCTGTTTTTAAATTGCTAATTCAAGAGAACGAGAGAACGAGAGAGAGAGAAAGAGAGGACCTTAATGAAATCTCGCTTCTTATTCCCCCTATCTTTTCCGGTGCGCTCGCGCGGGATTCTATTTCGCTTGGTGGAAAAGCTTGCAGCAGCAGCGAGGGACTCGGGAGAGAGAGCACAAAAAAAAGGAGAGAAAGAAATTGGAGGATTATGAGTGGCGCTAAGTCTGTCGGGCAATTAAATTTTGCACGGGCGAACGGTCAAAAACATTGAGGCTGCGCTCTCGGCTGCTGCTGCTGCTGCCACCCTCATTACATCGATTAAAGGCAATCATTTTTTATGAGAATCACCGAGCTACTCTGCACACAGCCTTCATTTCCCTTCGACCGAGATGAAAGAGGGAAATATTGGCTTCTCTCTCGTTCTTTGTCTTCTTTTTTTTGTGTGTTCGCGAGATATTAAATTCTGTTTGCGTTTTCGTTTTTACGAGAGGCCTCTGCGCCAGAGCATTTGTAAACATTTTTGAATTTTTAATCAAAATTATTTTTGTTCCTTTTTCACGTTATGAAAAGCTGCTTTTTCATTTGGCGTTTCTATACGAAACATCGAGTTCGCGAGCACGCTAATTCCGCTAATTAATGTTTTATCCACTGAAAATCCAAACTAACGATGAGCGCCTCGACCGTGGGCGCATCAAATACGATTTTCCGTCAAAGCTTTTTCGCTTTGAAATAGCGTCATTCGAATCAGAAAAAAATCTCTTTGAAGTGAAAAGATCTCTTTCTCTCGCTCTTTCTTGCATCTCTCTCATTGCAAAATAATTCCATTAGCAAGTCGCAAAATCTGTCGCCAAAGACGAGAAAATTAATTAGCTTTCGCTGAAAAGCGCTTTACACTTCAAGAAGAATCAATTTCACGTGTAAATTCAAAGGGATCTCTTCGTTACGAAAATAATTAGCAACGAGCGTTTTCAAGCCGATCAAGATAATTCAACTAGCGATAAAACATAAAATTAATTTCTTATACCCGTCAATTAAAAAAAAAAGAAGAAGAAGAAGAGAAAGGAAACTTCTTTTCGCGCGACTCACGCTTCATTAACTCGTAAACGAACAAAACGCGAAAGAAAATATCCCGTTCCAATTGAATTATTCGCAGGCACGCGAGAGCGATTTTCTCGCAGCGCGTAATTAAATCGGCATATTACCAAGGCATTCGGTGCGAAATTGAAATCCCTGTATACACAGATACGCAGCCTCAATTTAATAAAAGGCGCGCGAGAGAGAAAGAAAGCGATATGTTATTTTTTTTTCGTTGTTTGCCGGCAGGTGTATAAGCGTGCGTCGTGGAGAACAGGTGTTCGGTGTATATGTATAAGCGGTCGAATCACTTAGCCAGGCGCGCGAAATCGCACACCGGCCGCGTCGAAAATCATTGTTCAGGTGTTGTATGTGTGCTGCTGCTGCTTCTGGCCGGCATTAAGTGCTTGTGCCGCGCTCAGCTCGTTGAATGCGAAGATAAATCTTATTTCGGCAACGAGCGAATTTACGGCGTATCGGCGCCTCGTTCGTCTTTTTCTTAGCGTCATTTTTCTCTCTCTTTTTTTTTTGCTTTCTTGTTGTGGCCGATCGTATTTACTCGGTTATTTCGGCTGTTTTTGCGATACTCAAGACAGAAGCAGGAATTTAAGTATACGCATTGAAAATCTCGCGAAATGAAGATGTATTGCATCGCTTTTACTTCGCGCATTTATTTGTGGTTTGAGATTTTTTGTTTATTTTTACAAGATTTCATATTGATCTATACAGGGTGTATTATTTAAATAATAAACTATTCTAAGGCTTCTGTTTACTATTCGAGAAAATCTTCCAACATAAAAAACAAAATGTTCGGCGTAAAACCTATTCCGCAAGCACAGACTAACGTTTCGTTCATTATCGCTTTACGATACGGCATCACATCCCAACCTAATAAACTACCTTCGCACACACATATATACAGCTTTCGCGATAAAAGAGAAAAAAAAAGAGAGAGAGAACGAACGCGTGCAGCGCGCATCTAAGCCCGTTTAGTGCGAGGCTTTTAAAGCTCGGTTCCCATTAAAAAGCCCGCGACGAAACTCGCGCTATCTTCGCGCCCCGCGGGGGCGGGGGTACAGGAGGTGAATATCGCGGCAAACTTAATAAACGCGCGGCAAGTTTATTCGACTCCCTTGCTCGCTAATCTGACGCGCCTCCAGGCGCTATATACACTACCATGAGAGCAGAAGCTTGCACTACTACTGTGTTGACGGTGAAAGCTTTTAAGGGTATGCCTGTATATATATACGCCACTTTCTTCCGCGAGTTTGTTCCGCCGCGTGAGTTACGAAACGAGATGTATATATATATGTACTATTTGTTTTGGACGTATGAGGGTAGATGATCTTACGTAACGATGCATGAATTATGGTTTGTTAGCTGCAGTGACTCGGCTTGGATTTAAAGCGCTTCAATGGAACTCAACCGAGCGCTCGTGATAATAAATATCTTTTATTTATAGCTCGCGCTTCGGCTATTATTGCAGGTTATTCCTCGCAGCGTTTAATTTCGAGACGAGCTCATGCATTTATGCAGATCGGTTTCAATTTTTTGTTATGTACGTATTTTTTTTGCTGTTGTCCGAGAGCAAACAAAAAACGTGACACTGCATATGAGATACCATAACCGCGCATGATTGACTGCGCAGCCGTTGGAAAACTGCGCGGCCTCCTCAATCATCGAATTTTTCTTACCTACGCGAAGAAAAAAAAAATGAAGAAGAAGCGAGCGCGTTAAAAAAAAAGGCCTCGTTGCTTGGAACGTAAGCTAGTTTGCATTTTAAACTATCCCTCTCGTAACCGCGCTGTTGCTCGCGAAAATAAAAAAAAAACCAACGAACGAACGAAGAAGGGAAAAAAAAAGAAGCTCGCTGGGGTCTTATTAGAATAACTTAACCTTGGCGGCGAGCCTCATAAATCATCTCGGTTGAATTTTAATTACGTTGTGCGCAGCGCGTTGCTGCTGCTGCTGCTGCTGCTGCTCTTGGCCTTTCCCACTCGTCAAAACGAGAGCGAAAGCCACGGGCTGCACGTAATTAACGCGTTGTTTTACGCTGCCGCCGCCGCCACTGGATTGTTCAATTTCGGCTGGCCGCATCTTTGTGGCATCGAATGAAATAAGCTCGCGCAAAGCTATTCGTCTTCTCTTCTGTTTTTTTTTTTCGGTACGCTACCGTGCGAATTTTATTGGTGTTCGATTGAGAGAGAGAGAGTGCGGTTTGCGCCGGGGGGAGTTTGTTTAGGTGGATGCTTTTTCTCGCTCTCTTTCTCTCTCGCTTTGCTGTTTGCTTTTAATTAATTGAAAAATACCGATGTCGAACGCTTTGAGGTTATTGAATTGAAAGTGCTTGCGAACGAATATCTGAATTGCGAATGATTTTTAATTGAAAAATTTATTAGTCAGAGTACGTGTGCGGAAAGTCGAGTGTTCTTCTTTTTACTTCTTTATGCAGTATGGGCTTTGATTGGAGACTTTGATCAATTGCGAAATTGGATAGAATATGTCACTAATAAATCATATTTCTATTGACAGGGAAAAAAAAATTTTAGTTGAAGCAGAATGAAATATTTTGCAATGCGCGAGTGAATGTTTACAGGTGTCCATAAACTCACATCAAGGATAACAACACTTCAGCCACCTACGGATTTTGATCTACTACAGCTATATGATTATAAATATTCAATTAATATAAACATCGACAAAAAATTAATAACCAATGAATAATTAACAAAAGTTTTCTTACACATGCACGATACAATAAATAAAAAAATTTTTCGATAAAAAAATACGAAATATTGTTCGTCGGCATTTTAAAGACTGAAAACTCGAACTCACAGCGACATCTATCTGTCGCCTATTTTCCAAAATCTACCTGCAAGAAATCTCACAGAGGGCTACATGGAAGCATTCATCCACACACAAAAGTTTCCCCATAAATTCCAAACGCGTCGCTATAGGGTAGATATAGGCCAACCGTCGTTGCAGCGAAACTGCGCCTGCAACTCTCAAAAGCATCCTTCAATTCCGAAGAACGTCAATTTCCGAAGACAAAAAGAACTGCATCTTTGCCATTCGTTCAGAATATTTCACATCCTCTCTCTTTATCCCTCGTCCTGCTCGAGGATTTCCTAAAACAACACGTTCCATTTCCGATAGGTTTAACACGTCCGAAGCACAGCAACAGCGAAATTCCCAGACGTAGGCGTGACTTTCGCATCCTGCGAGCCTCAACGTATAAGATATACATGTATATAGTTGCCTTTCTAATCCTGTCCGTGTTGCTTTTACTATATAACGTACCTATACGTCGCCGCACGGCGAAGGGGGGCAGTGTCCTCGCGGCGTGCAAAAATCGAGCACGGCAGCAAAGTGTATAGATACGCAAGGCGAAACCCGTATGTCCAGTTAACTTGGGCGTTGGCGCGATTTTTCACAACGCCAACAGAGAGTGAGAGAGAGAGAGAGAGACTCGCAACTACAGGTCATTTTCTACGGACGCGTGTCTGCATACGTATAGAACCTATCGATCTTAAAACATATATACGATGGCTAGATCTTTGTCGTTGATTTTATTTACGAGAGATTTGACGTAGGTGGGTATACTGGCACTGCGTACACGTTTGAGTTGCATTGTCAATTGGACTTGAGAGAGAGGCGTATATACGTGTTGTTGCGCGGCGAGTTTGAGAAATTATTGCCATTGGCAGATTTTATATATTTTTTTTTCGGTTGCACTCGCGCGGCCGATAATAAACTGAAATGTCCGCGGCAAGAATTGATGGACTTGTCGTGTAATCTTTCTATTTTGCACGTGGACTGCATTTTTTTTCCAAACACATGCACGCACCCAACGATATAATTTTATAGACTCTCCTTTGCAATTACGCGGCATAAGATTGTAAATTTATAAAAAAACAACTAAAATATCACTTTGAGCATAATAATTGAGAGTTAGGCCGATAATCGTTTCAATAACGATAAATGACAAAAGATGTTATTCATCGAAATCCTATATTATGCATGCAAAGTATTCCATATAAGCGATCCTGGTTTGTTCTCAATATCCTGCGCGCGAAAGTCATTCAAAACGAGCTAAACGTATAATTTCCGTCAGGAATATTCAAGAAGAAGAAGTGAAAAAAAAAGAAGAAGGAAGGTGTAACAAAAGCGCCCCTTTGCGAAAAAGCAAGAAATGCCTTCCGGGAACGCAGCCTCATGACTCTCCATTAGCTGTCCAGAGCAATTTTAAAGTTTTGACCGCTCAATATAAAATAAATCATCCCCCATTTCCTGAATAGTCGCAGTATACGCGCATAAATTGGACATTCGCCGTATGCGCATACCTCTATGTATATAAGAAAGCCAAAAGAGCATATATAGCAGCAAATGCCTTTGTGTATGCTCGACGATCGTCTCTCCAGGAGGCGCACGCATGCAGCGCGAAAATTGAATCGTCGTCGTCGTAGCCCAGCGGCTTTTCAGCAGCGCCAAGTTGACCGGAAAACTGCCGCAGAGTCTTTTGTGCTCGGGCACGTACAGAATCAAAAAAAAGAAGGAGAAGAAGAAGAAAAAAAGAGCATGTGTGTGCGTGCGTCTCTTTTCAGCCTATGATGTCTTAGTTCGTCGCTCTTGGGCTGAGTAAACATCAGGCCGCCTTTTTTTTCTCTCTCTCTCTCTCTCTCTCTTTTCTTTGTTGCCCTCTCGCGCACGCTTATATACAGAAGGGGGCGGTTAGTTTTTCAGGAAAAATCTTCGGTAGCCAAAAGCGCGAATCTCGTAGCAGCCGGCCCTATATATATACTGACCTTTTATTACAAGGGCCAGCGCCTTTCACAGATCCTTTGGAAAAATATTTGGCTTTTAGCGCTTGGCCGTGACTCGCACAATAGACTGCAGACTGAATAATTGCTTCCGACGAATATATTGCGGCATTTAAAAATTTTTAAGAAGACCGATCGGCGCGGGCGTGTTACGATGGGCGTTGTATTTTCACTCTGCGCGTGTTTAATACGCAATGCATTTTTGGTATTATATAATAGGTGCTGAGAGGCAGGTAAAAGGGAATATGTTCAGTAAGAGAGTCGAGCTGATGATAAAGGTACAGTGTATATAGAGCTTTAGTTTGCTCGAGTTTTCGATACATTATTCTCTTTATAAGAGGTGGGTGGGTGTATTATGGACTCTGACTAGCGTGGCTTTTGCTTTTACCTACTCTACTTGATTGGATACTTGGAAATTCTCCGAGGCTCTTCTGTTTCCAAGTACACGTGATATTTAATTCAGCCGTTGAATTATTCTATTATTGTTGGTACGGAATTAGAAAAAAAATTTGATTCTGAAAATACCTATCACATAATATATCAACGGAAGTCAGAAAATATACTGTTTTTGTCTTCTGTATTAAAGTACACGTGATATTTAATTCAGCCGTTGAATTATTCGATTGTTGGTTCGGAATTAGAAAATTCTTAAAATACCTAACATACAATGCATTAGTGATGACAAAGAGTATTCCATTAATCAAGGGAAGTCAGAGAATATACTATTTTTGTTTATTTCATTCGTTGTTGGTCGCGCAAAAAATTTTCCATTTGTAAATAGCGCACATTTCTATTTTCCCGGAGCTGTTGGAAATAACACGAGTTTTAATTAAATCCAGGCCGACAATGTGCGAGCGCGCGCTCGCGCACAGATGCTTTTTCCTCTGATTGAAAGAGCGCAAAGAAGAAAATGGCAGAAACCTTGGCCATTAACGAGATTCAAACTTCCCCCCTCGGGCGAAGCTATAAGCTCAGTCTCTTCATCTCTTCCCTCCCCCCTTTTTTCCGTAATGAATGAACTTTATACACCTTTTGCACGACACAAACAGCCTCCAAAAAAAAAAAGAAAGAAAGTAAGAAAAAATCTCGTCAACTTCCTTCCGCACAAACATAAGAAATCATCTTCAAACTTGATATCAAAAAAAAAGGAAGAAAGAAAACTCGTGAAAGATTGGCGAAGGAAGTAGCGGAAGAGAGATTAATTTCGTACGAAAACAATGTTGCCGCGGGCTAAAAATCCCCAAAGCCCGCTTTGGCGGCAGAGCAGCGAGAGCGCGTCGATAAAAAGCCATGAAACTTTTGCAGCTCACGTCGTGCAAACTTGCCGCTCTTATTTCCTATCTCTCTCGGAACTTTAATTAAACCGTACCATCCTTTGCATTTATACGCGCTATTCATTGGCTATACCCTCGCTCCGCTCTCGCGCGTCATGTAAAATAGATAAGAGTATACCTATATATGTATCTCAAGGCTAAATGCGCCGTTCGGTTGTAAAACAAGATGGATCATTTACATCTAAATTCGTCGTCGCCATCTGCGGGGTTGCAAAAATCTCCGAGTTTTAATATCATTCCGCATTCAGAGTTGAGAGAGAACAGCGCTTCGCGCAATTAAAAAAGGATTGTCTCATCGCATCGTGATGCGGGTGGCTGGCGGGAAGTTGGTAAGCTTTATGGCTCGTTTGGTCGTTATTGAGACCACGATATTTACTAAACTTTGCTGATTAATGAGTTGGTGAGAACTCGTAATTTTACCGCGAGTGATGCTCAAATTGTTTCCCATGCTTTTATAACTTGCTTTATATCTATTTTACGATAGCTCGTACTGTATTTTGGTGTGCAAATCAATGCTTTTTATACCATTGTTTCGATTGATGTATTCTCATCGCCGACAGAGTTTTCCTAACTGCCTTCACTGTCTATTTTCGCCAGAGGAACAAATAAACAAAAGAGAGGGTACTAAAAATGTCCGTTTTACATCAAAGATAACACCGACCACACAAGAGCCAAAAACACAACGAAAATTCCACGAGAAAGAAAAAGAAGCCCTCCCCCAAAAGTCCTTCCTCCAAAAAACTACTTCCTCCGTTTCCAAAAATCAAATGGCAGCAAGCACGTGTCTGTCCTTGGCTCTAGAACATTAAAAACAGTCCTTGAAACTGATTTTTTGTTTCTTTCAAAAGAACCCTCTCGGTGGCAAAACATTTACTCGAGAAAAGACAAAAGCCCGCATATCAGTGGGGCATCGCCAAACCGAAATAATTCGTTCGCTGCCGTTGCTGCTGTTTCCCCCTGCAGAGCGACGAACACGTTCATGCAGTTTACGGCTCCTCGTGGACGTTTAATTTTTCGACCACATGGTTTCGAAATAGAAAAAAAAAGAAGAAGAAATCGATTAATTGCCTGTCATTTTTTTTTATTTCGTAGCACTGTAAAATCGCGCGTTTTTATTGCGGTCGGTTATCTGGACCGCGAGAGAGAAAAAATATCAGCTGTATTTCTTGGTCTGGCATTTTACGAGGAAACCAGCAGCAGCAGCAGCAACGTTGTCGTTTATGGATTCCATCGGGGCGCAGTTTGTCGCCACTTTGCCGACGACGACGACTTGCGCGCAAGGCGACACATAAAACGTCGCAAGGAAAGAATAGAGATACACATACACACTAACACTGTTCTACCTGGCTGCGCTCCTCTACTCTTTTTTTTTCTCTCGTCGTTATATACTTGTAGCTCTTTTGGCCGGACGCGACGACGAAACCTTATCTCGCGCACACATCATATTCGGCGGGCCTTTTACGGCTCTTTAATGCACCTTCAAGTAGACACTTCTCTTTGATAAGATGAAAGGCCGCTCGTTGTCGTCTTCGTCGTCGACGTGGTGATGCTGCTGCTGCTGCTCCCAAATGCTTGCGTTGCCAAAGAGAAAAAAGAAGAAAAAAAATGCACTTGCACGCCGTATAAAAAACGTCTTCACGGCGTCTTTCTCGAGTGCTCATATAAAGTTCTGCTTCGTGTACCGACGTCTCAGGGAAACTTGCTTTATATTAATAAATAGCACTTGCTTTGCTGTCGGATTATTCACGAGGTACTGAGCATCGTAAATTAAAATAAAAAAAGTTCACCTTTGACACACACGCGATATTTGAAGTGCCCACTCGAACACTCGTATTTTTTTTAATTTTATGTACATGAAATATTCATTGAAAAAGTTGAATATGCAATTCGAGCACACTACAGTTTTGACAAATCGTACAGCCCCAATCGATCAGCAATCTACATCCCTCGACACGATTAATTGTTTGCACAGCTTGTCTTTTTTTTTTGCGTGTATATATATAGAAATAACTAATAGTTTTTATCTACTTCAAGTCCAGCAAACAAGAGAAATATGATACAAAAGGGCTGCGAAAAAAAAAGAAAGAAAGAAAAATTCACGTAACGCAGATAGAGAGAAATGGAACAGCGAACCCCTTTTACACATGGCCTCGGGCTTACGCAACTCTCTCTGCTCTGAACGGAAAAGCTGATACTTTGATGGACCATACGCCCTTATATTTCACAACGCCCACTACCCTCTTTTCTCTCGCTCGTAACACACTTTACTTACGCAAGCATTGTTATACAAATCACCGGGACAAAAGTTTGCACAGCTAAGTCCACTAATGCGATAGTGGAACAACTAACGGAAGAACGATAGATCTTCCTCTCGCGTTACTACGAAAAAAAAAACAAAAGTTGGTTAGTAGAGGAGAAAAAAAAAATTTGTCGTCAAGGACCACATAAGATGGACAATAATCGACGACCTTGCTTGTGTCACAACAGCGCACCGCGTGAGGTATGCGTATTGTCGAAGGGCGGCGATGTTTACCTGGTACTCGAGTCAAAAAGGAGGCTGCTGCATAGTCTATAACACTCTTGTACATAAGGGTGACCTTGCGGAGGTGTATGAGGAGGTGGAAACGGCGCGGAGGAGCGTCAAGTGGATGAAAAGAAGAGGAAGAATCTCACTTCGCGTGGCTTTGAAGTGAAAGAAAAAGGAGAAGACCTTGCAGGACGAGAGAGAGAGTATCCTGCAGTGCGAGAGAAGCTGCAGATTACGCGGCGATAACAAAGAGTGAGTAACGGCTGAAAGACGATATAGCAGGTACTTGCGCACGCGACGTCGCAGCGCTCCGAAATGAGGAGGGAGACAAAGAGAGTGACTGAGAGAGGGATTCTTTCGCAGCAAGAGAGTAGCTTGCTTCGTTGCTTGTAATTTGAAATTGTCATTGTGCGTGCGTGAGAGCGAGAGTGCCGTAAGTTGCATTTTTTATTACGCTATATCTTCTTTTTTTTGTCTCGTATTACTTTCCAACTGTAGGCTTTTGTCCAAGCTGACAGTTTGGATGTTTATCAATGACATTATGATTCTTAACAAAATTTTAAGTTTATAGAAAGCGAAGTTCCGTCGTAGAAAAACATCCAAAAGACGCATATTTTTCAGCACAATATATTAATGTTTATCCATTGAAAATTCTCGTCAAGCACAATGTCGCAGTGCAGCGGGCAGGCAACTGAAACAACAATGGATTAACGATAACCCCTTTTTCGCTGCCGCCCTACGGCAAACAAATGACTTATACACTGGTTGGAGGATTCCAAGGAGCGCGAGAAAAAGCTGAGAAGCCTTGCGTCAACATCGTGAGGCTCCAAGTAAGCGAGAAAAGGGTTGAAGTTTAATCGGCGTATATATACGTCCTATTATTCTTGTTTAAAAGCCCTTACGCACACACACTCATACAAGAGAGACAAGCCGAGAAATATAATAAAGTCAGCGTATATAGGCAACAACTCTATAAAAATCTGTCTCTCCCACAAAACGGAAAATTACTTTGCACAGTGAGTGAGGAAGAGAAAAAGAGAACGAGCAAGAGAACCCTGAGCAAACAGTCTCGTTCCAAGCTGTGTAAATAACAGCAACGTGCGCGAGCGCGATTTTATTTCGGGAAAAGCTGAAAGAGAGAGAGAGAAGAGAGAAATGGAGAAAGGATAAGCCAGGATCTCTTTCTTTGCTATTGTCGCGCGGCTACGTTGTTGGGGAATTGCAGCGTGACCCCTCGAGGGATCATCGACGGAAAAAAATAAGGATTTTCGTGGCGGACAGGATGCGACCAAAGGACATATAAATGTCGTTTGTTTAAGGATCAGCGAAACCTCGAATGGTATAATACAACCACCATCACGACGACGACATGACATGGCATGGCCCATTGACAATTTTATTCATTGAGCAAACAACCCTCGAGGAGCTTTTGGCTCTCTATTCATCCTTCGGGTTATGAAACGATCGTTAACGGGACAAAATACATCGGATATGACCAAGTGGACGGACATTGGTATAGCCGAGGCAAATTGGGCGATAACGCGCTCGTTCGATGGAAATTATCTGCGGCAAAGACAATGCTATGTTGTCTTATATAACCGCGGAGAGCGAGCAACCGAAAGCTACTACAACTACGCGATGGCAATTAGCCTGGCATCGATTTTAAGTACAGCGGGAGTACCCAGCAGCAGCAGAAGCCAGCTAGTACAGAGAGAGAGAGATAGAGCAGCAAAGCAATAATTCAGTGTATCTATTGTGCAGCCGCCTGGCAACCGGGCGATATCGCTTTAACAACTACCTGCCGACGTCATCGTTTCTCTTGCTCAGCTTCCGATATATCCCGATTTCGCCATTGCAATCACTTCTGTATATTATACCTATATATACCCGTAGACTTAATACACTGTCGTGGCTTTTCCAATTTTCATTCGAATTTTTCTTCTTTTTCCGTCGATGTTTACTTCGATTTGAGTAAACTTCGTTTACGACTAACATTTACAGTTTGATTGGAAAATTATTTTTTTTTTTGCGTTTGAACTTTATAAATGTAAATAGTGAGCACCCGTGAATCTTGGTGATCTACTATAAGATTAATGCTCTCTTGAGCCACGCCCGATTTTAATTCGAGTTTCTAGCGAATTTTAATACTATTTATGGTCGACGCACCAAATTTCACTGAAATTATTCTTTGCGTTCTGAAATTATGAATCGACAAAGTCAGTTATCTCA
The DNA here is from genome assembly GCA_035047105.1 of Galeopsomyia nigrocyanea. Classification (NCBI taxonomy): domain Eukaryota; kingdom Metazoa; phylum Arthropoda; class Insecta; order Hymenoptera; family Eulophidae; genus Galeopsomyia; species Galeopsomyia nigrocyanea. The sequence continues at coordinate 718,838 of JAWWMK010000040.1, read as the reverse complement.
GTTCTCGCGTATCACCTGGGACCACCTCGACCCAGCTACATCAGCTTCAAAGTTATACAATTGTCACTCCTTAATAGGCTAAAATATTGTAAAGTATTTGAAGAAACCCCAATAGAAATCGTAAAGTTTTATCGAAAGTATACGTGGGAATTTTTTTAGCGAGTAATCCTTTGGTCCAAAGGCTAAGTCATTGCGAAACTACAATAGACTCATTACGTATGCACGAGATGCATCAACAAAAGAAATCGGAGCAAAGTAACCTGCCGCAATCAGATGGTCGGCGGTCCCGACGTAAATAATAAACGAAGGCGCCAAGCGCCGGCAATTACAATTACACAAAAGGCCACTCATTGAGTGTAGGAAAGAAAAAAAAAGTAGTGGCAGTCCGCCTAAGAAATTAAACACGAGAAGTGCATTAAGACAGATTTATTTTTCAAGAGAGCCACGACTCTCTCGCGCATAGACATCCTCGAGTCCCTGCAAGATAAGCAAACACACACATACACAGACAAGCTGAAGGCGGAGGGAGAGACACAAAACTCTTCTCTCTCTCTCTGCACAAAAAGGACGCAAAGAAGCGAGCGAGCGAGCGAGTCGAAAAAAGGGACCGCGGAAAGAATAGAAGCCGCGGTGGCGGCGTGCAATTTACGGTAGCGGCGGCACGTCTGTCAGCGCGTCGTCAGATGCAAATGCGATTGGATGCTCGCGGCTCTCTCTCTCTACCCGTGGCACGACGGGAACACTCGTATTTTTGCGCGCGCGACAACGCCAAGCGCGGTTGTATACATTTTTGAATGTCGCCGAGTGAGCTCGCAGCAATCGATAGCACCGAGGCTGCTGCCTACCTACTTCTTCTTTTTCTTCTTCCTTCTCGTCGTCGTCGTCGTCGTCTTCTTCTTCTTCTTCTTCCTCGCCAACTTTTCGCTCTCTTATTTTATCTTGACGTCGGCATGATAAAAAAAAAAGGAAGACCAAAGTTTTTGATGGATTGAAAGAGAGGATAATGCTATATAGGCGTTTGTTTGAAAAATCTGCATTATCGCGCGGATTGATTCCTTTCTTACATCGTGGAAAGTTATGAGAGGTTGCGAGAAAATTATAATTTTTTGAAAGAGTAATTTATAATGTACATATTTAATATCTTCTTCTTCTCGTGTCCTGTTTTTAGAGATATAACTTGAATATTGAAGATTTGTCTGGGGGATTTCACTATTTAAGATGAAGTCGCTGATGAAGTGAAATTCTGTTTTCAGATTGAGCGAATCGAAATGTTGGTTATTCTAACAATAATACTAAGTTGACGTTTTACATTTAGAACGTGTCAATTATGAATGCTACTCGCTCGAATAATCAAATTCGATTTCGTTTATCCGCTCTCCGTCAAGTCACTCCATAAATACAAATTTAAATGTATCAAGAATGATCATGCAAATCGCATTTGAAAAATCGACAAAACCCCCCCGCTAGAGAGAAAAAAAGAGAGAAGCAACTACCCACATACACGTCCAGTGCCACTCCCAGTAAGATCGAGTGACTTTGCCCCCTCGCGACAAAAATGCAATAATCTGAAATCCTCTTATGCCAACGCGATAACATCGTGCGCAACGACGTCACTGGCTGATGCTGCTGAGCGAGCACTGTATTTTGAATTTTCGCTGGTGGATTTTCAAAACGTCGTGTTCGATTTCGTTTACGGAGCGTTGGGCTCCTTTCCATTAGCTGTGGAAAATTCACGTTCGACGAGAGATGTTTTGCAGGATTCTGATGTATATATATGCAGGCTTATGAATATTTTATGACGATTAGTGTTCGAATTTCACGCTCATTGGAGGTGCAAAGCTTGTTCGTGGTGACAGAATCGTTTGTTTTTTAACGCCTTGTTAATCTGCCTCGATGAGATGAGGGAGAGAGAGAAAACGAGTCGAGCTGCAATTCTTGACACCTCCAATCCTCTTTCTCTCTTCGATGACATCCTTGCAAAAATAAAGAAAAAATAAAAAATGGTGTGACTCACACGCCAATTCCAAAGTTCTTCGAAAAGCGAGAATCCGAAGAAAGAGGCATTCGTTTCAAAAAAATGTAATTACATGGGCTGATTGAAAGGAAGTCTCGCGGTGGCAAACTTATCCTCTCCGACTTTGTGTGTGTGTGTGACAGTCAAAAAGCGTAAAGCTCTCACTATGAGCCGCAACAACCTGTTCGCCACTGCGTGTGTGTCGGCTTGGCCAATAAATAACGCGAAAAATGTATTCGTCCTTCTAAAAAAAAAAGAGAGAAAACAAAGAGCGAGGCTCACTCGTCGGTTTCGCTGACACCCCGTCGAAATAAACCTCGCGAAACAAGTGAAATAAAAGTAAAAAAAAAAAGCAAGGCACACCGTCACGCTGAATAACGATTCGACAGGGCGCGCGAACGATTTAAATGAAGCCGGCTCAATTGCTTGGTGCGCTCGCGACGACTGAATTACGACGACGGATTGTCATGCGTCTCTTTCCTCGAAAATTGCAGGCGCGATAATAAGAAGGAAGATTTGCGACTTGCGTGTAATTGCCAGGAGTCGCTTCGCAAGAGACAGAGACAGAGAGAGAGAAAAAGTCGATACTTGCGATATAAACCGAAGCAAATTGGCACGTTGCCGTTAAAGCGCGCGAGCTCGCGAGTACAATTTAATCAGTCGAGAGCACGCTCGCGTTTTGGGTTACAGGTGCTATACGCATACGCGGCAAGTGTGTAATGCAACGAGAGAGAGAGAGAGAGAGGTTCGCGCGAAAATTTGCATATCATATTTGCTGTTAACACGATAATATTCCTGCCGCTCTGACGTTCAGCCAGATAGTTTATACATACGCGTATACGGCGAGAGAACATGCTAAATTTCATTTGCAAGTTCCGAGGCGAAGCGTTCCTCGGCGCAGTAGGTCGAAGGATCGGAAAGTCAACCTCCTCGCGTGGTGTGCAATGTATGTATAATATATATGCGAGATACACACGCTCGTGGATTTTGGGTTAGCGTAACAGCAAGCGAGTTTCCCGTCGACGGTGGCTTGACGAGAATGCCGATAATAGTTGTTTCTATTGGATTTTCATCAAACTAGTTAATCAGATGCTGCAGTGCGCTGTGTATATACGGTTCTCCTCGGTACTATATACTCCTCGGAATTCCTCGGCGAAAATCGAATTTCCGATTTCCATTCGCGAACGGAAGCAAGCTCGCAAAACATTTTTCTTTAATGCAAGACTGATGTAGCTTCTGAAGAAGGAATAGCGTATATTTTCTCAGGCTTTTTCGCGAATAAGACATCGATCCTCTCCGTACTTATACAAAAGAGACAAAGACGCTCTTTTTTTTTCATCTGCTACATGAAAATTGAATTCAGCAAATGTATGCAAATGCACGATGAATGTTCGACTAACTTTAATATTCATCGATAATTCATATAACGAATGAACTCTATTATAAATCTCATTTTCTTATGCTGGTTGAAAAATTAAAAAATAAATCATTCAAATCGAACGGCGTCTTTGATATCCTTCGAATAAAATATCCAATTAAAAAATCTCATGAATTTCGCTTCGAATGGAATCCTCCCTGCAAGCCATTTCAATTCTCGTCGTCAAATCACACTCTCGACTATTTTGGTTCGTCGAGAATCGCAGAACTATTCCAATATATCCGAACTGAAATAATAATTGCAGAGCGCGTCATGGTGTTTAACCTACATACATGTATATATACGGTGCGTATAGGTACCTACATGCTTTTCTCGGATGCATGAAATCGAAACTGGGTAGAAGCGACGCGCATGCCATTGTAATTGCAGCCCGAGAGCGAGAGAAAAGGAAGACGCGACGCACACACGCGCTTTGAGAGCTTGACGTTGGGATCACGAAGAATCCAGGCTTGCACACGTATCTATCGTAAAGGGGGATATATATGCACGATTTGCAAGGCTCTGCGAGAGCGAGCGATTCGGCGTGAATTTTAAAGGATATACGCCGAGCACAAGAGAGGGAAACGGAACGAATGTGCGTGAAGAGAGAGAGAGAGAGAGAGAGAGAGAGAGAGAGAGAGAGAGAGAATCCACGCTGACACGTACGAGGCCGATTGTTTTCAAGTAAGAGAACAATGGCGTGCCGCTAATGCGCCGCGAGGATATGCACGTCAATCATTCACCGCCGCCGCCGCTAATGTCGCCAGGTGCCGTGAGCGACGTGTCTCACGAGAGGGACGATGCACATATATACATATATGCGCGCAAGGTGCTCTTTCGTGTATAGTTGAGAGAGAGATTAGCGGAGTTTCTGCATCTGTCTCTTACAGACTTGCTCGTGCAGCTTATGTATAATATCAAAGTTCGAGAAAACAAAACTCTCTCACTCTGCACTCGATGAACTTACTTATACTCGCAGCGGGATTATTTGCTGCAAAATTTGCCGCTGACAGTATACACACACACGAGGGGAAAACTTTTTTGTATATAAGTTTCATATATAACTGAAATTCACTCTGTTTCAATATCAACTTTTCCCTTTTTTCCAAGCAATTTCAGTACTACTGCTACTGCGCGGCGACTCTCCCCTCCGCGATGGTAAATATCTATATCCGTGAGAAACTTGTTACATCAAAGAGAAGAGCAAAAAAATAAAATAAAATAAAATAAAATTGAAGTTTCCAGTATGATATAATCAATCAGGTAAACGGTGTAATTTTGCCAAAGGAAAGTAAAATGGAAGAGCGAGAAAGGGAGAGGAAGAGAGCAAAAAGCCACAACTTATAATTTCAAATAATACATTCCCGCGAAAGGTCCCTTTATATCCAAGGCGTTTCAAACCGCAAGAAGAAGAAGAGAGAAGAAGAAGGCGACATCAGAAGGCATGAGAGAACCGCGGCAGCAGTAGCTGCATCTTTGGTACACACATACACACATACACATATACACGCAGTAGAGTAAAAGGCACGTAACTGACGTCGCGTCGTCGTCGTCGTCGTCGTCGCGAGCCGCGAATCGGAAGGACGTTCCTGAGAACTTGCGCTGCTGCCTGGGATATCTGTTGTGGATCTGCAGCAGAAGCAGCGTCCTTCGTCGTTCGGAGCTCTGCATGTACACGTCGTCCTCTCTCTCTCTCTCTCTCTCTTTCTCTTTCTCTTAGCTACTATACCCTGTCAGAGCACTTGCGAGCGCGCTTTTAACTCTTTGAAGTGCGTGCGCACAATGGCGCGCTGTACAACTGCGCAAAGCAGCTTCTTCTTCTTTTTTTTTATTATTTCCTAGACGAGGCTAATTCATGCGCTCCGAGAGAGAGAGAGAGAGAGAGAAAGATATTTATTGCCTTGACTTAATAATCGTCCTGCTATAGCCTCGCTCGCTGGGGCTCTTGCTCTCTTTCTCTGTGCATGCTCTTAATTGAGATGCACGAGTTGCGCTGGCTAATTGCGCAGTCGTTGCTCCCGATGAAGATTGCCCGCGCGCGTTTTTCAATGGGGAGCATGAATTATTGCGCCCGACGCTTGAATTTGCAAAAGGGGAACACACATATATATAGACGGCCGCCCGCTTATAGTAGAGCAGCTCTTTTTAATGAGACAATGTTCGGCTATCAACGATAACGTTCGACGTTTTCCTCTCGACCAACATTTATACTCCACAGTTGCGCGAGCAAAACAAAAAAAAAAAGAATCTCTGCAAACAATTGCGAGAAGAAGAAAAAAAACTCTCGTGCGCAATCCGCAAAAGCCCAGTACACAAATCGTCTGCGGGCCCTTTACGAGCGACGACACTCGACATTCATTTTAGAACGGGCTAAGAGAGAGAGAGAGAGAGAGAGTACAGTATAGAGGCGACTATACAACGCTGTTAATAATAAAAAATACCCTCGACGCGAGCGAGTGAAATCCAGGCCGTGTACTCTCTAGTCCTCCGTGGAGTTGAGATCGCAGCAGCAGCAGTAGCATGTGGCCCATCAAATTTTCAAGCGATGCTTCGAGCGGTCACTGCACCAAGTGCAGCTGCTCGCATTATTAAATGCCTTTCTTTTTTTCCGAGAATTGTTCTTTATCTTTTTTATTTCGGGTGTAATTGGGTCAAGTGACGACGTTAAGTGTCGCTAAGTGCTTGTGTATTACATTCTTTAGCGTGTGTGATGTATGTGTGTGAAATTGACGAGACACAGAGAACAAGTATGCGCGCGATGTATATAAATGGCTAATAATATCTCGACGGCAGTAGTCGTATTAATTTCATAAAAGGTTATATATATAGGCTACTTTCGATTTTGACGCGCACTTCCGACTATATACGTACGTATGTATGTATAGGAGAAAAAAAAAGTGAGGGAGGGATCCGTCTAATTTTTATGAAAGACGATACTTTGAAATCCACTTGTTTTCGATGTAACAGCGTATTTTGCCAGCTAATTTTATTTATAACTTTCATTTCGATGTCTATGTATAACTAGAATAATATTGGAAAGAGCACAAACGTTTATAACCAATATTGAGTCTCTCAATTTCGCTCGAAATAACAAACTCGCGTCGTGTTATACCTCGATAACAACGCGAGCGTTTCGTCGAAAAGTATAACAAGTACAATAAAAATTACAAAAGAAAGAAACAAAATATACACCAGCAAATCAACAACGGCAGCGCAGGACGGAAGTAAAGATTTTTTTTTCGTCCTTTCCAACGGCAGCATTATCCGTAAAGGAGAGAGCGAGCGACATTTATATGTATAAGCTTTGGAAAAAAAGAGATCGCATAGGATATCAATCGCCCGGCACCGGATTTAGCAGTCAGTCGGTTTGACAGCAGCGAAATCTTGATCGAACCGCAAAGAGAGAAAACGCGCATAGAGAGAAAAAAAAAAGGCGACCGCACAGCAGTGGTACGGGCAATGAATGCCAGCACGGGTTTGTCTCTATTGAGAGGCGCCCCCGAATTACGGCGACATCGATTCTGGGCCCTATATATACATGAATGAACCACAGAGGAAGTTCAACAGAGAGAGAGAGAAAGAGAGAGAGAGAGAGAGAGAGAGAGAGAGAGAGAGAGAGAGAGAGAGAGAGCAAGTCGTACGGTTGACATTCTTCCTTTGGCAAAAACGCCCTTTTATTCTTACACACACACGCACGTTCGTTCGTTCGTTGAAATTGATACTTTTCTTCTCTCTTTTTTTTCGGTTTGCTCTGGCGTTGGATTTTAGGCATGAAATTGAGGTTTTTGTCGTGCGACGGATTTCGCCGATGCGCATCCTGGCGTATTATTTGTGTCTCCGAGGTTTTTTTTTCTCTCTCGAAGGATGAGTCTTGAAAGTTTTAGGATCTAATAAGCCGGGATATTTGCTTTCGAGTGGAGAGAGACATATACACACATACACATTTTCTGGATATTTGGTTTCCTTTCTCGTGTTTGGACAAAGGTCGTAGAACGCTTTTAATATAAAGTTTCAAAGTAAAGCTCTCCTGAAGCAACGTGGCACGATTTCACGTATTTTTTTTTTTTGTAAAACAAAGTATATTTGTACATCCAAGATTACCTCGCAGAAAACAAATTATCAAACATCGCTGTATCATTTATTTCGAAAATTACAAGCGCAAAACTAGAGAGAGAGAGAGAGTAAACTTCCCACAAGTTACTTTATAGATAATGACACATAACTACATCTCTACAGCAAGCAAGCAAGCAAGCTAAGGCAAAGTAGTTTTCTCATGCCAGAAATCCACCAGCGATATTTATTCCCGCGCGCGATAGAGTCGAAAGAAAAGTCAAGTGCACAACGAAAAATTTTCCAATTTCCAAGCGAAATCAGTGCTCGAGGCACACGAGAGCATTACCTACTACGATTCTCCTCGTACAATATAGTCTTGGTCGTCGTCGTCGTCGTCGTAGTCGTCGTCGGCAAGCAAAGCCCGGGGCTTTGGCGTTCGGTTGGAGTGGCCTGCACACATCGGCAGATGCTCGCCAGCGATATATACCCGCGCGCGTTTTCTCTCTCTCTATATATATATACGTTCGCTCACGGGGATTCTCTCTCGAGATACATAATGCGAAGAGAGAAGAGCGACGTCCGTCGAAGAGCAGAGATGTCGGCCCTTGATAGAGCCACTAGTACCTTTTTCTCAAAAGCCTTTCGACTGCCGCACAAGCGCGTACACGCCTATTACCTATGTCGTTTGATTTTTCACTCGTACGAAGTTGAAAGCAAAAAAAAATACAATGACCGTGGCTAATTTATAATTCGGCGAATAACTCAATTCCGATAAGACAGCAAGAGAGAGAGAGAGAGAGAAAGAGGATGGTCTTCCCCTAGAAAGATAAACTTGGATCTACCAAACGAAAATCCTCTCGTGCGCACAAACGAGAGAGAGACAAGCCAGCAGCAGCAGAAACGCCAGCGGATTAAACACGCCCAACGGTTTTCTCTTCCAATTTCTCCTTTTCTTTTTCCGCGGTATCTTCTTCTTTTCCTCGTGTGTATTTATTTACCGAGGGAGAAGACTGAGAAAGATTGTTTCCCCAGGAATTTCGTCTATTGGCTTAAGCCGAAATTTTTACTTAACTCACGGGTAATACAACGTTGATTAGCTGGAATCATTGCTGCAGAGGCCTAATTAAAATAGAAGAAGCGTGATATATATATAGCAACTATTCGGAAGAGGGAGGAGTGAAGGATAAACGCACAATCTCTATCCATCCACTACTATAACTACACGTCCATTTGGACTAAAAGGGCTTATCGAAGCGGGTAGCTGGGCAGTATCTTGGTCCGATCTTCTCTTTTGGGCATTAAGGACCCCTTTTCTTCGTTTGTGGCCTACCACCGTGCTGCTGCTGCTGCTGCGTGTTCTTCTTTTCAGTCGTATATATGCGTGATGAACGAAAAAAAGGAGCACTGCGACATATATACAGAGAGAAACGGCTTTTGTTTAATTATCGGGAGATTCGTAGAAGAGAGAGGGAGGTCGAAAGGGGATTACTCGCTCGACATGGCATTTTATTTTCGGAGAGGGGCTCGTCTTACACACTCGCCCGCGGATTCGGAGGGATGTATTGTAATTGGGATTGCGGATTTTCGTTTTGGGCGACCTCCTCTCTCTCTGTCTCTCCCTTTTTCCGTGAATTCCCGGATATTTTTTTTTTCTCTGTTTTGCGGCAAGAGTTGAACGTTTATTTAGAATGAACAACCTTTTTCTTTTTTTTTTGTGTGGAGATTTTTCGTAAAGCTACGCTTTTTATCGAAGTTTGTAAATTAATGTAAAACGAAAAGTGTAAAAAATAACTCAAGCGCGAAGAAAAAAGAAGAAGCAAGTGCGATCTCGGGTAAAACAATATGCTTATCAGTGCAACACCTTGCTCCAAAGCCTCAGCAGCACAAGCAGCAGCAGCAACATCGTATCGCGTTATAGTTTTCTCGCGCGCAACGATGTTGCCGCGAGGCTTTCTTAAGGTGGTGCGCTGCGTTATCGAGCGCGTCAAAAGTTAAAGCTCCCGCGAAAATTGAACGTCTTCTAAAAAAAAAAAAAAAAAAAAGAAAAGTATCGATCGCAAGCGATTCCTCGTTATTATGCACGCTCGAGCGTCGAGAAGAGTGTGTAAGAGATAGAAAGCGATAATAATAATGGAACGCGTATATATATATTTGCGTCTAATAACGTTTTGCGAGCGCGTATACACATATCTATATAGTCGCGGAGAGTAGAGCGGCGAGAGGAATGCCGAGCAAGAGAGCGCGGAGTACAACGACCGAACGCGGCCTCCCGCCTGATTTATGAGCCGGCCAATTGATACACCCAACCATGAGAGAGCAAGCGAGAGAAGAGGACGACGCTATATACCACACCTAACCCGGGCGACAGATAAGAGATGCAGCTGGCTGCTGCTACTGCTGCTGCTGCTATATAGCTTCGCTCTAAGGCTAAGGTATAGTGTAGGTAGTAGTTAGCTCGACGATGGTGCGTATACTCGAGTCTCTGCTGTGTGTGTATATAGCTATATATATATATAGGGATATGGGACGGTCCTGGAAAATCCCGGAAATTCAGGGGAGAGAGAGAGAGAGAGCTTGTCGTTGAGAGGACTATTCACTCGATTTGTTTTCTTTTTGTCGACGCCTTCCCCTGCTGCAAGTTAATTTATGTGGTACCTTCTTCTTCCATTGGGCTGCCGGATATTTCAATGTTTAATCTTTGACTAACTACCCTTCTTTTAGTACTCACATGGCATATCAATCTTCACTTTTTCCATCACTTCAGACAAATCCATTCGAGCAACGTGAGAACGAGAAATTGAATTGAAAATGGTTTTCAAACTAACGTGAAAATTAGCTTTCTCGAAAAAAAAAGCTCTCTAATACGGCTTCAACCTGCGGAGCTTTTTCGCAGAAACCTACTAATAACTAACTATGTGAGCCGATCTGATGAAACCATCTTCAACATTATCTCCACGGGAAAACGAGGGCAAATCCCAAGAGCTGGAAAATTCAGCGAAGCCCCGTTGATTTTCGCAATTTACCGAAGCCCCTGAATGTGAACGCGAGCGCATCCGCCCCGTCGATTTTTCTAACGAACTCGACGCTCCTGCACGTCGTCGCTTACTGCTTCTGCTGCTGCTGCGAGAGAGGAGCATCCGGGAAATCTGAGAAATTCGGAGCGCGTCGAAAGGGAGCAAAAGAGATAGAGTGAGAGTAAGGGTGGAATTGCAAGGATGCTTTTTGCTTTGGCGAAAGAGGGCCAGTTTTTTTCTCTCTCTCTCGGGCTAATTTGTTGCAGAGAGGAACGAAACGTTATTGCAGCGCGCGTCGAAGGCTGGGAAATTTCGAAAATGCCGAGAGCGAATTCGAAATGCGAATCCATAGCGTTCCGTTTGCTTGCGAGATTGCTTATCTCTCGTAAAGTTTTCAGTGATGCTAAAGGGGGTGAAGATGTAAAATTTATACTGCTATCTCGGAAATCTTTTCTGACAAAGAATAAATGAAACTTTCTAACATACACGGTACATAGATTTATGTTTTATTGAGGTGAGCGTAGTAGTAGATGTGTCTAAAAGTACATTTGACCTTTTCGTCAACTGCGAAATCGCATTAACTCGCTGAAATAATTCATCGACTGCTCTCTCTTTCTCTCACTCTCTCTCTCTTGCCTGGCGTCGAAAAAGCTTCGTCTCGATTTAGAGTAGAATCAGCATCTGTTTAATGGCATCTCTTTCTCTCTCGCTGGGTTACTCGAATTAAAATTTAATGTCCATCCGTGAACTCAATCATTCCTCTTGCTCTGCAAAGTGCCTCCTTATTTACAGTCTCGAAATAAACCTGTAAAATTTTGAACAGGATGACTTGCAAAGGTGATAGTGTTACGAAATTCAAATTCGTTCCTGAAATATAAGGCTATTTCTGCAGAAAATTCGGTCAAAGTTACAAACCGAGAAAATTAATATTCAATTAATTGCCTTGTCGACAAACTCGAGCAGATCAGATAGCAAACTGAAATGAAGGAAAGAGGAAAGAGGACAAGCGTTTAATGATAAACAGAGAACGAAAGAGACATAGGGCATTATCTTGCGTTTTTCGCTCGGGACAGGCCATTTTCCCTTCAGGCGTCCTTCTCTCAAAAGGGTCGCGACTGGTATGTCTCATCTCACTGCGAGTCGTCGTCGTCGTCGTCTGTGTGCCTTTAACCCTCCGGAAAGCCAGAAGCAGCAGGCCGGGGAAACACGCGACAGAAAGGTCGCTCTCGCTTTTACGCTCGACGTGCGCCCGCGGGCCAGACACGCCGGCCGCCCGTGTCGTATATATAGCGTATACAACTGCTTCATGGACTACGAAATGGATGCTGCGCCGCCGCTTGTTAATGCCAAGCTTTGCTTTTGTGTGTGCATTGCCAAAGGGGCGGCTCGCTTCTTCTTCTTTTTTTTTGTTTTTTTGTTTTATGGGTGACGAGTCCGATAATGTGTCTCGTGAAAATCCCACCGATTTATTGCGACCGTTTCTTTTTTTTCTGTATTCGCCAAGGGGGTTGTGGACCCGTGGCGATTCGTTATGTTCTGTTTTACAGGGGGGAAACGCTTGATCGAGCGTTGCTGAGAATGTGTTAAGTATAAATTTGACTTTATTTCACTTCAATTCAATTTGTCAAATTTTCATTCTAAATAAACGAGAAGAAAAAGTATGATGACAATCGTTCAACTATAATTACCGAATAATTTCAGATAAAAATTTTTCACGGGGCAGTTTTGTCTACCTACCAATCGGCTCGTTGTTTTAAACTGTTCAAGTGCTCTAAAGAAACGAGCAGAAAAAGTATGATGACGATCGTCCAACTAGTTACCGAATAATGGAAGATTTTCATTTTTTTTTTGTTAGTTGCAAGAACAAAAATTTTTTCCTTCTTGTTACTATAATCAATTCAAACTTATCACAAAAAATAAAAATACGCGTTTCAAAGTCTATTTTCGAACGCAATCGGTGAATGTATTGTAGAACGTAATGTAAACACGATTAGCCTATCATTATCGTTTTGAAAATGGGAGCACAGATTTTCGGTGCCTAAAAAAAAAAAGACGTTCTACATTTTAGGCAGGAAACTGATGCTGCTGCCGAGTTTTGATAAACTTAATGCGACGAAGATACGACAGCACGATAAAGTAATTACTACATGGCTTTTTTTCAGCTGTCTTTTTTTCCCTCTTCAATTTCAGAAAAAAATGTGTTTACATTATCGCAAAGGACTTAATTACTGAATTAACTTGGAAAAAAATATTTACCGATTAAAATAGTCAAAGGTTGTAATTAAAAATATATAGATAAGAGGCAATGAAAAATATCCAAATTTGATTCCGTATCATTATAAGTGAAAAAGTAAGAAAAATCGAGCTGATTAGCCTAACACAATAACGTCGACGACGACGACGATCTGGCAATTTTTAATTTGCCCTCCCGGAAATGCAATAATCTACATGCCAATTACGCATACACGCCCGTTTGATTAATATCATTGTAATTAAAAAATGTAAAAGAGCACGAGAAAGAGAGAGAGAAAAAAACAAGAAGGGCCGCCGCGTGATATTTATCAGATGCTTATCCCCGAGTCTCGTCTAGCCAACGGCTTATTAAACTGCAAGGAGCGGAAAAACCGGTCGTTGCCCGTTTAATAGATGTCGCCCACTCTCATTACGAGATTGGAAGCTAATGCGTGCGCCACGGGCAAGTGTCTCGTTCTCCTTCTTTTTCCTTTTCTCTCTCTTCTTTTTTTTTTGTAATTTCGTAAAATATGAGCCCTTTCGCGGTGTATTCCCATTACCGAGAATGCATATTGCGTGTCTCGGGGTTGACAGTGTTTTTTGCTTTTGTTTGCAAATATAATTTAGAGTGCCATTTCAATCTCCCTCGCGATTTGCGTATAAAGTAGCGAAATTACGTATTGCGCGCGCCACTCCGATAATTATAGGGTGGCTTTTTGATGAACCACCTTTCTTTCCATTTTTTTTTCTTTTTTGATTGATCGCGCACGCTTCTATAGACCTTGAGAAAATATTGAATGTTTAATAATACGCTCGAAATAAATTAGTTTTCTCGTCCTTCCCGCGTTAACTTGTAAATGCACTTCTACCATTAACAAATATCGCCGTCGCTTTATATATTGGAAATAAATGTAACAGCGAGTTTCATTATTCATCCAGCTCTAATGCGGATATTATGTAGCAGACTCGTGTGTCGACCGATATATTTGAAAGGGAATATATTTGGCGACGTAAAAAATTACCTATATCCCCTTGCCGACACCCTCTTTGCCACAAATTAATCTCAACAGATTTTCACTGAACCAAATATATATCAGTCGCACACACGCGCGCGCGCCTGCTAAATACAACGAGCGTGTTATGTATAGGTACTGCATAGACCATTTTTTTTACTAGCATTACGGAAAAATAATCCACTACATCCCTCGAATATCACCCTAAAAACTAATCTCCAACACAGCAGCGAGCGAGAGAAAGAGATAGAGAAAAAAAAGTAGAAAGAAAGGAAACAGGGCAGCCAGGGGGCAAACGCAAAAAAAAAAAGCATCGGCACCTATTCACTCGCCCCAGATATATATTCGGGCTGAAAAAGGCTCTCGCGCCGTGTATACGCTTCCGAAGTCATCATCATCATCATCATCGTCGAGCGTTATATAGCAGTAGCCTCGCAGTGAAAATCACGTTTCTATACAGAGCAGAAAAGAGAGGGGGTGACGTCTTTTTATCCATAGGACACGGCAGCTGGCAACATAATGAAAAGGAGGCTCGCGCGCCTATAGGGCTATATGGGCATATATATAAAGCTTTTGAAAAACCGCAGGAGCGGCGCGCGAACGGAGGCTACTCGTGCTTCTGCGCGCCTCCCGAGGATAAATCGGGTAAAAGCAAGATTAATGGTGTCGTATGCGCGCGCGCCCTCCCGAAACTTATATACTTTTTACCAAAAGTATAATCCATGCCGAGTGCACCGTGGCTTTATTATACGTATTTCTGTATATATCTATGGTCTTAGAAATCCGGAAAGGTCGCGCGCGCGCGTGTGTGTGTGTGTGTGTGTGTGTGTGTGTGTGTGACAGTGCGCGTGCGGCACGTCTCTTTTCTGTAAAATGAAATGGGGGCCCATATATAGTCGCAGCAATAAGTCATCGATGTTGTTCGCCAGTGCACGAGAGTTTGCTCGATAAACAGTCCCGGCTATATGTCGAGTGCCGAGGTAAATATTTTCCATGCTTCGGGGGCACAGAGTGTAAGCAAGGGAGAGAGAAAGACTCCTTCATTAAACACTGATATACCGTGGATATATATATATATTTCTACCTGCGTGCTCTCCTTTTTTTTCCGCTTCATTTGACTGAATACACCATCGAGTTGGATTTTAATTAGCCGAGTGTACTTAATGCCAAGATAAAAGGACGTCGAGAGATGAGTCAAAGCTAGAAAGGATGAGAGCGCTCGCGACTTTTTAATTAAACAAAATACGCGATGAAAAGAGCTGGGCGTTTCTCGTGTTAATTAAATAACGTCATGAAAGCAAACGATGTTCTCTCTCTCTCTCTCCCGATTCGCGTAAAAAGACTTTTCTCGATCTTTTTCTTTTTTTTTCATCTCTTGCGAGTCTTTCTCTACTTTGAGAGAGAGAGAGAGAGAGAGAGAGAGAGAGAGAAAGAGAGAGAGGGAAAAGCCATCCACTTTGTTTTGCTAGCGTGCTAATTTGCCATTTTCGCTTGGCGATCAAAGCACACCACCTCGGCCGCGTTGCAGTGAAGAGAGAGTTGCGCTTTCGAATCAAACGAAGCATATATACACGTATACACATCGTACAGCAAACCTCGAAACTACTCAAAAACTACGTATACTCGACTTGGTGCATGCATGCACTCTCTCTCTCTCTCTCTCTCTCTCTCTCTCTCTCTCTCTCTCTCTCTCTATCTCTCTCTCTCTCGTTATCGTAAAACGGAGCAGCAGTCTCGTAACTCAAGCACTCGTATAAGTTATGCATCTATATATGAGCAGCTTCCTCTCTCCCTACACATACATACTGCACCGTGCGGTCGCTCGAGCGCTTTAATTATTATTTATAGTTTTCGATTGTTGGCATGTGAGGCTACAACGCGTCCGGCACAAGACGATCTTTCTCTCTCTCTCTCTGCCCGAGAAGGGCAACGAGGCGTTGCCAAACGACTGACTCTCGACTGCTTGCACACACCGGGCTGATTTGAATTTCCGCGTTGTTCGTTTGCTCCTTACCGACCGACAACTCGCGGGGCCCCAACTATATTATATACACCAGGAGGGGAATGCCATTGTGTACGTCTCGGACGCGTTTTATCGATGCCTGTCATAATCGATTTACGCTTCGCAAACACGATTTACTATACTCGTCGAGGGCCTCATTATTATCAACACTCGTACTCGTGTGTGGTACTTATTTTCAAATTTAATTTTTTTTTTAATTTTGTTTTATAGCTCGTTTCGAATATTCAGGGAAATTTTAAATACTACACTGCACTTGTTGCGATAAAAATACCTCGACGAAATAAGTGCATGGATAATCGTTTGAAGACAAAAAAAAAAGAATTGACAGCAAAATAATTTTTCATCGCGAAAGTAATTGCTACGTTTGCGTGCGTACGCGATCTGATTTCGAAGTAACACGGCGAAAATCAGTTCAATTTGTCATCCTTAATCATCGAGATAATTAAACGACCGAACGAACCCGCCGAGTTATTAACAAGTCATCTCGATTCTTCGCTTTATTCGCGTGGCAATGCACCAACCTTGAGACGAAAATGAATAAGACAACGACGACGACGACGACAACAGCAGCAGCAACAACAACAAGGAAACGTGATATTTTCATTAGCATAACACATCGTTTAAATGCCGCATGGGCCCTGTGAAAAATCGTAGCGATCCATATACCTACCGCCGCCTACTCCGAGAGAGAAAGAGAGAGAGAGAGAGAGAAAAAAGAGGTATAATCCTCTCCGGCAACAGGTTCTCTCTTTCTCGTCCGAGCGTGTAACACTCGTTACACATTTCAATGTCACAAAGTATCATTTCTCTCTGCCTTGGGCTTCGCCTTATCGGCGTACAAGATGCCATTTCCTTAGATGCATCGCCGAGAAAACTCCCTACCCAAGAGACAGCGAGAGAAAGATACGAGACGGAAGTTATGCGCGCGATAACGAGGACCGATAAATATTATTAATTCCAGGTATTAATGAGAGCGTCGATCTGTGAAGCTTTACGAGCCGGTTTTTCTCGTACTCATGGCTCCATCTCTCGGCTGCTACGCGACTATTTTGGGAGACACACTTGCAGAGACACACGGAAAAAAAAAGTTTTCATCAGACTTTAACTTATTGTTAGCTATTATTGAACGAACGTTATTACAGCAAGAGGTTACTCGAGTATTCGATTGCTTAGTTATTGAAGTGGCTATTAAACAAGAAGATTCACTCGCATGAGTTTCAATTTGAAATTAGTTACTTTTCCAAAGTAATTGAATTTAGCCGTCTGCCAGTTAATTAGTAAGATCCAAAAATTACAATAATTTAAGGGACTTGGTTCCATTTACGTTTTTGTCCAAGCAAAGTGCTGCCGACGAATTCTTCTTTCCAATGCATCTTTAAATACGTCTGCTCTCGAAGCGATTCTGATTAAATGGAGATCTTGTAATATTCATCAGGTTGCATTAAATGTAATGATATCTAATTCGAACTCTGAGTTATCACTAATTTATCGATAATTAAATATGCAAAAAAAAAATGTTTTCAATTGTTGCAAACGTCTGTTTTTTTTTTGTCTTTATTCTTTCGGCAATCTAGTTTGAAAGAGTAATCAAGTAAAAGTAGTACAAGCGAACGTACAATGAAGTGACTTAAGGAAAGATTAAAGAAACTTATCAAGAGGCTTTGGGCGCGCGGGTGCCAGAGAGAGAGAGAGAGAGAGAGAGAGAGAGAGAGAGAGAGAGAGAGAGCGAGAGAGAGAGAGAGAGAGAGAGAGAG
>JAWWMK010000040.1:671798-701218 GCA_035047105.1 Galeopsomyia nigrocyanea | reverse complement strand
GCAAAGAAGACTCGTGAACCTCATGATGTCTACTTGTCGAAACGATTAACGTGACTGAAGTCGTCGTGTTCTTTTGCATCTTATATAGGAAAAAAAACGATCAATCCGTGTGCAAGGAAACAAATTAAAGATCAAGATAATTTTGCGCTCAGTACAAACACGAAACACTTATACGAGATATGCTAATCTTTTATGAGTCACTCAAAATAAAATTGAATATAAGCTCGGCGATCATAAAAAATTATCAACTCGTTGTCTAATTGTCGAGCAATTATCTGTAAGCTATTCGAGTGAAACTCAAAACAGTTAAATTATCATCTCAATATGTCTCTGTTAGTTTTTATCAGCCATAAACTCAGACATAAATAAATATAGAATTTTTTTTTCCTGTTCGAAACGTCGCTTTTATTATTTGCACTTCCTTATCAAAACTGCGCAGTATCAGAAAATTACACAAGACTTTCTCCTTATCATTTTATTGCAAACTAAATAGCCGCGTCATGTAATTCTCTTAGCTGCTGGCAAACAAAAATAGAGACATACTAAATTTAAAATTCCATCAACTTTGAAGTTCCGCGCGGCACTCGACTCAGCGCAGAAAGGAAAAAAGAAGAAGAAATCTCACCGCCCATCCCCTCGACATTCATTAGGCGTCCACTCGTGCACGGTACTCATTTCGGTAGCACGCACAAAGGTCCATATATATATATATACGCAGTGGATGGCTTGTGTGTATATATATAAGTACGCTTTCCGTATCTCCCTCGAGGGCACAGACAACGTCGCCGGGAAACAATTCTTCCGGTTCGTAACTCTTTACATTTTTCAGGTGTGTTTCCCTGCCTCGGTACGGCTGCTTATATGCAACGAAGTATTGATTCTATCCTCGGACGTCGTATACTTTTTCATTCTTTCTTTTTTTTCTTTATCAACGGAGTAATATCGCTGCGACTGATTAAATATTTACCATGAAAAAGACACACAAATGTACACACACGAGCAGTCGGAATTAAGGCTTTGAGAGAAAGAGAGTATAAAAGAGTGAACTTGGCAGACGAGAGCGATTTGTGTGGTTTCTTCAATGGCGAAACTACAAATTATTGTCCGGAGCCGGAGAGCCGAGGAAGCCATAGAATTCACTCGCTACTCGACAAAAAGAGGGCGATGTGTGTATGTATATACATACGTGTGGTTCGTTCCGTATATGTAGTAGCAGCGAAGGGGGATGACGGGCAAGGCCGATTTCCAATATGTATGGAATCCCAAATCCTCTTTTGGCTTTCGTCGCTCTCTCTCTCTCTCCCTCTCTCGCGCGCGACTTTTCCGTTTCGCCAACGAGTTACCCGCCACCGGATGACGCCGAGAGCCGCCGCGAAAGGAACGTAATAGAATTTTGCCTCAGCGCGCGCGCGTAGTCGGATGAGGATCTATGCACACGCGAGTGTATTTTGTATCGAGTTCGTTTCCCATTTTCACCGAACAATGTTAGCTTACCCTAAATTTTAATTTTAAAAAATACCGTTTTTATTCAAGCGAAAACTAGTTTTTTTTATCTTGAAAGAAATAACAAACTTCAGTCTCGACAATGACATCGTTCACGCTCTCAGCCAACGGCAAAGAAGACAAAGCACATTCGTGAAAACTGTATATCCGCGAGAAAATATGGAACGCCAACGTTCATCGGCAATCCTCGTTTATTGGATTCACGGACGTCGCGCGCATGTAAAGAAGGGAGAGGGCAAAAGAAAAAGGTTAAAAGACCGAGCGGGGATTGTTTATTCCGTCGATCTATTATGCATCGCCAGGCAATCCCGTCGTACGTTTACGCACCGACCGACCGGATAATTGAGCGACGACGAAAAAAAAAAGAAAAAAGAAAGAGAGAGCCAGACAATTGTGATTCGCGAGTAGAAGGTAAAAGTTATGCGATTGCTCGGAGGGTTGGTATATTGCCTTTATTTGTTTTTTTTTAGCGAAGAAATGTAGAGATTGAATTTTATAGAAAATTATTATTTACCGAAATTCTAGAGCTCAGGTTAGGACTGAAAACTTTAATTTTTATCTAATTATCCAAACAGTCATCCATCGCAAAATAAACTTTCAGCTTCGAAACCTTAGTACTTCATTCAATATTGACGCTCTTTTCCAATTTTCGCTCTGACTCGTCGTTCGTTAATGCATCCGCCCTTTTTGCACCTCTCGCGCAGTTTCAATGGGCGCTCTTATTTTCGCGTCTCCGTCCTTTTATTCGTCTGTACATCCCGTAGCGTAGAATAAAGTGGTAACCCGACTCGCGTAGATACTCTTCCTTCTTTTTTATATCTCCTATTCGTGTCTCTCCCTCTCCCTCTCCCGCTCTCTCTCTCTCCCCCTTTTAGTGAAAAGAAACGAAGGGATAGACACTCTTTGACGTGAAAATTCCGCGCTCTATTGATCTTTCACTTAAGGTTGTATCTCTTTTAATTTCAAGGATTACCGGAGTTTATTCCCTAATGGAAAGGACGCGACGCAACTTCGCAGCAGCTGAGATTGTATCGCGGCTTTCAATTCTTTTTTTTCCCACCCACTCGCGAATTAAAGTTCGCGGAAGTTAAAGAAAAAAAAACAAGTAGAAAGAAGAAGCTCGCGAATTAAGCTCGCGGGGCGTTAAAAAGCAAAATAGGATGCGCGGCGCAAAACTCGCTAAAATATTCGGCTGGAAAAAGAACTCCTCAATTAAAACTTTCGTCCCATTAAATTAATTATTCGCGCTCGCTCTACTCGCAATGTCCAGCGGTAGGTTGGGGGAGAAAGAGCAAACATTTTATCCACGCGGCGAAAAAAGAAGCTCCACCGCCGCCGAAGTGCATTTTACAGTAAACAAGCATTAAAGAAGCGAACGCGAGGAAAAGTAAAAGAATAAAAAAAAAAACGAGGATGGAAGAAGAGAAGAGGAGTATATATATAACACGCTAAAGGAGTTAAATTGTGCCACTATATAAACGAGGTCGTGGCTTCGCCTTTAATGCAAGATCCCTTTCGTCAAGATGACGCGGCGACACTCTTTCGACGCTAACGACGCGGAAAGACGACGATACCGCTGCTGTACTATAGTAGACGATGATGTTATACAATATCGATAAAAAGAGAGAGAGAGAGAGAGAGAGAGAGAAAAGCAACGAGTCGAGGCAAAAACGTTAAGCGGACGACAAGGCGCCAAATTGAAATTCAGCAATCCAGATTATAGCCGCGGAGTAGATGCCATAATAGGCCAAAGCTCTATATTATATAATCCAGATTTCAACGGCGGATCAGGTATCCACTAAATTCTCACTGTCTCTCTCTCTCTCGCGGCTGCATTAATATCGACGAGATTAGGCCACGTAGATGCGAGGATTACAATCGCTAGTCGGATGCACCGTTCACGATTGAATAGAAACGTTTCAGCTTCGGAATTCTCATAACTACTCGTTATTAATATTGATGATAAATTTTTAGTTTTGTGTGAATATAGTCAATAATTTACAAACGATCGTTTCCGGAATTGATGTATATCAAATTGATGTATTTCTTTGCATCAGTTAATTAACAGTACTGAGAATCACTGACAGAACCATGAAACATTTATTCTCAGTCATTCATGTAACAATGGACATTATTAGCAATCACCATTATTAATTAGCTGTTGTTACAATATGAAATGGAATTGTATGTAATTTATGCCTTCGACATGCTTTCATCGAACGAAACACAATGTCTAATCAAGAAAACAGAACGTTATCAATAGATATAATGCTATAACACGAGAAACGATGTCGAAAAAGCTGTAGCATCCGAATGAAGTATTGTCGTACACACGAAGAGAGAGAGAGAGAGAGAGAGAGAGAGAGAGAGAGAGAGAGAGAGAGAGAGAGAGAGAGAGAGAGAGAGAGAGAGAGCACCTCGATAAATCAATAAAAGCAGGTCGAAGTACCGAACAAACGAAGAAAAAAAAAGAGAAGAAGAAGAAGAAGAAGAAGAAGCGTGGCAAAAGAGTTTAACGTATAGTAGTAGCAGCCGTTGGGGCACTCGAGCACAGCGCTTTTCATATTTTAAGGCGCTCAATCGAGCTTTTCGCCGAGCGAGAAACGTTATTGATAACCTCGCGTGCCACGACTCTATCAATCAGCCCTCCCCTTCCTCCTCCTCCAATCGTTCAACGAGAACTTGTCACTCTTTGGCCCGTTTACAGCGCCTACCGATGATACTCGCTCGCGCGCGTGGCTAGTCCATCAAAAAGAAAATGCCTGACGTGCATGTTGTATATACTAACGTCTCTCTTATATTTCGTGTCGCGCGCGTTTTATATACGGATATTTTTCAGATGCGACGACTTTGCTTCTATATACGCGAAAGTATGTTGAGAGAAGAAGAGTGCTTTTAGAGCGAAACTTTCTCCTTTTTTTTCTTTTTTTTTCCTGCGTCGTTTGTTATTGAAATTATGCACGATGCACAGTGTTGAGCAGTGCGTTACCACTTTTTTCTTCTTCAAAGTTTAGCGGGCATTATACTCTATCAAAGTTGAATGATGCTGCACAGACAAATTTTGTTGTTAGAGCATACTACAATAATTTAAACTTGATATTTTTCAGAATATCTTACGTTACTATAACGTTTATTTCCATTAACTGTCCCGAAAAAATACAGATTTTATGGTCTTTTCACTTTACAATCCAAGTAAAAAGTATTTATCTTCGTTGAAATTGCAATCAAAAATAAAAATAAAAGTTATAAAAAAAATGAAATTCGATAAAAAAAATTAGAACTGATCATTCATCATACATCATAGAGATTAACGATTCGTTCAAAAGCTCCCTATTAAACCATTTCTAATTCGAGTTCAACGATCTATCCCTTCAAAAAAAAAAAAAAGAATCAAATAAAACCGATCCATCAATCTATTAATAAAAAAAAGGAAAAAGATATTATCAAAAAGAAAGTCCCATTCGCAAGCAACGCATCTTCCAATATAAACCCAGCAGTCCTTTGAAAGGTTTCAGTACAGTGTATAAGCACCCCCATCGTCGAATCGAGCATACTCGCAGATGAATGACTCCCGGGTATATAGGAACAAAGAGCAGCTGGTGCACATAGAACATCGAAAATCCCGAGGTCGCGCGTTTCATTCACACCGCGGCAGATTTGGATTACTCGCATATATAAATCCCCTTTTCGGCTGAAAAGAGAATGAAAGCCGCAAAGGCTTCGTGACGATGTATCAAGCAAGCAAGTTTCCATTGAAGCTGCCGCGATACTCGACTTTTCCTCACGCGACCTTCGTGTCTTATCGGCGTTCAACTTGCAAGCCCATCGCGATACTGCTACACGAGTTGTCGCCTTTTCATTCAGCGGCTTTTCTATGCGCGCCTATTTATGTCAACACGCGTGCGAACCTCGCACAAGTGTATAATTCTTGGCTGCAAGCCATTCGTTTTCTACTCTCTCCGCCCAAGAGATGATCGCTCGCGAGTTATTTTTGGCGCAATTGAGTTTTCGCGCGTGGAACACGTATGTATACAGTATGTATATATAGTATACACACGCAAGCGCGTCGCACATCCATCAACTCGGCAAGACATTAGCGTCACTATGGGGATTAACGCATGGGTCATTGAATGATATTTATGACAGTCCACAATGAGCATGTTCTACACACTGGCTCTGATGTACTTAATGCTAATTTACGAGCTGTACTACGCGCAGGCGCCGTATTAGCCGCGTAGGTATATTACTTTTAATTGTACATTAATTAAGTGCTCCGTGCGCGCGTATTATCGTCGTGATTAGTTGTGCGGCGCTTACACGTGTTATAGTTATAGCACAAGGAATTCAGGCAGACGCGTATCTTCCAATCGATATATAATATATCGAGCCGTGAAATGATAGCACGTTAAATCTTGATAGATTCAGCTGTCAATTACATTGGTATACATGTACATTCAGTTATGAAATTGAAGTGGAAGAATACTGCGGGGGAGTCGGAGAAAATAAAACAAACGTTCAAATCTCCGCCGCCGCCGCCGCGCAAACCTCATTACATCGCGCCGCCGCTGGCAACATTTTTATTTAGTCGCGCGGACTGCTGTTTCTTACGCTGTATGTATATATAAGGAAAAAGAAGAAATTCCCCTGAGAGACTCGAGCGCGAAAAACACCTTGGGATGTAAAAATAATGAAGAATAAATCAAGCTCAAGGAAAATCATGTATATACGCGCGACTGCGCGAGGGAAGTAGTAGGGCTTTTGTTTTATTCGTCTGGCGGCGGTGCCCATCGAAAACAGGTGCGAAATCCCCGATAAGATCCATAATTCACGAGCACGCACACACTTCAAATCGAAATATGAATATCTGAAGGGAAAAGCTTCTCTTTCTCTCTCTCTCTCTCTTTCTAAATTAGATCGTGTGAAATATAGGCGAAGAGAGAAAGAAAAAAATGAAAGCGCTCGTACGTGAGAATGCGAGGGCCAGACTGACCAACCGCAAAAAACATATTGTACCTTGAGAATTGTCTTCTTCGTTTTATTTTTTTCAAGCTCTTTCACGACGACAACGCGCATTCGTTACGCGAAAGCCCCGACGTATTCGAGTGCTCGTGCGCGGAATTTCATAAGAGGCCGAGCAATGATAAAGCACTTTCTGTTGGATTGTTTTTTTCATGCTGTCTTCTCTCCTCTTCTTCTTCTGCGTTTATATTTTATTAAGTTTTCCAGATTCATATGTACCCCATATATCCTTTTGCAATCTGAATTCCATGCCTCAATTTGTCTCATCGGTATTTCCCATTTTCAGGAGAACGTTACGTAGTACTTGAGTGGCATTTATTGAATTACATGCAATAACGTAGAGATTCATGATTCATGATTCAAAATGAAACAGTCAAACGGTAATTATTTTCAATATTAATCAAGCAGTTATTTTTAATATCCTTTTAAACGCAGACAGCACATTTCACGTGTAAATAAATTACTACATTTAGAGTTTCAAAGTGAAAATTTATTACAGCAGCCTATAGCTCGTAAAAACACACAAGCCTAATCAATTTAATCTATTCATGTAGAGAAAAACACGGATGTGTGTTCTTTTATACTCTACGTACACCGTGATATGGTGTCTAGCGTTTCGTCTTAGATTGCCAACCCTTAGACTAATCAGTGACACTTATGCCGGCAATCCGTGGAAGCGTCTGACACACGGATTGCCGGCATAAGTGTCACTGATGAGTCTAAGGGTTGGCAATCTAAGACGAAACGCTAGACACCATATCTCGGTGTACGTAGAGTATAAAAGAACACACATCCGTGTTTTTCTCTACATGAATAGATTAATTTCTATTCTCTGCCCTTAAGAGTGCCTCCTAACGGAGGAAACTACCAACATACAAATCTTGCAGGGTGCGCTAGTATACTCATACTAGCAAATAAACATCTAATCAATTTACTTGTGTAGGTATAAAAGCTATTGTCATTCACATTGTTTAAATCTTACAGAAAAAAAAGATTGTAAATACGACGGCCAAAGATAAAGTCTATCAGCTTTCACCGAAAAAAAAAAAATATTATATATACGTTCTAGTGGTTCCAAACCAATCGCACGCAACGCCAACGTGACATTTTTACACGCGCTCGTGATCAAGTCAGCGCGATAGGCTAAGCGACGAAATGAATTAAACTTTTTTGCGCGCACCAGCTAACGAAGTTGCGTGATATATATATTTTTCATTGCCGTCAGTATATACATATATGGGCAGTGCAGGCCGCGAGTCTTTGTTTTAATACGTCGCGCGCGCACTTAAACGTTCTTTTCATTGGCCTGCTGCTGCTGCTTGAGTCTTATCGTCAGTGCCAGCACGAACTCGTATTTATTTTTCATTAAGTCCGCGCAGATTGCATCGTATTTTTAGCGCCCCCGGCCGGTGCTCGCGCGTTGGCTTGCGACGCGATATTCATGAAAAATCAGACGATTCCGAGAACCACTCGGCAAAATGGCCTTCTATCGATTACGTCTTTGCCATTGCTTCTGCTGCTTACTATAAGAGAGTGAGAGAGCCAATCGCGTTTTTATTGAGAAACTCTTCGTTTCAACGATAACAAAGTAGATTTTCTTTCGCTTGCTCGTTCTTTACGTCGCGCCGCGCTGGGGGGGGGGGGGGGGGTCCCCCCCCCCCCCCCCCCCCCAATTTCTTTGATCTATAAATTTGTATATGCTGTGTTTTCATAAAATTCGACAGTTTATCTATGCATCGTCTATTTCATTACATCTAAATTCACCACTCAATGGTAATGACAGCTGATTGTGAGGTCTTAATTTCGCTTTTATATATATATATACAATATTTTAACGAATTACGTATCGTTGTCGTTGATAGAAACAGTATTTTTTATTACAGTCACAATGATAGCTAAAATGCGATATATAAATGTTAGTACTAAAATTATCAACAAATCTTGAAAAAACGGCATCTATTGTTGTACCATATCGAGTTATACCAATATTTCTATCCGTAGCTATTTCTAAATTCAAAAAGTTTCTATAAGAATCTGCGGATATGCATAATAGCATCTTTTACCAGCTGCCGCTGGACAAAGCATAGCTGCTAAAGTTTCTCGAATATTCAATCAACGAGTCAACATAGCGCGAGGGACTTAATACTAATGACTAAGTAGATACACATTTTGACTGCGCAAGCACAGCATCGTACAGTTGAGTACGCAGTAATTTCATTATTTTTCAAACAAATATTATTTAATTTTTTTTTTTTTTTTTTGCAGGTAAACGTCTCGGAATACTTCAATGTAAAATGGCTATTTTCCATTTAATGGCAAACTACACGTTTTCCGTATGCGACAAAACACATATACCGGCTGAATACTCATTGGATACTATTGTACAGACGCCGAGGGGTGGTCTTTACTTCAAAGCCGAAAGAAGAAAAATGAAGGAATTGAAATGTTGAAAGACAAAGATACAAGCGTTTTATGTTAGGAATTGCCTTCGCGTTTTTGACGAGAGGCAACAATGTAAACACATTTTTTTTCTCACAAAAATGAACGCATGGACCCACACATGCCATTGGGTAAATGAAAAATTACTATTGATCAGCTTCAATGCCGCAATCGCTTTCCCCGAAATGACGCACAATAAAGAATGAAACAAAGAATCTGCACAACAACCGAAAAAAAAAATAACATCCATTCCTTAGCCTATAATTATTCATCCTGAACAGAGAGTTGTCTCCGGAAAGCTCGCAGCTCCTAATCCACGACAAAACCTCTCAGCTTGGACCACAGCGAATAAATATACTTTTTTTTTCCATGGGCGGCGACCCCTTAACAAAGTTTATTGGACGCGCGGGCAAAAAGCGCGAGAATCTTTCGAGTGGATCGCGGCGAGAGAGAGGAAAAAAAGTTGGACCGACTACTACTGCTGCTGCTGCTGCTGTGGTGATTCACGACGTGCAATCTTTTTCTTTGTCTCATCTGATAATGCGCCCTCGGAGAATTTGACGCTTCGCGACGAAAAACAGAGTATAAGAGAGAAAGAGTCGTCTCTTTGTCGTGTTCCAGCGTACATCCATCAAACCGACTGACGTGACTCCTTGGATCAATGTGTATGTATGTGTGGCAACAAAGCCCCAACGAAAATCAGATTTTTTCCGCTCAGACGAAAAATTCGATACAAAAAGGGAGAACACATCTAAGCGAGATCATCCATTAGGCTGACTTGACTAGATGGGGTTTATCTCGGACTGGTCGACGAGCAAACAAACGATTATACTGGTGATTACTCTATCGCGAACGATTCGTCAAAAGAGTGTAACAATCAAACGCTCGACAAAAGATTGATCCAACTGCTGAGTCATCGAAAGCCGAGAGCAATTTACATTGGTGCGACGACCAACGCTAGAAAAAAAAAGAATAAATACCTTGAAAAATCTGGCTTTAATAAATCACTAGGAGAGAGAGAGAGAGACCCGGTGGGCGCGCGAAAATCTCAGAGAAAAACAATGTCGTCGCCGAACGAAGACAAAGCTTCCGCCGGACGTAAAATATAGGCGACGACGACGGCGGCGACGAGAAAGAGGACGAGAGAGTGGGCAAGTTTTATCAAGGCGAGCAAGCATGCATGCATGTGCGCAGTCCGGAAAACTTGCGTTCCTTTTCCACTCGATCATTTATATATACGAACGAACGAACGAACGAACGACGACGACGAGGAGACTGTTGCGCTCTGCGAAGGGAATTTGTTGCGGAACGTTTGCGGCGAGGAGGAAAAAGCTTGCTAACGGACAGCGAGAAAAGGGAGAGATGCGGAAAAGTAGCGGATGATCGAATGGAATGGTCTACGCGTTCTTTTCTCTCCGTTCCTTTGTGATTGCGGCTTCTTTTCTTTTTTTTTTTATTCACGTTTGTGTGGCGTATTTGTGGATTTAAAAGACTCCCTTGGATAAGAGGTAAATTAACTCGAGATAGGTGACTGGATATACGGTTTATTTAAAAAAATTGCATCTTTCATGAGTTTTTCAGATTGATATATCCTGGGATGATCTTTGGCACAGTTAAAAAAAAATCATTAGTTATTCGTGAAGTCTGCATGACTGTCGGTCTGGTACAATTGAGCGATATCTGGAAAATTCTATTTATAAAAATAGAAAGAACCTTACTTGCTAAAATTTTAATAAATCTCACTTGGTATTTTAAAAATGCATTACTTATGCTATCGAGTACGTCCATATAAAATTTCTATAAATATAAAAAATATTTTTACAATTCTAATAGAATCTATTTATTTGTAACAAGACTGACAACCGCATTTCAAAAAAAAAAAGCTATTACTAACTAATAATTTTTTACAAGAATATCGCATCATCCAAGTAATTTCAAATTCATCCAACAAAATAGGTTCTGACAAAAAGTGAATTACTGTAAACATTCGAATTTAAACTTGCAAAGCATCAAAATTTTTAGATATTCTTGAAATTCTATCGAGAGAGAGAGAGAGAGAGAGAGCATAAATTTTCGTAGAAAAAAAGGAGCAGAACATCCCTTTTATTCAGAAATAGCCCACCTGCACGAAATAGCCGTAAGATAAGGAATTCGAAAATCTTTGTGAGTCAGCGTCGTCCACATACCTTTCAGGCTTGGGGGTTATATAAGACGCGTATTTTACCGTAGCAGGAGCAGCAGCAGCAAAAAAAAAAGAAGGGATGAAGAGAAGAAGGCTTGGGCAAAAACTCATAAGGTCGAGGGGGAGGGGGCAGGTATCCTCCGACTCTTTCGCGAAATGGGATTGCGGGGATAGCTGATGCGTCATAACAATGGGGGAGAAGTGTAAGACTCGCCGCGCTCGCTTTTTCTCTCGCTAGGAAATTCGCACTGTATGTGTGTGTGTGTGTGTGTGTGTGTGTGTGTGTGTGTGTGTGATACGCTCGGGCTCTAAGTCCGAAATCCTTTCATCTTGCGAATATCGAACGCCTCTTATACGGAGAGAGATGTTTGTGTAAATTTTTGCTCATGTTAAAAATATCCGAAAATATCCTTTTACAAATCCTCGTGTGTTCTACACCTCACGCTTGTAATTCGTAATACTGCGTCTATTGCATTCGGGAATAAAAAGAATTTTTAATGCGATCCTTTTCGTAAGTTATATGAGTTCGAAAAAGTTTTATATATCTAAGTCACCAAGACATCAATGAATGAATATTTTCTCAACCCTACTTTCATCTCGCGTGAATATTTTCAATTAAAGTATCGCCCAGAGAAACTTTGCAATGGAATTGACATACAAGAGAGAGAGAGAGAGAGAGAGAGAGAGAGAGAGAGAGAGAGAAAAGAGCTCGGAAAAAGCGGGTCGCGGGCGTGATTTTCTGAACTTTAATATTTGATCCCACATAGCCTGTCTCATTCTCTAGCAATCTCGGACATTATCCACTTTCAGCGAGCAGCTTTCCGAGCGCTGTGTTAGCAATAAATATTTAAGACGTGAAATATCGACGCCGTGCCAAGACGCTGTGTACACCCCCGCTAGTAACACCGCGCGCGCAGTCATGAGTTTGAAAAGTAGGTCGTCGGCGAGCGAGCGCAAAATGTATTATCTCGCGCTGTATATTATTCTACAACTCAAAAGGCCGATGGGGCCGTAAATAACAGAACTTAAAAAATTTACGACTCGAGAGCGAAAAATTACTCTGCTGCGTTTTTCCAATTTAAGCCACCCCACCCCCCATCCTCAACTTCTTTTTATGAATCAGTAGTTGGAATCTTATACATTTAGTCTTCCGTTTTTTTTATGTCTTTCTTTCCTACATCGTCCTGAATATACGCGTGAAGCCTGAATCGAGTAATGAAAATTTTAATATTCATCGAATGCCTGTCAAAAGTAACAAATTAAGCGTATATTAATAAATCTATTATAAACTTCAATTTCGGGACGATATACAAAATTTTAATTCACTAATAAATGGCACCACATGTCGTACACAAAGAGATGATCGATGGTCGGCGGAATTTTCAGAAATATTAATTAAGCTTTTTTTTTACAAGAGCCCACTTCACGGTAACCCCTCCAAAGAATGCATTGTCCCATTACCCGGCAATATTCCGAGTATGAATGGCATACTCGTATAACTTTTTCGAGAGAGAGAGAGAGAGAGAGAGAGAGAGAGAGAGAGAGAGAGAGGACGTTCGATCCATTTTTTTTGTCCGTGTCTGTCTCTCATCGACAATAATCTCCCCTCTGGTGTCGAAAATTGGGAAGACCGTTACGCCCGAGGAAGCTCTAAATACCCATTGCGTTACTTATTGGCATGATTACCCCATCGGTAGTGCGTATACGTACCCCATTCGAAATTCCGATCGCGAGAGTATAGAGAGACAGAGAGACAGAGAAAGGGAGACGGAAAGCGAGCAGCAGCAGCAGCCGGGGCTATTTCACCCTCTCGCTTCCGGGGAAAAGTTTAATGGTCCCCCACTCCCCTCCTCTCTCCCTTTACCAGCGAGAAGGGACGAATGACAGGGCGAACGAGATAAAACGCCAGTGCCGCACGCTCGCGTGCGAGCAAGCGAGATGGGAAATTACAGGGAATGCAGAGTAGTCCTGCGAGTAAGAGGAATTTTCATGTGTTTAACCGACTGCTGGAATTTCGGGATAACTGATCAGATATATATGTGTGTGTGCGTATGCGAACGTTTTCCCGACACATTCGTACGTAAAATTTCCACGTAAAGAAAAACAGTATCGTTTTCAGAAAATTGGAGGGGGATATATAAACTCGTTGATCCCGAAGACTTAACCGTCAATTTTCCATGAGAACAACGCGAAGACCTTATTTTGAAGAGTTTGTGAAGTTGGAGTCGTTCCCAATGGGATTTTTTTTAAAAGACTCTCTCACGTCAATTCGAAGTGTGTAAAGTTCAAAGTTTTCAGTTGATCCTAACTTTCGTTGAAGCAATCGTTCGCATGATGACATTTGACGTCTCAATAACCTATGCTATTTTGTCCATCAACTTAAACCAATAATCTCCTTATCGACTTGCCATCAAACGATGAAGATAATAGTACATAACGTCGTTATTAACGTCAAAATCAGCTTACGATCGATATAATAACATGCCAACAGTATGTAAGCAGAGCCCCGAGCGCGCATCCCCTTGCGTCGGGAGGAGCGTGTTGAACCAATAAGGAAATAGACTTAGTGGCGTAACTCAAGAAACGCAGAAACAAATATCGAAACGCACTTTCTCGCTGCGCGGGGGAGTAAACGAAATACGAGAGGATAGGCTTACGAGGATATGTAGCTGTAAATATTTCACGGCATATATATACGCAGAGGTCGTCTGCGCGTTGAAAGCCTTTGCTTCGGAATTGGATCGGCCTAAACGCATTTCGTGCTCTCCCAGCGTGTTGCGGTCGACGTCGGTGTCGTCTTCCTTTAGAGAAGCTTTTCTTTTCTCCTTTTTTTTGGTCTGTCGATACCCTCTTCCTCTCTCTCTCTCTCTCTCTCTCTCCCTACGAGCAAACTTATCATCTTCGTTTGCTTTGCTCTTTCGGTTTGCATTCTTCATGGCGTGCGCGCTTCTGCCATGATGTCTATTCGTTTTTTTTTATTTTTTACCTCGAGGCGACGTTCTTTATCTGCAAGCTTTCTTTTCCTTCTCGATGCTGATAGGGTCTTGATTACTTTCGAATGCGCGCGCAAGAAATTTGCATTATCGAATGATGCTCCGCGCGCGGAGAACTCCCTCGGGTGAACCTACTGTATAAGTAGCCTTTGCGCTTACTTTTTTCTCTCTCTCTCTCTCTCTTCCGATAAACCGATGCGGCTGCTGCTGCTGTTGCTTTCTTCGGGGGAATCAGTTTGTACGCTTACCGGGGAAACTTTCTCTATTGTTGATTATGCAGTGTTGCTTTCAAAGGTATTACTCGGTTAGTTCTTTTTATGAGTGGGGATATACAAAATGAAAAATTTAATTATTCACTTGATGCTGATGTTATATTGGTTCGAAGATTTTTATGTACGCACATACTATATTTTCTATTTACAGTCGATTTACAAACAAAGCAAAGATCGCCGTCTAATTTTCGCAGGATTATATGCACATAGGTACATTCCTTAACAATTTACTCAGCAAGCACAAGAGGATGAAAGAAAGAAAAAACAATCCCGAGGCGTACGTGCGACACAGTGTCTAGGCGCCCTACTACTCACGACGAGTCAAAGCTCGGGCGTGAAAGCAAACTCGTGCTGACCGCTAATCGAATTAATTTTTTATTAGTTCGCAAAGAGTCTGTCTCTCTCTCTCTCTCACTCACTACCCACGTTTCGTCATCAGTATTCCACGCCGTGCGCGTCTGCTGCTCGTTCGTGTTCCTTGCCCGTTTTTTTTTTGCTCTTCTTCTTTCGGTGCGCTAGACTTTTGGCGGCGCAGGCGCGTGAGAATAAATAAGGGAATGGCCGTACGTGCCTGAAATAGACGAAAAATTGCGGCGAATCTAATTTATTTAATCTATCTTTAAAAAGTTGAGTCGAACAGGTGCTATACGTATATATATATTTACACGTAGCGTTTGCAACCCCATGGTGCTATAAGGATATCATCCCTCCCTTTTTAAAATGCATCCTATCTCGGAACCCCGAAGCTTTCGCGGCGCGGTTTGTCGTTAATTTTATGAGAGTATTAAATAATGCGCCAAAAGTGTTCGGATTATACAAGATGGGATTTTTTTAAATTGCATTCGCTCGTGTTTTATCGCTCCGAGCTCTGTATGCGCGCGCGCATATGTTTTTCTTTGGGAAGCTAATAAAAATAAAAACAGACGTGTGCGTATCTGAATGACGGTGAATTTTATCGAATAATGCAGTGGCTTCTTTTTTCAGTGACATATTGCGCGATTTCGAACGAAATGCCTGCAATACATCGAGCGTGTATCTCTTTATGAAACAAGAAGTCTTTGAACAAAAGACTTTTCCGAACCAATGAGTTTTCCATTTAGACTTTGAGAGAATCGCAACGAGTTTTTCGCCTTTCGCAAAGGTACGAGGTAAAAAAAAAAAGAATGAAGATTTCCTGAAATATGAGCGACCGCGTGGTTCTGGACACTCGCGAACGATTGGATTCTCGACTTTGCAGTGCGCCAAACAAAGGCTCTTTTCGCCTATCTCTCGATGCGGAGGGAAAAGAAGGCGCGAAGAATTAAATTGCCTCGAGGGCGAGTTATATGTGTGCAGGCAAAAGATGCAGACACTCTCTTTTTCTCTCTGTGTGTCTCTCGATAGGAATCCATCGATCAAACACGTGCTCTTTATCTCTAACCCGTTTGGCTGATGTTACGGAAAAGCCTTGTGTGCTTTGTACAAGGCACGTTTCACATTTCCTCTTTGTATCTCCGTACGGCGAGCTCGCTTTGTCGATTTTTTCGCCCGATAAGACGAGGTCAGACTCTTTCTCTCTCTCTCTTTCCCTCTCGCCTTTTTTCAATTATTCAAATCGTTTTTATTGGATATCTTTGACGTTCCATCCAATTTGCGCTTTTATTTTGCTCTCAACTTGGCTGCGAAAGTAATGGTAAGGTGAGGCGAGAAATAAATGGAATCTCATTATGTAAATCGGCTTGGCGCACTATTATTATTTCATACTACTTACAGCGGATCTTGATACACTTTACGCTCGGGACGTGTAATATAATTGGACTGGATGTAACGGATTATCGTAGTAAAACATTTAAATATATATACATTCTAAAAAAATGATTTTTAATATTTATTTTTATAAATTTTTTCAAATTATAAACAAATAAAAAAACTGCAAATAACGAACGCAATGTTATCAATGAATACGCAAACCTTAATCAAAGTTCAATTACCGGAAGAATGAGAAAAAAAAAGCAGAGCAGCACACACGTACAAACAAAGTCTCAAGCAGAGCAGCAACAATCGACAGGCGGGTAACAATAAAACCATTACGCAGCTTTGCGCTCCGCATGCGAGGAATCCAACAAGTTAGTCGCAGCACGTTTCGCTTGCTCGCCTCATAAAAGCTCGCTCTGAGCGTTGCGCAGCTGCAATAACTCGCGAGTTTCACCCCATACCCCCAAGTTCATGCACTATCCCCCCATTGCACAACCAAACTTTTACGTTAACGAAAATAAAAAAAATTTTAAAAATTTCTCTTTCATAATCCATCGCCTATGAAAATCCAAGTCTGATTTATACATCTTTCTGAATTAACTCTGTGTACACTGAGGATATCGATGACGTGAAACAGATTCGCGCGGATATTGTGCCCTACGATCGGTGATCGCTTTATGCAATAGGCGCGCGTGATGCGAAACGTGGTAATATCACCGAAGTCAAAGTTGCTTATCCAATCTCACTTTTTAGATGTAACGGTAAAATAACATTCAATTCGCAATTCTTGGAAATGACTAGTTATTAAATTTTCAATGAATATTCAAGCCTTTTTAATTAAATTATTGAAAAAAAATTTAATTTAATAAAAATTCTGCGAAAAATAATATTCTATTGTAAATATAATATCGTTTACTTAAAAATAAAATCGGCGAGAAGAATTTTAAATTAAATTGAAAATTAAAAATCTAACACGACCTTTTACATGGAAATGAAGCATTTCAAATTAATATTTGATGAGAACGCAATATGTTTTTCTTGGTTAAATAGAATTTACGAAGAGAAGAGAAGAGAAGAGAAGAGAAGAATTCTACGTATCAGAAATGATAAGCTTAAAAGCGAAAAGTTACAAGCCAGTTTGTTCATGTGTCTGTCGATGCGTATGTATATCGTCACTTTTGGCGACAGACGACGAAACTCTGACTAAGCTCGAAACCGCGCGGATCTATACCTACACACACATATATATCTCGCAGCGACGAAAGAGAGAGAGAGAGAGAAGGAGGACGGCTACAGTCGATTTCCCCGAAAGCTTAGCTTGATACAGACCAGAAACTGTAATCTCATATATCCGACGGCGAACTTAAGATCCAAACTGAATCCTCAGCTGCAAGTTTACCAATATTCCATACACTTGGTCCCTTACCCAACTTAGAGCAACTCTCGTACAAAGAGGAGGAGGGGGAGGTCCATTGTCTTGAGGTCAAAGGGGATATGCCGCCACCAAACAGTTTCTCGCTAAAAACTCACCAAACTCTCGCTCGCAAGAGAATATTGCGTTTTCGCGCAATTGGCGCGGCGCTCGTTCAAGGGGGATTTGGGAGTATAGGGAGACAACTCGCGAGCAGTATAGAGGAAACGCACTCGAGTGGAGCTCGATATAGGATTTCCGGCGATATTTCCCTTCACTCCCTCTCACTACTCCTGTGCGCGCGTCTGTGTCGCTTAACTTCATTTTTTATTATTTCGATATGTGCGCGCCAGACGACAATGTGGTGTTCTCAAGTTTGCTACTTTCTCGCTTTTTATGAGTTTCTCTTTTTTTTTATTATTTTATTACGTACTGGCCGTGTGTGTGGATTTTTTTCTCTTTTTTTTTTTTTGGGTAGATACAAAAACGTACGGAAAATATGAAAGTTTTATTTTACGATCAATGATCGGGGTACTTTTGCCAATTGAAATCTCCAGTATTCAGCTCCTTTTCGACGGAATTGCCATAAAAGTTATACAACTGCGCCGGTTTAGATAATCTTTTCAATTTCAGACAAGCTTAAAAAGAAACAATAATTTAACGAGTACAAAAATTTCGAACATTTTATTAAATTGCAAAGCTGAGCCGACGCTCAATCCAAGCTTTCGGAATGAAAACGCAGACGAGGTCTGTAAAGAAGTAATGGAATCTCTTCGTTACAGAGAACTCGCTTTTCGGGCCAGAGAAAAGCGTCGTGGATGTGAGCTCATCGCGGCCCCGTAAAAAATGCATAAAGCACGTCGCGCTGCATTAACAATCCCTAATTACTCTACAGTCGAGTCTCTCTCTCTTTCCTCTTTTTTTTTGTGCTCGCGCGCCGGTAATATTCCTA
Organism: Galeopsomyia nigrocyanea; assembly: GCA_035047105.1. NCBI lineage: Eukaryota > Metazoa > Arthropoda > Insecta > Hymenoptera > Eulophidae > Galeopsomyia > Galeopsomyia nigrocyanea. Next base: position 682,713 of record JAWWMK010000040.1, on the reverse strand, counting down.
AGGTAAAAATTGAATTACAGCAGCAAGGTGAATATAAACGCGCTTCCTTCTTGCCTCGGCATCATCGTTAATTTATCCCGAGCTTTTATCCCTTAGCCGCCGACGCCGCCGCCGTTCTTTTCTCACCGAAGCATCTGAAAGGTTTTTACTTGGCGAGAGGAGCTCCTTTACGCAGCAGCCAACGTCGGCTAAATTATTCCCCAGGCCTCGCGCTATGGAACAAAAAAATGTTCCAGTCGGCTCCTCTTCTTTCTCTCTTTTTTTTCATCATCATCCCCTTGGTGCTTTGAAATATGTAGTTTTTTTTTGGAAAGCTTATATAAAGCTACGCGACTTGACCGGCAACGTCCCCTTTAATATTCACTTTTACTTCGGCTAGCTCTCTGACTTTGTCAATTTTGCAAAAATGTCTACTCGCTATCGTATAAAGATTTCAAGACACGTCGGCGCAAAAAACACGAGGAGAACAAAAAAAAATGAAAATAAGCTTGAATAATTCAGACGAAATTGCGGCAGAGCGACGCGCGCGTAAAACGAAGAAAAGCGAGAGAGAGAGAGAGGAGAAAATGGCACATCTCGTTGATCCTGTAAATCGCAGCCATTGTCTGCGCGCGCGAGCTTCAATGCCGCTGCCGCCGCCGCCGCCGGCTGTTTATTCATTCGATTTGCGCCGATATCGCGCCAAACGTATATCCGATAAAAAGCCTATCTCTCCTTGGCTGCTACACGCGGAATTGTCTTTTTCCCCACGTCGAGCCCAAGGCGCGCACAAGTGCTGTAAGTGTCGACGTTCAGTTTTGCGACACGTGTGTTCCACGACGACGACGACGACGACTCGCCAGATGTTGCTGAGACGAGAGAGAGAGAGAGAGTTGAAAGATGCGACACGTACGCCACCACTATCCAACTTGGATTTTATGACAGTGCAAAGTACAAAGAGTAAACACAAATAGCACATCGTTTATTTCTCCGCTCTTTTTCTTATTCTTTTCAAATATCCCATTATCATTTGCAATACGAAAACAAGGCACACAAAATAAAATGTTCAAATTACCAATTTTTCCCAATTCAAGCAAAAAAAAAACAAACTTTTCCATCCGAAATAACATAGTTCTCCCCCTATAGAAAACACCCCGAAGCGAAAATTCGAACAGCGCTATGCTGGCGAGCTAGCGAGCATATCAGGCAATAGCGCGAGAAGCAACGAAGCGACGGCATTTACTATCTCGCTTTTCGCACGCTGCGTGTCCAGCAACAGCAGCAGCGGTAACAGCAGCAGCAGCAGCGCAGGTGCTAACAGCCGATAACAAGCACGATCTTGTGGTACGCCCGGGACACGTACATCGCAACTCGGCTATATATTCGACCAGCGCCAACACACAACAGCGAGACGCCCCGAACTATGAATTATACGCACGTATTTTCGATGCTATGCGCTGCATACACACACACATACACACACGTACGTCAATCGTGGTTTGTGCACTAACGAGATGCCCCACCTTTCTACGTATATGTAATTCACGCTTCGTTTTTTTTTTCGAGAGAGAGAGAGAGAGAGAGATAGAGAAATATAAATTACATATCGAAACGAAACATATGTATAGTTTATTTATCCTCGAAATCAAGCGATCGAGTCGAGTGCGTGAAAAATGAAAACTAAAGGGCGAAATTCGTCGGTAAAGCGGTATATATAGTGCGTTCATCGTTATTTGGTGAGCTGCCAAAGCTCGCGCGCAACCACGGAAACCGCATCAAATTGCCCTCAACGCGCCTTCCCCCCTGCGCTCGCGCGAATCTACAACGTGATGAAAATAAAGCTTTCTCGGTTTATGCTCTCTCGCGCGCGCGTGCGAGCTTTCTCATCCCTCCTCGCCGCCGCGGATAGTTTATAACCGCAATATTTCAAGCTCTCCGCGCTTCGCTCGCTCGCGCATCGTGTCTTTTACATCTAAAACGCGTATGCGCTTATCATTCCTCGCTAAATGAACGGCCCTTTGAGCGTGTGTGTGTGTGTGTGTGACGAGGCTAGCGATGTACTAACAGCTTGTTTTATCTTTTTTTTCTTAAAGAGACTTTTTTTTTTACTGTGAAGTGATTTTTTTTAAAGCGTCGAGTGTAAATGACGTCTGAGTGAATTTGAAGAGATTAATGCCGGGGAGAAGCGTATATAGCTTAATGAATTTTACGCGTCGATCTTGCGAGCGAGACTATACTGCAACGAGATGCATCGATGTGTAGGATACCTTATTCGAGCTATACATTGTTATAGTGATGCAGCGAGTTTGCCCGCTCAAGTTCTTGATTAATTTGATTAAACTTTAACGAAACTCGTTAACCTACATAGCCGAGTACACTAACTCTCACTCGGTTAACGTCTTGCAAATATTCATTTTGCGAAATTTTGCGAAGAGAGAGGGTGAGAGAGAGAGAGAGAGAGAGTCCTTAAATAGTTGTGGTGAAATATTCAAGACATACTTCAGCCATCAAGTGAAACAGGTAGTTTCGAGTTTAGAACGTGCATCAAGGTTAATGGAACTAGTCAAAAATACACAACGTTTCCAAAGTATTCAATTATTAAAATCTACAAGCAGATGTACTTATATGCTTTCTATTAACGTGACAAAAAAAAAGAAAGTTATAACAATCCTCCCATTTATAATTTTTTCAATGGTCCTCTAGCGCTAAACCCACTAACAAAATCACTTATAGTTTCACGAAGAAAACTCCCTCAAAGCCGCACACAGCGAAACTACTGCAGATTCTTCCTCGAAACTTTCCTTTCTCTCGCTCGCGCGAGGCAGGCAACATAATAACAATGATAATAATAATAAGCGCGACCCGGCCAGAGTCACGTCTACAGTTTGCAATATATTCGTATACGGGGCGCTAACTGCCGATAACAAGGGCGATCCTGTGGTACGCTCGGGACACGTACTCGACCTCCAACCACGTTATTATTTTATTTTTATTTTTATTTTTTTTTTCATTTTATTGCGAAGATGACGTGACGTCGTGATGCTTTGACGCAAAAGTCACAGCCGAGTGTATTGTCGCAAAAGATATTAAACACACGAGGTAATTGCATACACTGCTCGAATAAATGTTGACAGGAGTTAATGGAATGGATGCGTACAGCGGCAAGGTAATCGAATAATGGCTATGGCACTTTCGTAAATACAAAGTTTCATTCTGTAATGTACACCTGTACAGAGGTATCAAATAAACAATCTCTTTCATGCATTTCAATGATATATAAACGTACAAACATACACGTTAATGCATCTATACGGACAGATATCAAATAAACAATCTCTTTCATGCATTTCAATGACGTGTATAAACGTATACAAACATACACGAGTATTTTGTTTCTGTATAATACACACATCAGTTTTCGGGCACATAACACGAGGATTAATATAATCCATTAGCATGCTCGTATATAAATATATTAAACAGCGAATTTCACGCTCGATAAAAAAAAGTCAAGCGTAATCTTTCATCTCCAGGTGGTGGTGGTGGTGATGGTCGTCGCCGAGGGCAATTTTCCCGGTGGTAATAGCAGTAGCCGGCAAGATCGTGACTTTGCAACTGCTGGATTTTCCAGGGCCAAAAGCCAGCAGCCGTTGTATCTCGGTGAGCGAGCGGCCACGGGTCTCCGGCAGCATTATCAGCAGAACGATCGCGTGAAGCCCGGTGATGAGGGACGCCGTCCAGAACGAGTACTCCTGGCCGTACGAACTGGCGATCACCTGTTGACCGTCGCAAACACACATACACGAGCTTTTTTTTTATGCTCTTTAGCGTTTAGGGCGTGAGATAAAGGAGGCTGTTGACTTGACTATATTTTTTTTGTTATAGATTTACGGCTTTAGATGCTTATGAAATACTATTTTACGGGGATTAACAATCGATTATCAGAGATAGCGTTTAGTTTCGGAAAATACATGCTTCGAAAATTTACGAGCGAAATAAAAAATAAGAGAACAGCGCGCGCGCGTGAAAATCACTTAAACGAATCAAATCAATGAGTCGTGTATCTTTTTTTTTCTCTCTCTTATACGATATATCGCTGGCATTGAGAAGGGGAAGCAATAGAAAAGTGTATGATGGAAGAGTATAATAGCCGAGGCATTTGCTGGCTTGATTTATCGAATACAGTACGAATCGAAGGCTCTATCGTGCGTACATTAGATAAAAAAAATAAGAAAGTCGAAAGGAATAAAGCTTCGGGAGAGAATCGTCTTCTGGCGCGCGCGCAACGGCGAGCAAGTAGTATAGCGCGAGTATAGACAGACGATAATGCGATAGCAGAGAAAAACACTTAAACGCGCCAGACCTTTTTGGTAATTTATCGCGGTGTGGGGACAGTTTCTTTTTTTTTTATTCAAGGGACGAGTGAAAAGTGACGCCGTTACTTTTTTGTCTTTCGAAGCTTCTCCTCTGTATCGATTTTAAATCTTCGAGTTCAAAAATATTTTTTTTTTCAATCAAGCACAACGTTACATCGTGGAAAAAGTCAACGTCAGCCCGAAGTTTCAAAGACAAAAGAAGAAATAAGCAAAAAAAAAAACTCACCTGCCAAAGTTTGGTAATAACGAAGATGGACAAGCACACAGTGGTGTTCTGCAGAGCAGCGCCAAGATTGCGAGCGTCCATCGAGAGGCACTCAGCGGCGACAACGGTGGCCATAGTGGCGAGTCCAATGCCATAAGCGAAAGCGAAGACGACGATGCAGACGATAGGCAAGAGTAGTACGGTAGTCGTGGCACTGTCGTTGCTGCTGGCAGTGGCGGCGCTCAAGTGGAAATGGAGTCCCAAGAGTGCCATGCAGCCGGTGCACAAGAGGCAACTCCATGCCACGAGGGGACGACGACCCACGCGCTCGACCACGCAGCCGCTCGCCAACGTGCAGCAAAGCTCGATCGAGCCCAGCAGCAACGACACGTAGCGGCCTGGTATTACCGAGACGTTGCGCTCGAAAATCAGCTGGGCGTACGAGTGCAACGCTGCCATTCCCGAAAATTGCTGAGCTGTATATATACCCAACACACATATTTTCATGAAATATAAAAGCAATAATTTTCCTTTTCAATGTATATACGACAAAAATAACGCCACGTCAAAGCGTTGTCCTTTCAATTCGGTCGCTCTGGCGTTTTAAAGCGAAATAAAGAAAACGTCCGTTCGTACATATTGAACCTTCGCGCGCGAATTTTCCGGGCGTTGGACTTCAAAGCTACACGGATTTGTATGATGGTGCGATTGATTGCATCACGTCGGGGTGGGATATCCTTTGTTTGAACTTTCCTCTATGGCGCGGCTTCTATTTCGATTACACGATTCTTTTTTTTTTATCTTCTCGATAAAATGTAATCAAAATCGCGTTGCAATGTTCAAATTCGTGAAAAACTCACCCGTTCTTTTTTATCTTCTCTTCGATAAAATGTAATCAAAATCGCGTTGCAATGTTTAAATTCGTGAAAAACTCACCCGTTGTAAGTAGTACGACCAGTAGTATAGCTCTTCTACTAGCCACGTCGCCGATAACTCTCTTCAGTCTTCTCGTTAAACTGTCATGTTTGTCACTCACGACTGCACTTCTGTCGACGAATTCCGTGATGTCTTGTAGCTCTCGGTGTACGTCCTTCGTTCCTCTCAGTTTCCTCAGACTATCCAGTGCCTCGTCGCTCCTCGACTGTCTCAACAGCCAAAAAGGCGTTTCTGGCGCAGCTATCAGATAAATCCCAGCCAATAGCAACACCACTGTCAGATAAACTCCGGTCGCCGAACTGATGGTGAGGCAAGGTCCCACGGCGAAGCTCAATAGAACACCAACGTGAACACTGGCGCAGAAAACGACGGACATGTTACTTCGCAGTCGAGACGGCGAAATCTCCGAGAGATACATCTCCGTCTGATGACACATCATACCACCGCTGAGACCCAGAATTATCCGACCGAACATGAGTTGCTACACGCGGAACAAAACAAAAAAGAAGTGCCATTTGTGAACTATAATTCACTTCACCAGTGACAACAAAAAAAAAAATGAAAATAAAGGTCTTTTGTCGAACGAAACGCTCAATCTTCGAGCCAATCGAAATCCTTGGCGTGCCAACGAACAAAAAAAAAAAGAAGAGAATTACACAGAAGCGCGATAATCGATCACGAACTCACCCAAAAACTGGCAGCCACGGCAATAACGGACCATCCGATTGTGAGTGGTAGACAAGCCAGAAGGAAGAGTATGCGTTTGCCAAATGTCGCGGCGACGTACAACGAGACAAAACCACCGACCAGCATCCCTGGGAAAAAGATACCCGCGATCCAAGCTGCCTCGGAATCCGTAAAAGCTGGACTGTACTGATCTGGCGAGAGAAGTTGTGGGATTGCTGCTTGAGGCCAACCGGCGAGGTTGCCTACTGCTACTCCGTTTAGACATGCTGGAATTATTAAAAAGACAAGTTTGGATAAATTGAAAGATGAAGAGAAATATTGTTATACTATTATTGTACAATGCGCTAATTTCTTAAGCTGATAATGGGTCATGTTTGTAATATCGAGTTTCGCGTGTATTTTAGCTGACGTTGAAGGCGAAATGCTGTGAATATTGAATTTCCAATATTATAGTAATCTGTTAAATTGTTTCTCGCCTGGATGTTTCCATGATAATTTTGTCTGTTATTATTACGCGAATAATATTGATTGAATGTTAATTCGTTTGAAAATTAAATCTTGCAATATGAGAGCCGAGAAGCTTGTTCCAATGAGAATTCAATAAAATATGAACCTTTACTATTATACTCTATGTAAATTATGTTACTAATTTGCGATGAGTGATTTTATTAACATGAACAAATTAACTACTCATAAATGTCTAAGTCGAGAGTGTAAATTTATTCGAAACGCGTCTCACTAAATTCAGTCTGCACTTATATCACAACAAACCTGCGAATACAGCAGCGCCGAAAGTTCGTCGACTACTCCGCGGCTGTAGTGGCTCGTCCATGACAACTGCCAATCGGATTCTGAACAAGATAGGCGGCTTTCGAAACTAAATAAACGAGCCGAGCAGCCTCATGAATGCACAGGCAGCGCTCGCTTGAAATATATTTGTGCAAAAATAGGGAAACTCTCTTCATGCGCATGAGCGTTACTGTGCGTCACACGCTCAGATTATATCGCTTAGACAATTGTTGGAATGCCGTGGAAGAGGCGCCGCTGAAGTGCAATTAATTATAAGCGGGAAATTTTTGTGGATAGGATTTGCTATAGCGTTGCTGTGAATTGCGAGATTGCTGAACGAGAAATACTAATTTTCGATATTTTTTTTAGCATCTTCTTTTTTTTTTGCACATATCACTGTTATCTTCGAGACAAGGATTTAATTGAACGTTTCATTGGTTAACAATAAGCTATCAGTGAGATATGGAGTCGGTTAATAGAAATAATTCAGTAACGTATTTCATTTTTGTCGTTGATAATTTAGCTTATTATTAATTTTAAATAGTAAGATGTAAACACTTGGTTATTTATTGTTATTAATTATTTGAAACAAAATACTCACGAGTTCAATAATTAATTTATCTAACTGTAAGCCACAAATATCAATAATTGATATTATCAATTAATTTTTCAATCAAAAACACGAAAATTCATTAACTACTAAAGACTCACTACTATGAGTTAAGAAATATACAAACGACACTGATTGCTCACTCGAAGAGAACTGATTGTCAATATATAATGTCTTTTTGGTGATTGCCTAACTAATGTTACATAAGATCGATGTAAAACAAACTTTATTCTACGTACAAAAAAAATTTAATTTTTAAATGACACTAGTAAACTTTTACAATTACTTAACAATTACACAACTCTATGAATAGACTGCGATATTGAAAAATATCTAATAAATAATTGTTGACCTCTAAGAATTCAAAAGTATTTACGGCACGTCCATGACAGCTGGCCCCTTAGAGAAAACAACTGTACATTCATATTGGGATCATCTCGTTCGTCTTTACGCGTGGCAGACATACTAAAAAATTTTATTCGTCAGTTTCGCTCATCGCTAACACGGAAAACAATCTATACGCTCGTTTCCTTGTCGACTTCTATTTACGATTGCTTTTCTCTGAAAGATGTTTCATAGCTGAAAAACATTATCGCACATACATCAAACAACAAAGAAAAAAAAACCTCATCTAAAAAAAAGAGGAACTTATCGTCACGCGCACTTTCTCTCAAGCAGAGAGCGCGCGCGGCTTCGCAATTTCCCCTAAAGACTTGCCAGGTATCTCGCTCGCGGAGCGAAACTATCGGGCTAGAGCAAAGAAAATAACAATCTAGTTTACGCGAGCGAGCGAGCGCGCAAGTGAGAGAGCCTCGGGCAGGTATCTATGCAAATGCGGGTATCTCTTTCGGTGCTCGCTGATTGGACGGCCCGTTTAACCATCTAACTTTAACTATTACCCCTATGCCTGCGGACTGGTATAGAGGCAGAACGAGCTTGCACTATATACGAAGCTTTATATATGTATATACGGCTATAGCTTGCGCCTTCGCGACTTGCCACCGTCGCCGCCGCTGCCGTCTGTTGCGGATAATTGTCACTGCGGTTTCACGAATTATTGCTTCGGATACAGTACTACGGCCAAGCTCCAATTGCCGCTCGACTCTTTTTTTATTTCTTTCTGCTTTATTGCAATTGCGATTCTGTATTTAATAGATAATTCGCTGGATAATTGGTTTTATCTTATCAGTGATAATGATAAAGAGAGGTTTGCTCAACGAGAATAATGAAAAGCCGGAAAATAGCGAATTTTGCAGGAAGCGTGTTGCTGAATTGAAAAATTTAGAGTACACTCGGCAACGGCGGCATTTTTCATTTTCAACAAAAATAGGATTTCCTGCGCAGGAACTTGCGCGCCGTGAATACAAAAACTTTCGAAGTCTCGCGGAATAAGAAGTTACGTCAGGAAGCTGCGACAGAACTAACCAGTTTATACTTTTCCGTTCTTTGCTTTTTCTTTTTTCTCGAATTCCATTCAGAATTCCGGTCAAATAATTTTTCAAATACGAAAACAATTCACCTGTCGGAAAATTACGTAATAAAATGTACCTTATTGGCTCTTGTAAGAGGCACAATTTACATTCAGCAACGCATTCCGCGCGCCAGCAAAGGGCAACATTTCGATCCAGAAGATTTTTCTTCAGCGAGCACTCGCTCCGACGCCGTCAAAAGGAAAAGCCGAGCTTTCTCTCTCTCTCTCTGACGGGTGGCAAAGGAAAAGCCACGCACTAGCGCCAAAGCTTCCAACAATTCGGCCAAACAATTCGCTCATAAATTCCAGACTGCAAACGCAGTACCGCAGCTTTTTTTCTGTGTGTTCTTACTTCCTCGTCTCTCTCTCTCTCTCTCTCTCTCTCATTCAAGCACAAGAGAGAGCGAGTGGTAGATCTCTGAAAAGGACTAGCTTGCACCGCAAAGCTCTGCTGTATTTTTAATTCCCCGTCGAGGGTGAGCGCGCTCGGTTAATCCCTCGATTTTCTTTTCTTTTTTTTTTTCGTTTTCGTCCGTTTCTCCAGTATTTCGCCGATAATTAAGAAGCAGCTTAAATTTTGCACATAGAGTGGCGAGCAATAAATATATCTGAGGAAAAAAAAAAGAAAAAGGCTGAATTAGCTTCCGAGCGAATGCTTTCAATTAGGCACATATACTCGCGTTTACTTCTACCTCAAAATTTCCATTTCGCTCCGAAAACTCTCTCGGACAAAAGGGATCTTTTATGCAGCAGCTTGAATCGAACACAATGCGCCACCGCACGGTGGAGAAACTACTACTTCTCGCCGAAAAAAAAAAGGTTAAAAAAAATACGCGAGAATATTCATAACGCAGCGACGTATATATACATAAGCGTAACAATGCGAAAAGACTGCATTGCGCGTCTTTTGTTTCGGGAATATTAGGAATGTTCTCATAACTGCAGCGGAAAGGCGAATGAAGCCGCGTTGTCGCGCGAGAGCTTTGTTTCTAAATGCAAAATTTTATCGATCCTGATAAGCCGTCGAAAGAGCGCATGCAGCAGCAATGCCACCTACTTTCTGGTACATAGCTACGAAATTGAACTTTCGTGAGACGGCAACTCTCACGCGGCTTTTTTTTTTAAGCTGCTTCCATTTGTTGGTGTTGTTGTTGTTTGCTGCTAAGTCTGCTATCTTTCTTCTTCTTAAGCTGCTAATTCTGACGAGAAGAGATAAGAACTGATCAATATTCACGATGATTGAAGTAATTGGAGTATTTTTTTTTAGATTCAAACGATCCAGCATTCGCAGCAGTTCCATTTAAATTAATGACTTAATATTTAATTGGCAGTGCGCGCGTTTGAAAATTGCTGTAATTGAGCCTCAACGATATTTGAGTAAGTGGCTTTAAATAATCGAATATCGAGTGATCATTAAACAATGAATGCCAATCAGATTGAACGACCACTTTCGCAATTAATCGTTCCAATATCCCGATCGAGTTAATAATTCATGCTCTCTGCGTTGCTGTGACACTCGCGGCAGATCGAAATCTGCATCCAATAACATTTTTCGAAGCCCAAAGTAAGCCACGTAAAAAAAAAGCAGGAAAGAGAGAAGGGCATCGCAGAAGAAAAACTCTTGCATATTGTCTCCTCTCTTGTTTACATATAAATGCTCGAAGATAAACACGAACGTAGGCGAGACACACATACACACACCAACACAGACACAAAGGAGGTGGATACATGCGCCTCTGAAGCCCCGGGGACAACAAGACTAAGGAGGGTTCGCTCTATACTCTTGTACACGCGTTTTCGTCTATATGCGCGCTCTATACATAGGCGAACGCCATTTTGGGGGGGGGGGGGGGGGGGGGGGG
>JAWWMK010000040.1:608557-671788 GCA_035047105.1 Galeopsomyia nigrocyanea | reverse complement strand
GGCGAACCCCATTTTACCCCCCCCCCCCCCCCCCCCCCAACAAGGGCCGCCACGACGTAACCGCTTCTCCAACCGACGACGATGGAATTCAATTTTCCACGGGCAACTTGATACGAAAAGTTCATGTTTCTTGCAGCTTTCAAAGCTGTTTATGCTAATAACCAGCTGCCGCCTGGTAATTTCTTCCAACTTTGTGCTACTATTCTGCGAAAGCTTCTTCCTGTTTTGCACGCGCGTTTCAGTCAATTTCATTATCTTTTTCGTCTGCACGCAAGACTTGATTCGTAGACGCCAGGGGGGAGTTAGCCGTTTCTTATGTTTCAAAATACTTTAATAATATAATTGGGATATTTAAAATTTCTTTTTCACAAAATACTAACTCGAAAGTCTCATTAATAGTTTCAATAACGTTACAATTTGTTTGTGATTTACAATATTTTAGCTGAAGGTGATCAAGCTTCTTTATAGCAGCGTGCAAACAAAGCTCGATTTTCTAAAACTTTTGAAAATTTTTGAAATCCTAGTGCAGTTTTTCACTAACTGCGACTCATTGTCATCGACTAAATTGTGGAGAGTTGTAATGCAGCTAGTTTCCTTCTTTTTTACAAGCTATTTTATAACATTCAAAGACAAGGAGGTTTGCGAGTAACCAAACAAGTGATAAGCAATCGAGACTTAATTTGCAATAAACTGAAATCCGGAAACCATTCAAATTCAAATTTCATTTAAAAATCATAATATTAGAAAAGTATAAAAATTCCCAAATTCAAAATTCCCAAACCAATTGAGATTTCCAAAACGCCGAATTTATTTTTTTAAATTTTTGATTATAGTTTAAAGCGAGATAGCCTTTCGCCAATTTCTCCAAAACGTTACATACGCAGCCAATCTGAAGAAATAAATCAAAGTATATGTATATATATAGTTATAGACATACCTGATCAGCCACAAAGCAAACTCACGATCCCGTATAATCGTAGCAATATAGGCAAAAGAGTAGGGTCATCGTGCATTCAAGCGTGAAAGCTCTCTACCGGACCCTTTTGCCTCACAAATCTGGCCTCTCTATCAATTACTTTAACGCATCGATGATAAATCTTGAATGCTCGCTGCCTCTGGTTATCTATTGGAATAATCGCCAACGATTGGCGTAGCACGCCAACTCCGCGCGTATATAGTGTACGCATGAGCAAATCCACTTTCCTAATTGGACGCCAAATATGAAACAGTTCCTGCTCGCGCCGCAGTATATAGAGTCGCCATGCGCTTTTACGTTTATTGTGTGGCACGACTTGAAATATATATCGAGGCAGACGACGACGCCGCTGCGAGGGGACGTGCGTGCGTCCGAACTCTACTACTGGAATTACGATGTCTGCATGTACAGGCACGTTCGTTTTATTGTTATTTTTAGTATTTCATTTCTTTTTTTCTTTTCACAGACGTATTGTGATGATCTTCTATTTGGTGGAATGTATTTGCTGCTTTTTTTTCGATTGTATACGTGTGTGACTTTCATCTATATTTATGAGGATTATTGGAGATAACCGGACGTTTACTTATTCATTGCAAAGAGGACGATTCTGTTGAGTGACTATAATTAGTCAAAATTATTCATAGAGCCAATTCGATGTAGAAGGTTTTTGCGATAAACTAAATGTCATCTGAATTTCTTATTGACAGAAGTTGATACAGTAATGAATTGCAAACATAAAAAATACAAATCGTACCTTAAGACTTCTTTTACACAATATCTCTTCTCCTTACATTATTTATTTCGAAACTTTGTCAGTATCATTGAGTAAAAAATAAATATTAATTTAAATGGAACGCTCACTAAAATAAAATTAATAGATCGATAAAAATCAACATGACGATAGATCAAACAAAACGTATAAGCTCAGCACTGCCGCCAGAATCGATATTACTTAGCAAAGTTCAGCGTCCACCGCGGAGAGAGTTAGAGAATCACATAGTAGTAGCCGCATCGTTAATCATTAATCCTCGCGTAGGTCGCGCACTGGCCGTGGACTCACCAATCATCATTATTATCATGGACAAACAGCCTGCGGGGAGCCGAAGGAGGAAACTACCCATGTGGCACGTATTATGGAATTAGGGAAAGCTTGCTCTCATCCGGCCAACGCCGCACGACGCATCCCGACAAAAGCGGAGGGGGGGCGAAGTGCACGTGACGCGAATCGCACGCGAAATTTTCACGCGTCGCGCGCCCGCGTCCCGTGGATATATATATTCCACTTTGTCTTCGTCATCCAATCCCATAGTGTCGTGTTTGCCGTTGGCCCGCATATTGCGTCTCATCAGTGATAGCTTTGAAGTTTCGTCAGACGCTCCCTTTTATTTTTCTTCATCGTGATTGAACGTCGATTTAATCGTTGAAAAATTGATTGGCTTGGAACGTTAAAGAATATACGGGATATAAAGTAGAAAAAAAAAATGTTTTTTAATTTGATTTTCGTTGTAACTTTTCAACGGAACCTCAATGAATATCAAGTACCTCATAAAATGTACTTCGAGATGGATATTGATACAGACGCAATTCAAACGTTAAGCTACGTAATAATTCAGATGTCAAGCATCTCTCGAAGGAGTATAACGTAGTGAGATTGAATTGAAAAAAAAAATGAAAAAGGCAAACAAGCTCGCGACGAGATTACGTCGTCGTACAATTTTTTTTTCTTTTTTTTTCGTGGGAAATCTCTTCAGGGAGCTCAATTGCCAAACCCAATTTGCCGTCATTCATCCTGCGCGAGTGCACGTACACATCCACTTCCATTAGTTAATCAAAAAGCTCGTTTCCCCCCTCTCGATTCGCGTCGCGCGCGCGGCCAAAACAAACGCGACGAGAACAAAAAAAATGCGCGAAAAGTATCGTGCTCATGCTAATAGTTATAATCCACCCTTCTTCCCTTCTAAGACGAATTACACGCTGTGTAATATACATTGTAGGTGAGTCACCGAGAATATCGCGGGATCGGAAAGTGTTACGCTCGGTTGGAGTTCTGATTAAGGTGACTCAGCGGCTTTTCCTCGGTAATACGAAGATGTACGCGAGATGATGAGGGAAATCGTGCGGATCGATGTATATATAAATATACACGAGCGAGGATTATATTATGGTGTATTTCATGCGCGCGCGATCGATTGCTTAATGTTGTAATCGGCCCTATCAGCCTGATGAAGTCGTCGTACTTTCCATCTTCCTTTCCTTCCTTCCTTCGATTAGTCGATGACGCATCACTTTTTTTTCTCTCTCTCTCTCTCTCTCTCTCTCTATGATCGTTGTGTGTTAAAAGTGCTGAGCGGTTTTTTCCGAATTTACGCGGATTGAAATGATTAACTGTCGGGATGATGATTAATTGCCAAAATTTCGATTAAACATCAATATTAGTAGAACCAAATAAATGTATTTTCGTGAAACACTTTAATTGAAGAAAATTTCTATTTTTGTAAAAGACAACATGAAAAAATAATCCTACGAGGAACAATTTATTTCATGATGAATAAACGTTGCGTTTTAGTAGACGAAGATTTAATTTTAAAATTTGATGGGCACGAGCTTTCGAAGCACGCGCAAGCGGTAATGAAATATTCCGTATAAGAATATGAAATCTTAATAACGTTTTATAACAGTTATATTCCACAACTCACAGGCGCCCAGACAGTTTTACAACCTTGTTAAAGGAAGAATATTAAAAACTTTTATGTTTAGGTACGATCCCTTCCCATACCAGCGGCGTAGGAAAAAAAGTTAATATCTACCCACTGGCTTTTTATTCGAGTATAAATTTTTCTTTTTTTTTTTCGAAAATCCATTCAAAAATATTTGTTACATTGCTTTTACATGATACATATCATAAATCACGTCTCTTGCGACAAAAAAATCCGGTATTTTTATAAATAAAAAAAAACATAAACTGTCAAATAAAAAGTGCTCGGCCGAAATGGAATATTTGCCGAAACAAAAACACTTTCAACCATTCACATTTATTCATGATCGATTAAAGGCATTTTTCCATGAACTCGTTAATTGGCCATCAGCACTCATTGAATCGAAAACTCCGGTATTTTTCCTCTCTCTCTATCGAAAAAAAAAAAACAACGAAGCGCCAAATCCCGAATAAATTGGCCATTTCCTTCTGCCCATACATCCGCGAGGTATTCAGGAAAAAGCTCGCGGAATTAACGAGAGCCTATCTCCCGCTCTCATCCATCGCGCGCGAGTGCAAGCTCGTTCTCATCGATAATTGATCAGCCGAAACGTTTGATACACCAGGGCCTCTCACCAGTATATAGCCTGATGATTAGGTCACTTTTCGAAGAGTTTCAGCGGAAAACTTGTTAAGAACTGTAATTCGCTCTATAGCTCTTTCACTCTCTACCTCTCAATCCAATACAAACTCTTTCACTGTATATCGAAGACGATACGTGTGTGTGTGTGTGTGTATGTGTGTGTATATGTGTTTGCCTCGTTTCATTTAGCTCTTCTGCTGCTATTGTGCGGGTGACGCGTTAGTGCACTCGCCAACCGAGTCATAATATTTACGAGCGTCTTATTACTCTCGCGCGCGTATATTTTTAGTGCGCAATCCCGCAGCAGCGCGAGTAGTAGGTAAACTCTATTCGACGGAGAAAATTAAATTCTAATACCAAACGAATTGTCGCTATTTGCTGATTGCCTCGTGGGTTAAATTCGTATATACGTAATTTAAATCGCACACGCTTACGAATACTTAATTATCATCCGCCTCTTTCTCTCTCTCTCTCTCTCTCTCTCTCTCTCTCTCTCTCTCTAGCAAACAATCGATAAAGTAGTTATATATACACGCGACGTATAATGAATAATTAAAAATCGTTCGTTAGAAGATACGAGCGTCACGTTGTTAAACGGAACGTTGAGATCGAAAAGAACAAAAATATCCATAATGAATCGTTCACTCTGATGTTAATGCAATTCCCGCGCGCACACGATTAAAATCAAGCGAGCGCATCGCCGCCGTCGCCACACACGATGAATAACAATTAGAAATCCGCAGTCGTGCAAATGTGTGGTGACGTCGATAATGCAAAAGTCGGATAAACCGATAAATGACACGAAAACGGATGAATGGACTCGAACGGTTTATTATTATTATACTTTTTTTTTGACAAAAGTCTTTTTTTATACATATTTGGAAATCAAAGCCTACAACGCGATAAACATACGAGTTCAGTTCAATCGCGTTTTACACGCCATAGCAGAATATGTGCGATATACGCCGTCGAAGTTCGCGACGAGAGAGCGATCAATAACTGCCGATTGGGAAAGGGCCGCGTGCATGCGCGCGAATTTTCGTTTGAACTCGGAACCGAGTGTAACTTTCAATTAGAAGTGACTCGTTTATCGGGTGCTAATATTTTTTTTTCCGCATTTATAGTGTATTTATTTTCACCGGAGATTTTTAGTGAACAAAAAAAAAAGCGAGTTTATCTGTTTATCGAAAGTTTCATTGCTCAATCGCGTATAAAGTTTTCTATATATATATCACGTACGACATAACTATGCAAATGCAATATACCAACTGATATCGACACTTTAGCTCAAGACGATTTCCACACCAACAGCGCGCGACTTTATTATGCAGTTCGCGCTGGAGCATACGCAGCAAGGATTAAACGCCGCGAGTTTTCCCAATGGATCAACATCGTCGTCGTCGTCGTCGTCGGGTAGAGGGAAGTGTTTCCGCTCACATACGTATGTATATCCGTGCGTGAGATACTGCGCAAGATTACTCACATTTATATATCGACGTAGCACTAGATATATATTATGATCGATGAACCCTTACGCTAAACGAAGAGATTAGACGAGCAAATCCAAATGGATGACCCAATCCTCTTGTCGGATGAGAAGAAAAAAAGAAATGAAGTCGAGTAAACATCGCCGAAAATCCCGACAGAGATAAAGTTCTCGTCGTCGATCCGTGTCTATGTCTATGCGCGAGAGTTCTAGATTCGTCCTCGTCGATAAAAAGCAAATAGAGAGAGAAAGCGAAAGAGAGAGAGCAGTAACGAGGCCGATTAGCCGAGGCTGATTAAAAAGGCTCAAAGATCGCGTCTCTCCCCCCTATCAAGAGAGAGAGAGAGAGAGAGAATGCTAACGAAGCACCATATATAGCCTGAATAGAAGAAGAGCTTGCAAGCTCGCGCGAGGTCACTTAATCGCTTAATCCACTTGCTCGGCGTAGTTAACGGCTCTCTCGCTCGCTCGCCAATTTACGGCGCGCATGCACCATCCTAAACTTCATGACCCAAGACGTCACGCTAAGTGATCCAACTTACCATGAGAGAATACTTGCCTATCTCTCTCTTTCTCTCTCTTTTTTTCTGCTTTTAATCGATGCTTTTACATCGACTATTTATCGATATTGTACTCCGGCTGATTATATACACTCTTTATTTGAAAAAATAAAGGGGGTTGGGACAAAAGAGCTACAAATTACTAACGCAGCACTCGTGTGCGCGCGTGGAAAACAATTTTTCACGCGGGCTACGCGCGCACGAGCGAGAGAGGGTGTACACATTTTAACCCGCTGAAGAGTGACAAATCACCTGTCTAACGGAGAGCGCCTTCGCACTCGATTGTTGAATTTTCGAACGAGTGAGAAAAAAAAAATTACGGTTAACAGGGGGTTAAAAGGGAGGAACGGCGTATATTAATTTATCGCTCTTCTGACACGCGGACGAAGAAGAAGGGTGCATGACTTGATTTTTAATAAAGCTATTTCTCAAGGGAGAACAGTCTTCGCGAAATACAGATATTTGCATTTTTTACAATCTTATCGGGATGTTATTCGAGGCTGCGCGAATTATTTGAGTTGGAGATGCGTATTTTCTTGGTTAAATTTTGCTGTGCGTTACGTTTTGAGTTTGAGTTTCAAGAAATCTATTTTGAACTGATGATATTATTATTTATTGAAAAAAAATAAAATTTGGAGACAATCAACGTCGACCTGCCACAAGCGTTAAATAAAAACTATGGAGCTGAAGCTGGAAGATCGATTTTGACGACTTACAATTTCGGAACGCAATAATAGATTTTAAAGAAACTTTGTCAATTGGCTCATTGGCTCCTCATTGTATTGGAATTCGTTAGAAACTCGAACTGGAGTCGGCCATGACTCGAGAGAGTGGGGGTTTTAAAAGAGCACCAAGCATTGCTCACCGAGACTCATTATTGCATAGTATTTAGGTTTATAAAATTCAAATGCAAAATAAATCAAACTGTACACTATAGCTATCCAGTTATATATCCATCAGTAATCTAATCGAGCTGCACTGACTCTATTAAAAATTCGGTCTGTTAACTTTAGCTTCATCAAAAAACTTCCAGTAGTATAAATCAAAGTTCGGTAAGACATTCATCTCTGCCTATACAAAAACACGCAGTAGGCTAAAATTAAGCAAAGTTCTCGCTCACTCAACTAAAAAGCTCTAATAAAGTGAGAGTGACTAAGAAAGCGAGAGAGAGAGAGAGAGAGAAAGCTGTATAGGTGACGCGGCTGTTACTTTAATTAATAGCGGTGGTGCAAGCGAAACCACCTCAGCAGTACAGCAGAAGCCATCTTTCTTCCTCGTGTGCACCAGTTCGAGGTGGCTTTTGGCATCCCGCGATATACCCTACTCCTTATCCTCCTCTCGAACCGCACACTTAATCGGTGGGGCGGAAGCCTAACTTTCTCCGGCGAGTCGCGTCATTAAACGCTCGCGTACGTACGTCGAGCCCGCAAACTCATACGCCGAAAAAGAAAAAAAAAATTTCTTTTTAAAGTTTTCTAATCCTTCGACTACCGATTTGCACGAATAATCGTTTTGCGAGACTTTAATGCACGCAGCAGTCTCGAACGTGACTAATCAGCCGGCACGTATACGCGCGAAAGATAATCTGCGTCATGCCAACGACGAGCCTCTATAAGCGTGACGTATTACGAGGAAAGAAAAAAAAAAGAAGATTCTCCGGTGCTGTTATTTTTAGATAAACGTAAGTTGTGTTTTTTTTTTGTTCTTCGCAAATAGCGGCGTTGACGATCGTTTTTTTTATTTGATTATATAGGAGAAGCGATGTTTGGTTTTGTTCGTGAATCACATTATCTCGTCTCTCTTTTTTTTTGCTCGCTCTAATTATGTAAAGAGCGAGAACGATTATACTCGCATTAGCGCAGATATGCAAATAATCAGTGCTAATACGGCGCTGCGGAATTTGCGTAATGGAACATTAATAACAGCTCTCGCGTAAATCAGGTGATAATAATCGCTGACTGATAATTGTTTCACACATTGCTATGTCGCTTCGATAACGTGTTTGACATGCTTTTTTTATCTCAACGATGAAAAAAAACGTCGATAAAAACAAACGAGCGAGAGAAGCGATATTGAAAAAGAATCTTTCCAAACACACAAAAAAAAACCACTCGTTTCTCTTCGAAAACTCTTCGGCAAACAAGGCCCTCTCTCTCTCTGCCGATCATTACAAACGAAACGATCCCGCAGTAAGCTCTCCTCGGTTGAGTCCGACAATGCTTTGACGCGAGCTGACGAAAAGTTTGGCCATTGTCAGCAGCAGCAGTGCCACGATTCTCGGACAATTTGCCGGGGCGAGCTTCAAGATATCACGGACTGTTGATCCCGAATGGCGTGTCTGCCGATAATTGGGAGAGTCGACGAGCGGGCGAGAGAGAGAGAACCGATGGAATGAGAGGAAAGCGAAAAAAAAAATTGCAAGGGGAGGCTCTCGCTCGTTATGGATTCCGCGATGTTTGCGGAGAGAGAGAGAAAAAAAATGAAGGAGAGAGAAAAGTTTTGACTCGTGCGTTCGCATATCGTTTCACCAAGGGAGTTAGTTTCTCGATAATTACGCGCCCGTACGATTTTTATTGCCTATGTTTGCTCGTCGGTTACACCGTGAATTCAATTGTTTTTTCTTCCAGCCAGCAGTTTAAACAACTAACGCAACGAACGCTTTTAAAACGAGAAGTTAATTGCGATCTTTTTTTTCTCTCCGTAGCTACGAACTTTTTGAATAATTTAACTAGCAGTTATACATACCGGGGAGAGTTTCCTTTTTTTTTTGCTTGTAGATCTTTGCCAGTGTAAATTCAAGTAGCGACTATTTAAAAATACTAGAATAAAATTGTTCAAGCAATGTGAAACAAAAAAAATTAGCTCGTTATAGCAGCCTCTGAAAAGAAGATATCGTACCACTTCCTACCCCAAAAAAAAAATCTCATTACCCAGTTTTAAAACTACATATACACCGCACGAAACTTTTGATCAATTCATTTCATGCATTCTCGCGCTTGGCAAAAAAAAAATAGCACAATCGCCGAGCGCATTATTAAAAGCCGCAAGCTGAAAACTCGGACACGAACTATTTGAACATTCAGCAAGTTGAATTCCAAAAGTCTCGTTGCACACAGAGCCGCCAACACCAACAAATCAAAGCGCGCGCCGCGTTCGCCGCAGATAGAAAGAAGTTGAATAAAGAAAAAAAAACCTTCAGCCGTACGCTCGGGGAAAAAAGTTTTTTTCCCCAAATCAAACACAATCTCGTGGAGCAAACTGGAACGCGCGGAAAGAGTATAATGACGACGAGTTTGGTCAAGCGAGTGACCGACGCTCGGGAACACGCAGAAATCTGTGGCGTCAGCTGTAAGTTTCGCCTCGGTGATTTCAAGTTGCCTCATCACTTTGTTCGCCAAATCTCTTCTCTTCTTTTTCTTCTTTCTCTCTCTGCCCATCAAGGAGGAAAAGAGATATAGAAAGATCGTTACGATGAAGATCTCAGCAAAGTTTGGTATTATGTATCGAACGATCGTTAGCGTTGTATTGTCGTATATAGCACTGACCCAGATCGAAGTAGAGCCAGAGAGAAGAAGAGTCATGTGTACCTTCAGGTCCCTGAAGGAAAAGCCTTCGACTACTCCCGAGTGCATTGCTAATTGGCCGAAGGGCGAACCGACCGCGCAAAAAGTGTATATTAGTCGAGAGAGAGAGAGAGAGAGAGAGAGAGAGAGAGAGTTGGGGTGGTGCCTTTGGCAAACAATCCTCTCATTATACGCCGAGGGAAGGGTGCGTGCACGCTTGGCTGAGCAATTGGCCATAGGGACATGATAGCATCTGCTCTCGCTACGATAAGTCAACAAATACACGGCTCTCTCTCTCTCACTCTCTCTCTTTTGCTAGATTAATCCAGATAATATCGCACACGTTGTGTTATGCGCAAAATGCAAATTATTTGATAACCGATACGTGTGTGCGGTGTACATATACCTGCTCATTTTCTTACCCCGCTTGAACTTTGCTACCTGCGGTGTGTGTGTTTTTTTTTATAGCTCGCTCGAGCTCAAGTTTAAATTTATGCTGAGTGTAAGATAATACTCCTAAAATAGCATCTCTGATATGCATATTACCGGGGAAAGCTTAATTTTATGTGGATAAATGTTGGAAATTCAGCGTATGTATAGTGATTTCGCGGGCGCATGATGGTTTTACAAAATTACGAGATGCTTTCGTATATAGTAACTCCGTGATTACTTAACATACAGTTTGCTTCAGTAAATTGTAAGTTGAAATTTTCGGAATAATATTTCTATTCGTGTCTTTCTTACTTGCAAAATTTGCAATTTTCTAACTATTGTAATCGAGAGAATTTCTATCGAGACTCAGACGCCTGATTTCCACTTAATAAATTAACTTTCGAAGCATCCAACATTTTCCCAGCGAAGATATAACAAGTCGGACCCCCCTCGAACTTTATATTAAAGCTTAAACTTCGCGCGCAACAAAGAACCGAAGCGTATACACATACAAAAACCACGCGCGCGCGTTAATTTGAAAATCCAAAAAACTAACGCTGAACTTCATGGGCTTTTATTAAATCACGAAGGGCGCGTGAAAAAAAAAACGCAAACTCGCGGAAGAATCAATCTCCGGTCTGCGGAGTAAAAAAAAAAGAAAGAGAGAGAGAGAAGTCTCTTTTCCATCCCCCCCGTAACTTTAAGTTGGAAAGTTATCTACCGGCGTTCTTTTCATCCGGCGAATGAAAAGCGCCAGACAGCTCGAGGCTATAACGAAAAGTCGCTCTCTTTCGCGCGCATTTACCTTATGACTGACAGAGTACTATAAGGTATACCGTTCGGGAAAATATCTTTTCCCGGCTCGCGAGGCGTAGCATAGCAGCTTTTGATCGTGGATACGCCATACCTTGCACTAACGATTTCAACACTATTTCTATATGAGCGTAACGCGCTTGCAAGAGGGTGCAGTGAAAAGCAACAACAACAAAAAATATCGAGAAATTCCAATCAAACGAAATTATTCTCGCCGTTGAACTTCAAACGGAGTCTCGGCAAGAATGAAATAATCAAGACGCTGATTTTCAAAGTAAAGCACGTGCGCTGATTTAATTAAAAAAAAAAAGCACTCGAAGCGAGAGAGAAACACAATGCATTCCCGGGGTCTAATTGATTCTACGAGAAAAAGAAAAAAAAAACGCGCCACTCGACATTTTAGCCGTGATTAGCGCACGCTCGCGCAGTCAAAAGCATGCCGTTCGTGAAATTACAATGTATCGACGGCTATGAGTAGAACGCTTGTATTGACGTTATACACGCAACAATGGGATGAATAGACGAGTTCTAATCACAGGGACACATATAGAGTGTGCGTTGAATGGCACTGTTAGATACATACATTGTATCGAAACATTTCGAGCTAAGTGTATTATTAGGGCGGTATTTCTTTTTCATTGTAACATTTCTTTTATGACTATAGACCATTTTGAAGGAAATATACACATTGTATAATAATTATAAAAAGATTGTAAATATCTTATTTACTTCATTGATTTCTCGGCTAATAATACACTCAGATATCCATTTGCATGAGCAATAACAGGAAACGCGAATTAATTACAATAAACAGCGCGGATAAACGTCAAACCATCTTATAAATGTCAATTATTTCGACGTATAATTAGAATTTCGCATTAACTACCAATAAAATACCTCTCTACCAACTTTAATAACAGAAGAATACACTTTTCATTTGTCAAAGTAATCAAGGGAAACTACCAATCACCGAGTTTGGCCAAACAAAAAGAAAATGAAGAAGCTATAAGCTTTAATTAAACTGCAACAATGGCCCAGCAGCGTCCACTTGTCATCGTCGTCCTAAGCAATCAGCATTAAAAGGGAAAGTCCAGTAGTAGTAGTAGTAGTAGTATTAGTATTAGTATGTGTGCAAGTTCGTGGTCGTTCCCCTCCCGTTCGTTTGCAATTTGTCACGCACAACGTACAGTGTATAGTATGTGTGTGTGTGTGTGAGTGTGTATACGTTCGATGCGCGCGTGATTGACATTTATAATGGGCAAGTCTAGTATGGCTGATCCATCTGTCGCTGCTGCTGCTGCTGGCTGCACGCGGGCTAATGAATGATTCGGGTCGAGCGCAGGCAGTAGTCGACGTAGCAGAGATCGACTGCTGCTAGTGGCCAGTTAGTAGCAGAGATGGATCTTATTGCCATCACGCCAGCCAGCAGTAGCCACATGCAGGCGGCGCCGCGGCCCGAAAGGGCTAAATGAACATTCCGCACGCTCGGAAGATCAAGTGCGCATCGTAATACCTAACGTTTACTAGATCTCTCTCTCTCTCTCTCTCGCTCTACTCTGTGTGTACGTATATGTGTACGTGTGTTCGTGCACTGGAGAAAAATGTTAGTCGTTACATTTGCGAGGATGGACATTCCACTCTCTCTCTCTCTCTCGCTCTCTGGCTTTCATTGAGATGTGCGTGTGATTTATCTTGTCATCGTTTATTGCCTCCTCTTTTTTTCTCTTTCTCGCGCGTGGCTATATATATAACGAACGTTACTTTTTTCCGCTCTACTCGCTTTTGGCTTGGAAATGAGGATTCGAGCTCGATCTCTTTGCCCGAATTTGTTGATTTATTCGCTGATATTATTGGAACGAGGCCGAATATACACGTGTCACCGCAGCTCCAAATAAAATATATCGCGCTTGGTGAAAATTAATGTTTACCTATATATTTGTGTACTTGCTTGCTCCATTGTTTGTTAGCGTTCGATTGCAATTCCAATCGAATAAGGGGAAAATTTATTCGGCAAAACAAAAAAAATGCAATTTCGATATTATACCGTTCAGGAATATTCCGTAGTTTAATTAAACGTATAATCAAGAGAAAGAGAGAGAGAGAGAGAGCAGATGGATTCTATTAATAGTAATTCGATCGGGCCACAGGCACATGTGTCCAGCTGATGCATAATTCAAAGCAAAAGGGGTCAACGCACACAGACACGATAGAAAACTACCCGTCCCCGTTAATACTCATTAACTTGGTAAAAGAGAAACAGAGAGAAAAAAAAAGAGGCTATGCCGTGCCCGTAAAACTAATCAAGACAATTTAAAAGCTATAAAACAGTCTCGATTGCTATCCTAAATCACCTTGGCAGCGAGACGTGTACACACCAACACGGTATATTTCAGCAACAGCTTTTCAGAGCTGCATATCATTTCCTATAGCTAGCTAAACGATCGTTAGCAGTTCCAACATGCGACAATTTCAACCTTCTATTGACCGTCCATGTCACAAAAGTGGACTTGCCAATTATATTTCAGATAAACAAGTTATACGCTCTCGTGGTTGCGACGTCGACGATGAAATAATTTGCGCTCTTTGATCTGTTTCTCCCCTCTCTCGAAGCTTTGTTACGACAGATATAGCCGACGTTGAACAGTTAATTGTCAGATTTTTTTTTTTGGAGACGATTCTAAGTCCTCTCAGCCGACCCCTTTGATTTCAGATCAAAGATATTGACTCGGGGATTTTTTTCTTCTTCTGTCCTTTGATGATTTGGTTGTTTAGTTCTAACGATTGTTTTTTAATTGACGTATTTAGATTACGCTTTAAATCCTATTCTCTGCTGTGATAATCGATGGAGAAGCTCTTTTGAAAGAATAATAATAAACTGTTCGCAGACAGCAATCACGTTATTTAACGGTAACAATCGGCGAGACTTTGATAATAATAGACGTTGATTAATACACGAAATAAATGAAAGAATTCTATCGCTATGCCAGAGGGACAAAAATATAGAAATCCAATTACCGTGTAGTACGAAACTTACAGTACGGATACATCAAGCAGAGACCATTTAGTTAGAACTGGCGAGCGAGGCGCATAAATAAAAAGTAAACTTTGCATACATAACGTACTTGGTTGAAGTTATGAAATTGGACGTCTTTTTTTAGAGTGTCTAGACGCCACCACGCCGACCGTAGGTTATTATTAAGCGTTGAAAGCTCGCTGCTGCAAAATAAATCGCGATGCGATATGGGAGCCTGACTGTTCGCGGACAAAGTATAAATTCAGTTGAAATTAGTAGGGGGCTTTACTCGCGAATAATGCGCTCTCAGAAGAGAGCTCTATAGTACGGAATGACTCATTTAGCGTTATTATTTTTCGAGGAAGAGCGACATTGGATATTCTCGTACTCGTCGTGTACGTATTTGTGAAGCGAATATATCAGTGTTGT
Source organism: Galeopsomyia nigrocyanea (assembly GCA_035047105.1). Taxonomy (NCBI): domain Eukaryota; kingdom Metazoa; phylum Arthropoda; class Insecta; order Hymenoptera; family Eulophidae; genus Galeopsomyia; species Galeopsomyia nigrocyanea. Next base: position 657,178 of record JAWWMK010000040.1, on the reverse strand, counting down.
CATCGAGTTGATAATCGCATTAGCGACGAGCTTTTTAATCGCGTGTCACAGGTGTTTCATTCGATCGGACACGAATAGAAACTGTTCGCGAATATAAAACTGATTGCGAATTCGGAGCTCGGATAACGTCATCATCGCGTCATTCTTTAACACACAGCGTGAAACGTTGTTAAGCAAGGTATTCCTTCGACGAGGCAAATTATAAAGACACTACGAGAGCCCGCGCGATTGAAACAAATAAAAAGCTCGCAAAAGGAGAGAGACGGAATAAGGGAAGACGTGTCCCCTCTGTCTCTTCCTTCAAATTATGCAAATCGCGTCACGCGCGCCGTGGGATATCGTTAGGTTCTCGTCGTCGGAGACTCGTCTTAATGAAAAATTTCGAGGCGAAATCACGTAAATCTCGGCCGGAAATTCGAGGCGACTTGGCCCGAATACCAGCAGCAGCAGCAGCTTTATCTCGTCCTGCAATTTAATAAAAGCAGACTCTGTGTCTGTCTCTCTTTGAAGTGCACGCTAGATGCTAATTTTGAATGCACAACGCGAGTCGAAGGGAATGCATGTAGGGCGCTAACGATGCCCTCTCTCGCTCCGACTGCCTACTGATTTAGCCAGAAGCGCGACCCAATTTGTCAATTGTGTGTTGCGCGGCGTCCTGAAGAATTTCATTTCGAAAAGTACGCTTTCCGTGCGGATTCTCGGCTAACAATTGCCAACCCTTGCTCCGCTAACGTCACGTACACTTGTGCTCGCTGAGTGATTCAAATCAATTGCCTTTTTTCAGAGTTCTTTTGATGCTTTGAGACGAATGAATAGTTACAATGCAAGTACTTTCTATGGCAAATTCGCGTTAGTAATTAAACTTAACTTTGTATACGTAAATTTAAATAACGTCGGCGTGAAGCAAGTAATTTTTTTCAGAAAATAATCGTAGTTCAATTCTTTTTGCATTATCTTCGTTTTTTTCACTTTTACTTTTTTCGACGAAAGAAACTTTATTTTCGGTGTTTATGCATTCAATAATAATGTATTATAAAAAGTGCAATATATTATATTAACGCTATCTTCATTCAGTATCTTCAGTATAAAAAAAAAACATGATAAACATGAGAAAGTAATTTTTTCCAGAAAATAATAATCTCAATTCTTTTTGCATTATCTTCTTTTTTAGCTTTTTTCAAAGAAAGAAATTTTATTTTTTTGCGTTTATACATTGCATGATAATGTATTATAGAAAATGCAAAATATTATACTGACGAGATCTTCATTTCATTATCTTTCGAATTTTTCAGACAAAAAAAACATGATTACTCAATCCAAAGTTCAAAAGCAAAAAAAAAAAAGAAGAATCAAAGCTCGCTCTACCATCAACAAATCTATGCTTTTATTTTTTTTTGGTCCTTCTCGCACACAGCAAGAATCGATAAATTTTCAGTGGTGTTCGCGCGTTCGAGGCCGAGTGAAGTGACGTGGGACTTTTCGTATACGGGATCGGCGTTCGCGTTCGGGGATCCCTTCGATAATCCTTGATAATCACCGGCGAACAAGGAATTCCTTTTACCAGTCTCGCGCGCAGCTGAGGCGAAAACGTGGGTGTGCACGTGATGCGAAAAAAAAAAAACACAACAGGAAATAATTGCAACGTTCTATTTGCCAGCGCAAATCAGATTACGACCCAAAGTACTTATAAATTGTCGGCTGCGCGTTCACTTTTTAAAACGGCGATAAAGATTTCTTAACATGCAATGTCAATCTGTGTTCCGATCGAACTCTGCACACTATGTGAGAGAGGATTTATTAAAGAAAAAATTCTCGTTGAAAGCCCAACAGCGATCGACAACTACATTGTATTAGAGAATTAGTGTGTCAGCTGCAGATTCGCACAATGAAATTGACGTCATTACCAAGCGAACAATAATCGATTTCTACGTATAATTACGAGGAGATTCGCGGCATAGCCACAAAATATGCAGTAACATCGAATAATCGTTGTAATTATAGCGTACACGTGTAAAGCACGAAATAAAATTTCCTCAAAGTTCGAATAAAAAAAAGGCAATTTAAGCAGCGAGTCTCGCGCAATACTACAAATTGACAAGTAACAGGAAGCTTCGACACAAGGATAAATGCTTGAGTCGTTGGCGCCGCCGCAGCGCGATTATCAATTCAACATAAATAATCCGTGCTCTAACTCGTCGCGACGTGCACTTTTGAAACTGCGGTATCGTCAGATGCGACGACGACCGCGAACTTTTGATCCTGTATCTGCCACCGCGCGGGCAAAAGAGTATGTATGTTGCTATACTATCGGCGGCGAAAAACTGCTCGCGAAGACGGAAAAATTGCCTGGGTGTCGAGTTGAATTCCAGCGTTCGTCTGGGTATTAAATGCTTTACAAGTTTGCAATTCTGTTTCGTCTGACGTTTTGCGTATTTTATACGACTCGAAATTCGCTAAAAATGTTTGAATTATTGACTCGGCCGTCGCTATTATTTTCTAATTGAACGTTAAAAGTGCACATCAGACAAGCAAAAATACATAATGCAAAATCGGAGACGACGAGGTATAGTGATTAAAAGCTACGTTTTCATAAGCAATAAATAATGATATTATGAACAGTAACAAACCTTAATGTATTCGCATTTAAGTTAATTAAAATCATGTTTAAGCGAGCGATGTTCGTCTAGACTCATATAATATTTCGCGAATAAGTAATTTATAAGCATTCGCTTTTATTAAATAGGAAGTATCGCTGTCTCCTCGTCAGACAATTCGTAATAAATGAATCTCAGCGAATTATTATGAATACTAAAAAAAACCATTCCGACAACAGTTACAAAGTTAGCATAGAAATCTACAGGCAAAACAGGATGCTCATGAATCAATTGTATGTAATCTCTTTTCTTTCAATATAACGCAGTCTCACTCCTCGACAATTCAATCAATGTTTGAAAGAAAGAAGTTCTATACGCCGCTCAGATAAATGAAACTGCACGAAAATTTCTTTAAAAAAAAAACTACACGTGCGCATCTTATCTTGCATTTCCAACAAACTAACACAGTACCCCCGGAGCAAAGATATCAATAGAAAGCTCAAGTCATGGTATATCGCCGTATAAAAAGAATCTTCCTTTTAACACAGCCACTCGGTATATCACCCTCGATCTCTCTCACTCGTCCGTCGATCAAAGTTCGCGCAGTAGTACCGTATCGTACCCCGCGACGACGACGACGTCGTCGAGCTCGTTAGTCGGACATGTTAATCTGCGTGTCGTTAAAGAGCCAGGCGTCGCGTCCCCAAGGGAGAAAAGAGGACAAGGAGGGGGTGGACTACTGCTTTTGCTCTCCCCTACCCTAAAGAGTAATCAATCAAGTTATGCCAGCTCAAAAGAGAAAACTCTCTCTCGCTCTCCGCCTCGCTTTTTACCCGAAAAAAAAAGGAAAGAAAGAACCGCCCGGTAATCTGCTTTACACGCTGCAAGAAAACCATTGGGGTAATTGCCCTTCGCGGCGCAAGCCAAGAGAAAACTGCAGCTGGATATTGCCTCCTTTTTACCGTGCGCCCGCGCGCGCGCACACACACACACCACATCCTTATGGGCTATTGATTTTTACATGGCAGATTGAACGTCGACGTGGCTTCCTCGATGTCTCGACGATTTATGTTGAATTTTCTTTACTGCTTTTTTTTTTATTGAATTTTCGCGCGAAATGCAGTTTCCTTTTCGTCGCTGTTATATGTTTATCGATGATGAAGCTTTTTTTAAATATTATGTTTCTTAATGTTTATAAAAATGGACTTTTCAATTTGCATGCTTCAACGTCACTTAGTTATATTTTCATTTGATGTCTACATAAATATTACTTCAACTTATACTTAATTAAAAAAATATATTTATATCTACCCTTCAGCAGTCTTTGTACATTGAAATCCACTTCAATCCTTGTAAACGAAAAATATTTGCGAAGTATTTTCATCCCCTCATATTTTCCATCACAACTAAAGCACAGAAAGATCTTTGCATACACATGTACCACATACGCGCGTTTACATAATTCTGCACTCAACTTGATAAGTATGTTCCGTCAAAACAAAGAGAAAAGAAAAACCAAGTCCTTTTACCATCATAAAGTAAACGAGCAGTAAATCCCGTGAAATATTCTCGCAGCAGCAGTACGTAAACAGCAGAGCTGCAGAAAAAAGGGTATCCGCGCGCGCCACAAAGGAAATTATTACGTATACGCGTGAAAATTAAGCAAAATTTTTACCCGAGATGCGAGCTAATTATACTGGCGTTAGTATATGGACTTTTTTTTCCGATGCGTTATTATAACCGACTTGTTTCTCTCTTTTTCTTCTGAGGCAAGGTATAAAAAAAAAAGAAAAAGCCAAGACTCTCACTTGGACTCTTAATTTTCAAACGACGGTCTTTCTGCTCGCGCAATTTTCCGCGGCCTTTAGCGTGAGCTCGCCGAGTATTAGACGTGGTTCTTCTTTTTTTCTTTGCTCTTTCTCGGAAGGAAACTCATTCGTGCATTGAACTCTTGATGCTGTTTTATACTTTTCGCGGTAACTGGCTACTTTCCTCGAATGCAGGATCAAAAAGGCTTTTGAAATCTTTTCGCTGTGATTATTATCCGTTGCGATTAAATGTAATATTACTTTCTAAGAATTTTCCTCTGTAATATGAATAAGCAGTACAAAGTCTTTCCGCGTAACAGCAAATATTCGCAAAGGAAAATCATTAATATAGTATCGCAAAATTATTCTCCAGAGAAAGCGCTTTATTCTCTTTTCCAAAGGTAATTTCAAATGAAAAAACACATCAGAAGATGCACAGTGTATATGCATTAAGTTACTTCCAGTTGAATTGCCTCCTCCTCTCCTTCAGCTCGCGCAGCTTGCCGCAGATAGAATTTGCTCTCTAATTTATGAAAATTTCATGAAAATTTATTCTTTGTTTCTCAAGAGCCGGCCCTCTCTCTCTCTCACTCGAGCTTCTCGTCCGTTGCCTACATTATCCCGCAATTTCGCGCTTGAAAAGACAAACGTCGAAACGATTCCGCCATCCTCTCTCTCCCTTGCCGTCTACCTTCATTAATTAAACCCACATCAAGTCACTCCATAAAAACGTCGACAACCCTCTGACAAAAAAAAAAGAAAGAAATTATTTCCAACACCTCCGCAAAAAAAGAGAAACATTCACACATATATATAATGTATACCTGTTGAAAATCCTAGCGATTACTTAACACGCAACGCGCATAAACACAGAGAGAGCATCGCTCTCTCGCAGACTCTCATCGTCGAAGCGTGTAGTAATACGTACGCGCGTGGGCGGCAAGATGAAAGGCAAGAGTTTGGGCTTGGCTAATGTAATTAAACGGCTCTCGTGCGTATGTATATACGTGTACACTCGCCTTTTCTCCCCTCGCCCCTGCACGATGTATATTATCCATTCGTATTTTCAACACAGCGTGTAATTGCATTTTTAAGCAGCTCGATGGATTTAACTTCTTTTTTTTTTGCATGCCTAGAAAAGTTCGATGCCGTTGCTGCAGGCACCGAACTACAAACAAAAACGCATATTATGTGTGTGTATACGCGCGCACAGAGAAACAAAAGCTCGCTCGCACACAAAAGGTTTACTTGAATGTAAATACGCTTGTGCGAGAGAGAAAGAGAGAGAGAGAGAGAGAGATAATGACATGCACCCTGCTCGCAAGGCTCCTCTCGACTGGAATCTTCTTCGCAGGCCCAGCCGACTGCGAGAGCACGCGCACTTTTACTTTGACTGGCCCCAAAGTAATTGCCCCGACCAGCGGCAAACTAACTGTTTCTGTGTACTTATGCAGTGCGGTTGCAAGCTTTTGTGTGCGTTGCGTGCATTTGCAAGACTTCGTAATTACACTGGGGTCGCGGCGACGACGACGACTGTTTTTGGCAAATATGATTTCATTTTGAGATTGTTTGGTCAATGTTATTTTATTTTCATTTCAAAACTGGATCAAATTGAACGAGTGTGCGCTTTTGAAAATGCATGTTATTCGACTATTGTGTGATTTTTACACTCGAGAGATTGAAATTTGCAATGTATGTTATATTGAAATTTGAGGAATTTTGAATGATGTTTACATTGCCGTGTTGCGATATTATAATATCTTGCGCGAATTTCGAATTATACATTTAATTGGATGAAGACACGAATGAATTTGACCTGTATTCACAGGAATATTATTCGTAACAAGCTTTTGATGGTATAAAATTTGTTGTACGAAGTGTATATGATTCATGCAGCACGTCTGACCGAACAAGAACTCTACTACTAGCAAGAGTAAGCGCCACTCAGCCACTCTACTCGACTCACACCTACCTATATAATCTCGCTTGAAAATTCATAATTTATTCTCCCTGTTAACGATAATTCGTCGGCAACCCCTCTAATGGGATGCATCCAAAAAAAAACCTGATACCGAAGTCTAAGTTAAGAAGACGCTTTTAAAAGCCCTTCATAGCGTCGTCGTCCAGGAGAAAGCATCAGAGCGCAAACGACTGTTATGCGTATATAAGCCTGCTGCTCGACGGGCCGTAAGTCAAGAAATATCGAGCGTGAAAGCAGGAATAATTGCCAAGCCCCCAACGTGCAAAAAAAAAAACGAATAGCTTTCTCTCTCTCTCTCTCTCGCGTTCAAATTCTTCGAGACACAGAGTAGTAGTAGACGACGACGTTTTTGTCGATTTCCAGCTCGCCGCGCGCCTAATGAAATTCGACGAGGGGTGGAAAAAAATGGACGTCGCATTCCAGCGCACATTGCTCGCGAGTGGCGAGGGCATTAATACAAACGGCCTTTCCCCTCATTGTTCTCTCGTTGACAGGACAGTTTTTGAGTCGTTTTCGTGATCCTTACCTCTGCTACTTTTTTTTCCTTCTTCTCGAGTGGAATGCCGATGTGTATATATACGCTTGAGTGAAAAATTGCGAGGAGAGCTTGCGATGTCGTGTACTTTGCATGTGCTCTCGAGTTTTTTTTTCTTTTTTTTTTGCTTTTCGTCGAGACTTATCGTCGCTCGGCGATCGCGTTTCGTGCTGCTTCTGTTACTGCTTTGATGTTTTTGATTTCGCTTCGTGCGGCTCTTTTTACTGTCTGTAATTGAGTGGGGTGGGTTTTCAGAGATAGAAAGATCGACCTCAAGATATTTTTCTACTCGGAATGGTTTTATAACCATCTTTTTTTTATGTAAAAGGCAAAAGCTTAACTTTAATTGCCCTCGGGAAAGCTCAAATAGATCGTGAAATACGTATATGCATATTTTTATCCGCTTATATTTCCATCGTGGAAAAAATCGAAGAAATGTTCGCATATTTGTCAATTTATTTTTACCTTGATTGCGTCGCAACTAAAAAAAAAAGAACGTCATAAACAAGCCGAATATGTACGAGGTCAGCGGAGTATTAATACTTACGCTAATGTTACTCGCGTCGAAAATATGCCGCACATTCCGTTTGTTATCTAACATTCATATACTTGCTATTTTCGTTAAACTGATTTCTAAATTTATAACGACCGAGGAATTCGTGGAAGACTATTATTATTGTAAAAGTTTTGAATTATTAAAGTCTATTTTGATACTCCTACTGTATTAATTCATACATTATTAAAAAAAAATTCCAACTCGTTTATTCAATCTCTCTCGCAACCAAGTCAATAATCCTTTAAAAAAAGCACGACATTCTCACTTATCGCTCGAAGCAACTTATTATTCACGCGCGCGTGGAATTTTCGTCGTAAAAATCGACGACGTACGTATCACCAAACGACGAAGACAATTAATGCCGACGCAACGCAACGCAACGCAACGCTTGCTCGCGCGCGTCTTCCCTCGTAAAGTTTTAATTACAGGGCCATTCTGTCGCGTTAGCTCCTTCCGGCGCGACATCATCTATCGCTCGTATCTCTCACTCGCAAGCGCCAGTTTACGACGCAATGCATCGCCGCCCGACACCACCGTCGCTGCCTGCACGTCGCTTCCACACAGCAGCACCACCAGCAGCGATATATATACACGCATCTTTCTTTTGTCTATGTGTGTGTGCGAGAGAGAGAGAGAGAGAGAGAGAGAGAGAGAGAGAGAGAGCTGCTATAGCAAAATAGCTTTAGTGGCGGAGATTGAGGTGTCTGAGCTGTCGTATATGATAAGCGCTTGTTCGCGTTTTGAATGCGCTACACACTACGGATTTTAATAAACGCTTGATGATCATTCAATTTCCCCACGTGCGGGAATAGTTAATGGATTATTTCGTGAATTTAAGCTTGATTACAAGAGAAAATGATATTTTACGTTCATTAAAAAAAACGGAAAAATGTATTTAACGCGAGATTCAACGGCAGTTTATATTTTACCGTCTCTGCTCTGGAAACCGTAAGGCATTAAATAAAAAAAAAATAGCATTGTACACATACACACATTGTACCCAGGCGAGACAGGTAGCTATATAGCAGGTAGCAAAAGAGAGCTTGCAAGCTCGTCGCCGCTAACGAGGAAAACAAACGTGATCTTTCCGCGCGCGCAAGCCATTCGTTTCCGCGTCAATGACATGCCGAGGCTATTAAAAAAGAAAAAAAAAGAGGAAAAGCGTTCACTCACGACAAAAGCGGATTCGCGCGAGAGAGAGAGAGAGAGAGAGAGAGAGAGAGAGGCAGAGGCAGATCGTTAAATTTTGCATTTTAATTGCGATGCCGCTTGCGCGACCCGTAATTGATGCCTCAGGGACTCCGATACATATACAGACGGCCCAAGTCCCTTTGCGCGCGCTCTCGCGAGCTTTTGATATCTCCGGAGTCTCGCGAGCGCGCAGGGAGGAATTAATTGTCTGTGCGCGAGTGAACGATGAGAGAGAGACGAAAAAAAAAGAAGAGAGAGAGAGAGAGAGAGATGAGCACAATGTGGCCACCTGAAAACCAAGGATAAATATTTTCGCTCAGCTGAGCAGCGACTGGCTGTTTTTTTTACTTTTCTTTGTTGTTTTAACGGCGCATTGAGGGTTTCTTTTTGTTGAGCTACGGGCGTAGGTTGAAAAATTGATAAATTCGATTAAAGCGTGGGAGAATTGAATTACTTATTTCGTGAATATTGTTCAATTAACGTGATGCAATTTATTTTGAAATTCAAATGCAAATATACGGACTTCGCACAGGTCGATATTCTATCAGCGGCAGTTGTTATTAAAGTTATTGCAGTTTATTTTTTCATGCAGATGTTATACATTGTAAATAAATAAACAAACCGTATCGATGCGAATGGTAAAATAACAGAATATTATTTTTCAATTATTTTCTTTTTGTATTGTTTACATGGAAATGTTGATATTGAATTGCGTATTTCTGTAAGCCATTGTAATAACTCTGAGCATGATAATAAAAAATAAATAAAATAAAATTCATGAATATCTTTAACGAGAACAAATATTTACAGAACAAACCAACCAATTATTTCGCTCAGAAAAAGGGGATTGTATCATTTTCTTCTCACTTCCTTTACGACAACAATTACAAGACGAAAGAAGAAAGAAAAAAAGTCAACACCGAAGACATCTCTAACACAACGCCAACAGTCGTCGAAGAAGAAGAAGAAGAAAAAGGAACAAAAAAAAATCAAAACACCCTCGGCAACATCCGCGCGTCGCCCATTGTTTTCGCTCGAGCGGGCGACACGCGAAGAAAAATCGCGCCTCACAAGCCGTCATAAAAAGAAGAAAAACACCAGCAGCAGCAGCAGCAACGAAGAAAAGTATAAAAGGGACCCAGGCGATTTGGCGTGCTTGGCAAGCGATAAGCTTTCCTACGAGGCGGAACACCAGAGATATACAAGCCATGCAAAGGAGTAAGAGAGAGAGAGAGCGAGTGAGCTCGTCGGAGGGGCGTTATTAGACTTCTTTTCTTTCGCGTGCCCGACCATCATCGACGAGATTACCAAGGAACTTGCTTATCGCTCTCGAGCTGCTTTTTTTTTTTTTTTTGCTCTCCTCGGTACCAGATGCAACTTGCATCTCTCTCGTAAACACTGCCAAGTTACAAACTCGCTCGTTGCAACGGCGAAAAACAAAGTTCGTAAAGTGTATAAACGTAAAAAAGGGAAAAAAAATTTTTTTTTCACCAGCTGTAATCTGTATCGTTAAACAGAGTACGTTTGCGCAATCTATTAAAAGCATCAACGCGCGTCGTGAATACCTTTGAAATATTAACTCGTCGAAATTATCTGTCGGTGCTGTTAAAAAATTCAGAGGCCATCAGCGCCAGAAATAAAAGAGAAATAAAAAAAAAAGAAGCGGAACTGTGTGTGTGCGCGTGATAATGTATAATCGAAACTCTCGCGGTAGGGCGAACGTCAACAAAACGCACACGCGCGTATCTCTCACTCGACTGTGTATATGCGAATACTCGCGCTTGAATTAACAATTTGTCGTAGCGGTGAGCTTTTTTTTTTTTTGCGATGGAACGTTATATTGACTGGAGAGTCCGAAGTTTCCCGCTCGTGTCGGACTACTGTCGGCATCTGTGAGAGTTGGCTTGAATTTCCGTAAGCGTTGTGATGGATAATGTAGAACTCTGTAATGATACATTTTTTATTGAAATTTGATTGCATTTCGAGTTATATTTTACGTCGATGCGGATTCATGAGTTTTGCAATATTAACACGTTCACTGCGGCATGACCCAATATGGGTCATAGACTTTTTTTTTAATTTTATGTAATATTTATTTCAAATTTAAAGATAAAGTTATACAATGCATCATTTTAAGGAGAACAGTTGTAGAATATGTTGCACTGAACCGTTTTTTTTTCATCGTGAAAATTCGTAGATGCTCCATTAAAAATACACCCAATTTTTGAATCCGAAAAAATACGGCTCCGCAGCGAACGTGTTAAATAGCATGTTCACCGAGGGCATGCTAAAATTTTAATTGGACATTTGATATTCTGAGCTATCTTTCACATTTACACGTATTATTAAATAATCATTGAATGAATGATAAATTCTTCGATAATTATTAAGTCAATCCAAGAAGATTAAATGCTAATTTTAACTGAGATCTCATAAAATATCGATACTTTGTAATCTACCTGTTAACTTATAATAAATATTCGTTTCAAATGTTTTTTCTCATGAATAACAAAAAAAGATTGATAACGTCTTGTTTTCCCAAGACCTTGTATCGCTCCAAATCGCACATTGATCAATGTTTCAGCTGTTTGCCGCTACGTATGTACATACGTAGTACACGGAATATAAAAATTACGATCGTCTAGAAAAATATTGATACTTAGATATTGGCACTTTAGCTGTTCTCGACAAATGAAAAATTTAAGAGTCGATACTTGGGAGCAAAGTGCGTGATCGAAGTTAATTACTAAAAGTGTATTAAATTTATCGCTAAATGCGCTTCGAATTGGCATTCTTCAAAAAGAAAAACGAGATAATTCACGTAAAAAAATGCGTATTATACATCCAATTTAAAATCCATCACGCACGACTGAATTAAATAAAAACACGCGCGTATCCTGCAACACGCGAAAAAGAAGGCGCTTTAATAATTCGGTATATCAAAATTCGATCAGCAAGCGTCTCGATATATATCCACGAAAAAAAAAAGAAGCGAAAACGTTGAATTCAATTACAGGTTTCCGAGCCCAAAGCCTCGACGGCAATAATATTTACCTCACACATGTGGGGGCAATATATACACCTCTCCAGAGGCTTTTTTTTCCAGCAGATATTACGTTACGAGAGACGCGCGCCGTTGCCGAGCCTAATGTTAAAAAGATACCGCGAGCTCGCAGCAGGCGAATATATACTTCGTGCATCCCGAAAAAAAAATACGGATATACGTGATATGAGCGCGCGTGAAAAATATTCCGCGTCGCATGCTAATGCGAGAACGCTCGAGAGATACATAGTGAAAGAAAAAAAAAGCGAATTATTGGGAAATACGCCTACGCATTTTTATCGCACCACATCGTCTACGGTCCAAAGTGCAATGCGCGCGAGTATATTATTATGTTTACGCGATGATGGATAAACAGTGTGTATAATGTTTGCGTTAATACCACAGTTTGCGTGACGTAGGTTCGCGCGAAAATTAGATGCAGGAAAAAAAAAAAGAAACATGTATACGAAGAGAGAGAGAGTGCATTAACGTCACTCGCGCGCCGTTAGATAATCGAATCTTTTTATCGGGCGTTTGAGATTCATGAACCTCTGCTATAATACTTCTATAGCAGTGCGTTGGAGTTCGATGACATATCCGCGCGAGAACTTTATCTTCGGCGTCACGAGACTCTGCGTGCGAGGAAAAATGAAAAAATTTGCATTCGGCAAACAACAACGACTACAAAGTTTCTTTTTTTTTCCTTTCCTTTAGAGCACAATTATAACATTTTTTTTTTCTGCGCGTATGAGTGCAAATTGTTTTTCTTTTTTTTTTATTCTACGGGATAATTAACATCGCATGCCGTACGAAAGCTTAATCGTCGGCTAATTACCCGAACGTTTTTCCTTTTTCGCAACGGACGTGAATTATCCAATTAAATAACGCTCTTTATTTATTTTCTCAGCTCGTTCGCGCGCGCTCAATATGATTAATAAGAGCTTCAATTATTCCACGTATGACGACGACGAAAAAAAAAAGGTAAGTCTCGCGTACATGTAATTCCAGAAAAACAAATAGAAACTTTCCTTATCGGGGTGCACGCGGCTAAATTGTCGCATAATAAAGTTGTTAAGAGCACGAAATGAGAGAGAGAGAGAGAGGCTTTAACAACCTTATCGCGAGGCAGTCCATCTCTGAAAAAGAGCGAGTTTGGCTACATATCGTGTCACGTGTACCATAGTTGTTGCGCGATTATTGGCCTCGTTAGCATGTGAACGAGAGAGTAGATATATCCCATGGCGTTTAAGTGCACGCGCACTAGAAGAAAAAAAAAACACTGTGTGTGGTAAAAAAAAAGAGGGGGAGGCGAGTGTATTATATGTATATATCGTGCGACTCGTATCGCTTTTTCTTACGATGCGAATGGCTTTGATTGTTACGTAAAGGGGTTCGTTGATTGTATGGTGCGTGCGAAATTGTGTAGACGAGCGGTGAATTGCTGGAATAGAGCTGCGATAAAAATCATAATACGGGGAATTGTCGCGTTGATTTACCGTTTACTTGTCGTTTATTCCACTCGACAATGTGCTGCGTGCAGTAATTGTTTTGAATTATTTGCACTTTGGATACAATTATTTTATCATTTTCACTTGGAGTCACGTTTTTAAGTCCGTGAAACTTTTTACGCCCCGATAGCGCAGCTATATAGTACACGTGCGTTTTTTTTTCATGCTCATGATAATGAACATTTTTTTTTTCGTATTCTTCGCGATAATATCCCCAAGCGTCTTCGTATACTCGACTTATCTCGAACACTTCGCGCAAGATTGCGTTTTAATAACATGAAAATTGTCTTTTAACTACGTAAATAAGAAAAAAATAAAGAAAAACGCGAAGACGTGCCTCTTTTCAAATGGCCTCTCTTTCGTCAGACGACAACTCGCTGCCCAATCAACGCGTCGAATTCCTTCGTGCCCCCACGGAAAAGAAAGAAAGAAAAATTTTCATTTCGACGCGTGTCGATTTTTTTCTTCTTCTTCTCTTCGTTCGTATACGTACACGTATATCTCTCAAGGTCAAGCTCGTATAATTCTCACCTGCATATAGTTCCACAATATGTATTACGGCGCGTGGACGATAGTTTTAACGGGCGCGAGGAGAATAAAACGATAATAATGATATTTTTACTGCGCCATGGGCATTTTAATGTTCGATAGAACACGTCGCTGCACTCTTCGCCGTCGTCGTGGGTGATTGATAAGGTCGCGGCGAATAATGCAAATGTTTGACCTCCTCCCCCCCGGAGGGGAAATAATTATGTTTTATTTTCTGTTTACGTGATGGTGATGCAGCCGCGCGCGGATTGCAATACCGATTTATCGCGTTTTATTTTTCTTTTTAAATGTTCAACTTGCTTGCTTAGAAAATTACATACGATGTTTTTTTTTATTGTCTCTTGGTCGTTAAATAAATAAGTTGTACTTTCTTATCGTCGATTGTTACGTGATTCAGTTATGTTTTCAATCACTGTCAAACGATATTTCACTGCTGATATTTGATTGGTGAATTATAAAGGAAAAATATTCAGAAAATAAAAGTACCGACGGTAATATTGATAAAAGCGTGGTAGTCATCAACGCTCGCGCGTTCGTTATTGACATTGAACGCAATTTTATCACGAATGAAGTACTTCTACTCTTAATCAGCATTATTTAATCCATTTGATCGCGCACTCACATTATAACATGTAATCATGATTGGTGCAAAAAATTGACAGGAAAATTTTATAACGAAGCTGAAAAAAAAAAATAAGTTAAAAAAAAGCACACACATAATATTGCAATCTACTAATAAAATTAATTTATTATGTTTTCTCATTTATTTCGTCGTCATCGCGAAAGCGAAGTAAATTGTATTGCAAACAGATTAGTAGACGTGATCGATGACCAATCACTATCATACCGCAGAATAATCTAAAGATCAATCACGGCTTTCAATTATTAATCCTCAGTTAAGCAATTGCCGCGAGATATGTATTAAAAAGAAGTTATAAAGTACACATGCTACCGTGCGATTATGACACATTAAACTTGATTGCATTCTCTCGATCACCTCTCCACCTCGTATCAAAGTACGTAATAAAAACAGAGAACTTTATAGACTATTCGAGTTACATATCATAAAAATGGGAAATGAGATTACAAGCGGCTCGGGCTAATCGACAAAATTCTTCCACTGTCGATTAAATGCCGATTTTCGCCGAGCATCCATTCTCAACGCGAAGCCTACGGGAAAAGCAATTCTTTTCGTTATCCAATTGCCAGGGAACGAGAGAGAAAGAGAAGCGGATTAATGAATATTGAGGCAAATTAAGCGGTAGGCGTGATAAATTCAAATGGGAAATTAGCGGCTGCCGAGGCGAGAGAAAGAGGGAAGAACTAGCGCTCTGCGAGGCGATTTAAACTTTTCCACTGAAAGTCCGAATCAATAATCGCTCGAGCGTCGTCGTCGCCGCGTCCTTTCGCCACCCTATTGGCTATCATTCCAGTCGCACGGTATGATTCAGACTGCTGCCGTTTATTTATGCTTTCAACGGATATTCTATCGAATAAAAATTAAACGAGGCATTCGTTAATTATTTATTCTTTTATTTATAAAAAAATATCTACAAATATTAGTT
The DNA here is from genome assembly GCA_035047105.1 of Galeopsomyia nigrocyanea. Classification (NCBI taxonomy): domain Eukaryota; kingdom Metazoa; phylum Arthropoda; class Insecta; order Hymenoptera; family Eulophidae; genus Galeopsomyia; species Galeopsomyia nigrocyanea. The sequence goes on along the minus strand of JAWWMK010000040.1, from coordinate 641,848 downwards.
TTGTTCGTACAATAGCGTTCTCAATGTTGTCTAATCATCACCTTCCAAATAATCAACGATCAAATCCGCAGTCAATCCTGGATTACTACAACTGTAGCTCACAATTCGATTAAGGGCTACAACGGCCTTATTCTTGAGATCGATCTTTACAACAGCATCAGCAAGTCTTGTGATAATACGAATCTGGCCAGCCCTTGTTGACCATGTGAGCTAAACTCAAAACCAATTGTCTATTCCGAGTATAATGCATAATTTGTCGATCGCTCGCAGTCAAAAGACCGAGCAACGTCACAGACTCGTAAAGAACATCGGGCATCGTCACGTGAACAATTATCGGTTTGGAAAGTGGCCGAGTTTCTGAAATTAGTCACTTTTACAGGGTGCATCGAGCTTCGTGATTTTCTTGTTCATTGATCAGTTGAAGCAGACGACTACTAAAAACCATTCTGTTGCTTTTATTAGGCTGCTAAAAAAATTGTTATATTCATAAGAATTTTGAATGGTAAAACCGAAAATTAATGAAAATGCAAGAATTTCAAAAATATTTCAACAGCATGTATTTAAAGCTATCGTCATTTATTCATGAAGAAACAACTTATAAATAAAAAAATTTCGCTTACCGATACTTTGGTAACTGCTATCAACGATCAATCACCTAAAATGAATTTCAGTTTTCGAACTGGCAACGACAAGTGTACAATACAGTCCTTTATATAATACTCCTGTATTGGAAACGTCTTGCAACTATTTACATAAGGGAGGGCAAGTAATCTCCGTAGGGTCAGGTATACACTGGATATTACTATGTATTCATGAATGCGAATTAATGGAATTAGCAAATACTAATATGACTAAGTGGCCATAGCTTAGTGAATTAAGATCTAGTCGACCATTGTAAGAAGATTAAACCATTGAATGGAATTTACAATCTTTTAAACTAATCCGATTTGAATGTAATACAAATAAGTATTTCTAGAATCTCTTATTCCGTTATTCATTCCACAAATTATAAAATATGTTTCTCTGAGAAAACAAGAACGGGTGGGTATCCAACACACCACAGTGAAAAGTCAACATCATCCGGCATTCCGTGTGTGCAAGCTCCGCAAACCCCCATGAACAAAAGGCCAAACGGCAGAGAAAACAAAAAAAAAAAGAAATAAAAGTAAAAGCGGAAACCAAACGTACGATCGGAGGGGCGGCCAAAGCCAATCGGCCCTCAAAAACCAATCGGCCGTCGAACAGAGGAATTAATTAGAGGAGGGCATTGCGCGCACAAAAGAGATCGGTGATACATCGTCAGGGGCGCACAATGCAATGGTAAAATAAAAGATCAGCCAGCGCGCCAGCCGAAAATCCCAAACGAACAATGAACGACTGCGACTCGTAATTACCCACCACCATTCCCATTGCTTCTGTGTGTGTGTTTTTTTTTACCTGTACGATGCTGCATTGTCGTCGTGTGGGGGGATCGTCTGTCGTCGAGTGGAGTGAGGAGTAGACGAATGAAGGTGGAAAGATCTGACTGTTTTACGTCGTGGAATAATATATAATTAAAGCAATCTTTTCAACTACAGTCGTTAAAAGTAGAAAAATAACAATGCTGCAAATGTTTTATATCCTGCAACAATTGAATAATACATACTCGGTTTTAGGAAGCCACGCGTACATTTTCACGGCTAAATATATTTGCCTTTAACACTCTTTGTGTCAGATAAGTCACGGTCATCGGTTTAATATTCGCATCTCTCGACGTGAAAGAAAAAACTCAGCGAGTATTAAGGACACGACCTCATAAATCAACGATTATCTCCATGTACTTTTTCTGTCGCGAGTCCACAGACGATTACATACACTCGTATTAATTAAAGCGCGGATAAATATAATCTTCTTCTGTACATTTCACAACGAGCCAATATGTGGACATATCTGGAAATAACTTTTCGCTTGCCCTCGAAGTATCGATAATTCGTTATTTTCGTCGTATAGAGCGAAACCAATAATGAAGTTTACCGCCGCTGCTATATATGAAGGCAAACGCATGTTTGCGTTATACTGTTTGAATAATCCATCCGAGTTTAGCATATTGATATAGTTCGAGAGAAATTATTATGTACGCTCGCGGGAAAAGCCCCGCAAAATGTCAAAGGTTACGAAGATGGATAATAAATTCGTCGAATAATTGTGTTCCATCTTTCCATGACTAAAATCGAGATTGTTGTGTACGGAATAGTTTTTTTTTTATTTTTTACTCGCGCGGTAAGTGTGAAATTTTTGTCTTGATTCGCGATAACTTCAAAATTACTACGTAAACACGCGGGCAAATAGGTCATAATTACTGCACACACGCGATGTAATCGCCGAGAATGCGGAAGTTTGTTGTAAAATCGAGGTGGTTATTATAATGCAATATAAAGTTTGATCATTGATGTAATCGCTATAAAAATTCATATAATCTTGCAATACAACGTCGTAGGGAAAAAAAGCAGTGAGTTTATCTGACACTAAAACACGTTTTTTTTTTGCTAAAAGATATCGATAAAAGCGGCATGGCTAATACTCCGTAAATATATGTTTATTAGCCTACATTTTATATCAGTTGCATAATTTTCCGCTCGTAAACTGACCCGAGAGAGAGAGAGAGAGAGAGAGAGAGAGAGAGAGAGAGAGAGAGAGAGAGAGAGAGAGAGAGAGAGAGAGAGAGAGATAGGGAGAAAAAACGTCATTTATATATCGTTAATGAAAGGAAAAGTCATTAACTCAATCTTTGTAATCAAAAAAAACAAAGTTGGGAATTCGATCTAATGGATAGGAAAAGTTTTTTGGCGTCTAGTGACTCGTCTTCTCATAGTAAAGAAAAAAAGAACAAAATCGATACTATACACGGATATACATGTATAAGTTGGTGTGCCGAAGTTTGATAATTCCATAATGGAAGAGCTAGTGATGGAGCCGCGTGACGTGTAACACGTATACACGTATATCTTCGGCCCGAGGATGAGAAAGAAGCAAAAAGAAAAAAAAGTCCTTTATAAAAGTTTAATTAGAAAATCGCGGCTTACATATCAAATTTTTTTTTCTTCCAATAACTTGGCGAGAGAGGCGTGTTGAATATTAATAAAACTGAAACTTTGCGCGCCGGCCTTAGTTTTTTCTATTTGTCGACCAATTTTTACCACAGCTCGCAGTCCTTGCTTCGCGAATAAATGAATCATAATATACTACGATAATTTTTATACGTAAGTTTGTAAATGAAATAAATAAAATTAATAACATTCATCCGGTCGTAATAAAATGCAAAAGAAAACATCCTCCTATAACGAGCTCATTAATTAACCCGAGTCTCAGCAATCATAAAATCCAATTACCGCAATGATTCACCGCTGCACCCGCGGTAAAAAGAGTTTTCCCATCGCTTTATCGAATGCATCGCACGATTCGTATCGTCACCGGAACTTCTCGTCCTTCCGGAACAGAAGAAAAAAAAAATATAATAAATACTCGTGTCGCGTCTTAAAATTCAACCGCAAATCGAGATACGCACACGCTTACCAAAAACCCGAGTGTACATCATCATCAAACATCACAACGGCCTCCGAAGGTCTTGTACAAACGTACACACGCGTAATTGCGCTAAACTCACGGAAGCGTGTCGAGCGTCGTGTGTGCGAACAACACCTGTGCAGAGAGCGAGAGAGAGAGAGAGAGCCTTGAAGCGGGACGAGCACGTATACGTATATATCGGGACTCCTTTATTGTTCCAACGCTTATGTATACGTATACGTATGTTTGGGGACACGCCTTGATTGACCGCTCGATTTACACGTTACGCTGAGCTGCCTTTTTTTTCTCTCTCAGCCGAACGGTTTTTCCGTTAATTGGATGCAGCGGAGTTTTACGGGCAATTGTACTTTTCTTTTTCTATAGGAAATTGCGCGCGTGGAAATCGAGATTTTCGAAAAATCGTGGGTATTTTGAATGCTTGAAAATCCGTGATAAGTGGAATGGTTAATTACTTAATCTAAGCTTTAGGATTAATTTCAGCCGGTATTGACAATTTCAACATTTGTAAAATGTATAATCCATGTAATTCAGATTGAGTAACTCGATTAAGCCAAGATTTGCATTCTTCAAACAAAATATATTATCGATTCGGTTAAACAAATAATTTATCAATTATGTATCGCTAAGCTGCATAAAGTGCTTTATTTGCTTCATCAATCAAATACGCAAGTGATAATCGATATCTATAAAACAAAAGCAACCACAGACGATAGCTATCAAGAATTTATCGATGGAATTATAAAATGTGAAAAATCCAAAGCTAGATAGAAAGCATTTAATTTCACTGTATAACCTGCACTCGTGCGCCAATAAATCACCAACCGCGAGTGCATTGAAAGATCCCAATATGCCGTAAAGGCGAATTAAAAAAATTGACAATTCCGCGAAGAAGAGAAAAGAAACCGTTGTACGTTACACTTTCAATGTAGCCGGTTCGATCTCAGCGAAGAAAGAAAGGCTTGCGAATGTAAAAAAAAGTATTACGCCCTTTTTTATCGTTATACAAAACCGTTAAGTTACGTGTTTGACGGGCAAGGTCAGAGCGACGAGTCGTCGATGTATTTTTACGACTTCACTTTTAACAACATATTTCCAACGGGATCTTCGTAATTATTAGTATCTCGGTAATTTATATACGTAATTTTTACAATTGCTTTTATAGTTGGAACAGTAAAAAACGCATTGCGTATAGGTGAGAAAAAAAAGGACGCTGTTATTTTTGTTCACGGAAGCAACAACTGGAATTGTTCGACGATAAGTTATCGATGCCGATATCGATCTGTGCGTTCCAAATTTTTTGACGTGTGAGTGATACAAAAAATCAACGATCTATAGAATCTCGTTCTCGATAAAACGTACGCGGCACGCCTTTAACGATAAAAAAAAAAAGAATTGTCAGTCGAAAAAAGCTAAAAATACGCAGCTTTGAACAACAAAAAAGACCAATTGTATCGTATTCGAACAGATCTGTAGACAACAAACAAAAAAGAAACATCGAGACAGCAAACTATCAAAGAAGTCATTGCCACTCGACGCGTCTCGATATATATACGCTCTGATAAATCGGCTAACGAAGTGATCTATCTATCCGTTGCGCGCAAAGTAGAGTACCTTCAGCTCGTTAAACGAGTACGCCAATTAAAAAAGTATATAGCAGCGTCTCGATCAAGGAGGTCGATGAAATAAGGGCGTACGCAGGATAACGTCTTCTCGTGGCTTTTCTTGTTATCCTTGGATTATTATTGTTCGAGGGGAGTTTGAAAAAAAAAAGAGTAATTGGACAGATAAGTGCGATTGTTACGGAATGTTCGATAATACAGATCCAACAGATATGAAATGTTTGCGACGAATAAATTTTTTTTTTCACAAGTTTCCCTGTTCCTCGTGTTGCGTTCTTCGGGATGATGCATATAAAGGAAAAAGGTGTATGGATTTTGGGACAATGATGTGTTCAGGAAAACATTGTGTTGCGTGCCAAATTTACACGGATTAATCTGGGAATTCCCATTTCGATTTTTATCATAATGTACAGAAATAAAGATATCTTCCTCGTGCGTTAATTCGACCTCGAAGTAAATTCAATTTTCCCAAATCCATATTTATCAATTGATTTCTTTTTTTCCCCCTCGAATCTGCTCTCCGAGGAAAAAAAGAACTAGAAGCGACTTATCTATAGTTTTCCGGAAATCGGAATCCGTATCGACAATAAAGACCGATAGTCATCATAAAAGAAGAGTACAAGAAAAAGGCGCTGAACTGACCTCGAAGGCTTCTGCTGATTAATCGACTTTTAAAGTGGCATCCTCGTAATAAAAAAAGAAGATTGACGTTTTACCGCGCGGGGAATAAAATAATGCGAAACTATCGTACAACTGTCCGACGATTATGAAAGTTGTGATCGACTAATTGCCCGATGATTTATTGGCTTTAACTGTAAAGTCATTTGTACGAGGTGTATATAATCGATCGCTCACTGAATCTGATTATTATTTTTTTTTCCTAATCGATTATATAGTTATTCCAACGCGTCAACGTCATTGGAAAATTTCTGCTAATACACTTTCATGACAACGTTGTTGAAGTCTGATGCAATCTTACGAAGTAGATCGTCAACACTGAATATTAACTATTCAAATTTTTTTCGAACAAAAGTATCTTATGTCATTGCACTAGAAAAATCATTTGAAAATTCTAATTATACATACAAATAGAACATTTAACGCATTCAAATTACGTAACGTACACAATATATATTTATTTCTGCCTCTTCCCACGGCATCATTGCAAGATTAATTTACGCTCTTCTCATTCGCAAAGCTCATCAAGCGAGTACATACACGCTCTCTCGAATGTAAATCAATGGAAGCATATATGAATTTGCTATTTCGCAAACTCATGAGTTCTATAATCGATACTCGCGCATATTAAAGCGCATTAAATAGAAGTGAGCCGATAAAAGTGAATTACATGATTTATATAAACGCGCATATATACATATAATATGTGAAATTCCCTTTCACCGCAATCATCATAAAATGTCCTATTGAGCAGAAAATTTTCCAATTATTACCACGATAAAGATAAATGTTTCGTGTCGTTTTCCCCACACTCGATTATATACGAAATTAGAACTCGCGAGCTTATATATGGTTCTATTAACTCGAACTGAAACTACGCCTCGCATTCTTATCATCCATGAAACAATGCTGTCATTCAACTTTATTAATCAAACAAGTAACTTATCTAACAAACCAAATTCATTCAAAGTAAGTTATCTACAGCCATAAAAAAATAAGATACACGTGAACCAAAAAAAAAACGACGTCAATGGGCATATAATAAAAATCAATTCAGCATAATGAAACCAAAAAAAAAACTCAATTCGCGTGCAAGCGCACCGAAAATAAAAAGTATAGTAGCGAAGTGTGCGCGCGATCGTTACTGCTGACTAGCATTTATCAAATGCGAAAAAGCGCGCGAGTGTATATCGATTGCGTCATCACAGAGAGCAGCGCGCACGGTGAACCGGGCGCGGGAGGCGCGGCTTTTTCCTGACCCGCGCGACGACGCGAGAAAATCGTAAAACCCATCAGCTCGACGAAGGTAGCTTTTATGTACATAGTTTGGGGGGGTGAGGTTGCGATTAGCCCCTGGTGGCTATTAGACGACATAGCCGAGCGCCGCGTTAATGAAGTTGCGGACGCTGGACCATGTTTTTTTGACGATACTGCTCAGACGCTTTAATCGAGTTTTAGCCTTGATTGAGTTACTTCAACCCCAAAATTTTTTCTTCTTCTTCTTCGTCTGGCTGTCTCGGATTATTTTTGTATTAGTTGCGTATCGCTTGGAAACTCCGTTAGCAGAGAAAATATATATATATTTTTTTTTAAAAAGGTGTAGTAAATGGAATAAATGAAATAAAATTTACTCAATTTTCTAAGAGCCGTTATCACTAGAACTACTTTCTTCCTGATTTTTCTTTCAGCTCACGATAGAAACAGCCGTTTCAATAAAACTCGGTGATCGACAATGAACATTGAATTGAAGAAAAGATCCTAAAAGTTTAACAAACGTCTGTCAATCGGCGTCTTTCTCTTGCGCGCGGACAAAAGCTAGGAAATCCAATCGTTTTAGCAGCAAAAGAGAGAGAGAGAGCGACTTTCTTTTCCGAAGCTAATACCTTTTCCTCGTCTCTCTTTCTCGTATCTATAAAAAAAAAGGTAAACGAGTAAAAGAGAAAGAGAAAGACTCGCGCGCGCACGGCAAAATGAAAAACAATAAAAGGAAAAAACGTCGCTCAAACTGCCACTCGCTGGCGTTGGCTCTGCAAAAAGATAGGTAAGGCCTTTTAATCAGCTAATGCTTTTATAAAAGCTGCAAAAGAGAGCAGCAAGTATATAGGGATGCACTTAATGCCCTTTTCCCTCGGACACGCTCTTTATGCAACGATCGATGACGAGTAGTTCAACTCTTTTTTTTTTCCTCTTCTTTTTCTTCTCACCGTTTTATTATCATTATTATTATAACTACGTGTTCGTAAGCAGGCAGAGATGACACGTGAGGAAATCAAGTCTGTACGTCATCGGAGGCTCGTCCGCTGACTCCTATTTTGTCGACGGCAAACAAAAAAAAAGATCTGCCTCTTTTCTTTTTTGTTCTTTTGTGGAGGAAATCAGAGGTTGATTGTGTTTGGTTCGTTTCCTCTTACTTTTTTTTCGTATATTGGCGCGTGGGCGAGGACAAACTAATGGGTTTGAGTAAATATTTTTTTGAACAATGATGGGAAAACTTCTTCTTTATTTTTTTTTCTGGATAATCTTAATCCAAAAACAATCAATCTTCTCTGATTGTTATTTTATTTAACAATTTATGAATCGACTTTCAATTATCGAGATAATTAAGCTTGATTCTCATTTGATTATTTAATAAAATATAAAATTAATAATGTTCTAGAGAATACGGCGATTCATTATCGCAACAGTAATAACATTTTACAGTGCAATTAACAAAATAATTTCGTCTTATCTTAATTTGAACTTGAACTTTTAAGGATAAGATGTGGAAATCGAAAATTGCAACAAACAATTACCTACAACGTTTCGCGCAATCTACCAAACAAAATTGCATACAGCGGACTAACAATAGAGTTTCTTTTCAAACATAGCAATAAAAGCTTAAGTAAGAAGTTGAAAACTCATGCACGACCATATCGTCGTAAAAAAGAAAAGAAAAAAAAAAGCGTGCCTCTAACAGATTAAGCTCAGCCAACGACGACGACGACGACGACGACGGCCAAGGACGAACCTCGCCGATCGTTATCTCAAACCCCTTTTGGTCGTGAATTTGCATACACGTGTTTCCACGACTGCAGGCTATATACACACACACTTTATCGCTCGCTCGTTTTACGGGAGGGCCGCCGCATATACGATGACCGAGGCGCACTTTGCACGTCTCTTAGAGGTGAATAGAGGGTCACTTATACTCTCTCGGGTGGGATTTTCGCGTGACGAATTGCCAAGAAGGTGGTAGTTTTTTTTTCTTTCCATTCCCAGTACAGTGGCTTAATTGTTTTTGCTTTAGAGAGGAACGTAAAACGCAAACGACAAGGAAAGTTACAGCATGTATATTGGAAGAAGTGAATGGCATGTTTACAGAAAACAAAAACATTTTTTAAGCGGATTTAAAAAAAAAAACGTTCGTCAAGTCAATCTCACTTTATCACTTGGCGCCGGGGATACATTTCCTCCTTGCCCGGCGCTGAAAAGTCTATTTTTCTTATACAACCAAGTGTATTTCGGTGTACTGATTAAACGCCCGATAAAAAACGATCGAACTCGTTCAACGTCCAACTGATTAGTATCTTCCTCTCTCTCTGACTCGACTCCGTAGCTTGTCGTTTATCGCTGCAACTTCGATTGGGGCAAAAGAAATTTTCCGGCTTCTCCGTCCACTTTGTCGCCGTTTCCGCTTGGACGGATCGTCGTTGCGAAAAAAAAAAAGTTTCGTATGCCGAAAGCTCATCTCACTCTCTCTCTCTACCCAAACTTTTCCAGATTGAAATTCCCTCTATTTATTTTTTTTTTTATTCTTTCAATTTGCTCGGCAAGTTTCCACGACGTAGTCTAGAAAAAAGTGTCGACGATTAAACAAAGTATTATATGCAACAAAGTTGCGACTATTATGTAACGCACGCTCGATTAGATAATAATTTTTGTCGACTTGTATATATCTCGCGAGTTTATAGTATATATACCGTCGCTTTCGAGTGAATTTTTCGCGAATATAATGCGAATCAGCCGCATCGAATGTATACATAAATTTTTACTATCCACGCGAGAGATGGAAACGACGTCTCGTCGAGCATTCTTTATGCGACCAACAAGGTTATACGAGCAATATTCTCAGAGATGCCTAAAAGCTTTGAAACACTGTGACGTGTCTTTTTTATTCCCCCAAAAAAATGAGTAAGAATCTAAATAAATATTTCTGCAAAATTGAATAGTACATATTTATGTTTCCATTCGACTGTCAATTTAAGATCACCGAAGCTGTCAATTGAAAAGGACAATTCCGTGGCAGGACGTTAAACTTACGCTGTCGGAGAATTTTACCGCGAGAGAAACTTGGGAATTGTATAATGCTAACCACGAGGTTATACCAAGACATTAAAAGTAAAAGAACAACGTTAATTTATATGTCAAATTCTTCCGAGAAACAAGAAATTACGACACTTGTTTAAATAACCGAGATTCGTAATAAAACGCGCGAGAATCCAACCTTCTTTTTTTTTCTTTTTGATAATTACTATCTAACGAGTTTATTTGGTTAGCGGAGCGATAGAGTCACGCCATTTAAATTCGTGCCTTAACAAAGTCAGTTTGTCGACGCATAGCTACGAACGAATCTCGTGCGTCAAGTGTAATTGTCAATTGCGTTTGATAAAAGGAAAAAACAAGAAGAACAAGCGAGAAGCAAAAAAAAATAAGGAAAGTTGCATTCCACGTAGTGATTGATCCATGTCAAGTACATTGTGATAACTCTAATTGGAAGAAAATACCTATCTACGAAAAAAAAAACCACTTTTTTGTACTAGCTCGTAAAAAAAAAAGATTCGTCATGACAAAAAGTGAACGTTATATACAACGGTGGGAGAAACGAAATTATATGCCAGACGGAAGAATGTGTCTCGCGTGCGAGGACCCAACGTGCGTCATATTATGAGTCGAATCAACACGCGAATTTATAATAATTCTAATCGCGTCGAAGGTTGTCATGAAAAAAAAATAACAATTTTTTCGCGAGGGGCGCGGATAATTTTATTATCGCAATCGCCTTGGCTATATGCACATTCACACGTCTTATCGGTACATAAACATGTGTCGGGATATTTTATAGATGAGAGTATAGCGTTATGAGAGAATGAGAAAAGAATTCGGGATTTTTACTTGTTTGCGAGAGATTTCATTTGTATGAATGATGCGGAGGTTGAAAGTTTACTTGGCTTCTTGGTATCATTGTGAAATTCAAGTGCAATATGTCATAAATATTATCTATATTTCATGGCAAATCCATATTCTGTGTAATGGAAAATTCAAATAGATATAGACGGAAAAACAATACGAGACGGCAATGAAGAAAATCGTTGAGCATATTTTTTTTTATTCTGTTATTAATTTCAAGTTGGCGTAACTTGTACTCGTAACAAAACTTGACTATTAGCTCCCGCGTCTGCAAAGAATTGAAGCAAAAAAAAAAGAACAGCAACTTATTTTCGCTGCGCACGAAATAGTGATAATAAATCGAATCACCATTTTTGAATTTACATTCAAAAATACATAACGTTCTCTCAAAGCAAACATCTTCAATTCCAAACCCAAACAAACAAACAAAAAAAAAAAAGAACAGGCATTTTCGAAAAATGCACTCGCGTGTGACTTTCAAACAATCGCGCGCAATCGTAAGAATAGAAAAGTCGCAAAGTTATAATCAAAACACTCTTCTTTTCCTCTGAATAAACTGCATAAAGAAGAAACCTCGCCCCAGAGAAAGAAAGAAAGAGAGAGAAAAAAAATAGAAGCGAAGAATGACGTAAAAGCGTCGGCCTTGACATTGAATCGAACCCCCGAAAAAAAAGAAGAAGAAGAAAACAACAAGTCGGATAGCTATATAACCCCACCCAACAATCGCGGGGAGAGTGTATGCACGCGACCTACCCTCTAAGTAGGGGTCGGCAAGGTTGGCGCCGAGCTGTCGCCTAGACGCTCATCATCCTCTCGGCCTGATAAAATCCATTGGTAGAGAAAGAGCAAGAGAGCAGCGGCGCTTGGCGCGCCAGCAGCAACGAGCACACAAGTGTACAAGTAAGTGGGAGGGGATATTTCCCTTTGGATTTAAAAGCGTCGGCCGCGTGTATGAGCGATTCAGTGTGCATCGAACCGCACGCCTTTTCTCTCAACCAACAAAACAACAACAAAAAACAACAACAAAAAGTTGTCAACAAAACACAGTTTTTTTTTTTCGGGGTTCGTTATGAGCAACAAATAAAAAAAAATATAACAGTTTGTGCATCGTTTGTTTTCTCTCCGTCTCTCTGCCGATAACCGATCTAAGCGAAGAGGAGCCTGAATCGGCGGGTGGAACGTGCTTTAAAAACAACTTAAGACTACATCAAAAGGTAGCTTTTTGGCAAGCTCCTTGTCGACTCTGTGCTTTTTATTCTCGCAGTGGATGACAGTGCTTTTGCAAATATATAATTTTAATAAGTGCCCATCGTTTCTACTTCATTGTCATTCTTATTTATTTTGAGTGTGCAAGCTTTTCGTTTCGTGATGCAACGGAAACGAAATCACTGCTCTTCTTTTTTTTTTTTTGCGAAATCGGTGTATATACAATCAGATCTGACACGCTCGAACGACGAGTGACTCATTAACATCGTTATTTATTTTATTACACTAACCTCATTAAAAAAAACGAGGAAGAGGGGGAATTGGATAATAAAAGCAAACAAAAAGCATTCCAACACCTCTTTTTTTTTATCATTATCGATTGCTTGTCATGCTTCACTTGCATTTTTTCCGAAATAAACAATATGTAACAATAACATATTCGAAAAGCGAAATCTACATGTGCATCGATCCGCGTTGAAAGATTTTTTTTTTTATTTCAATTTTTCTTGATTATTTTCCCGAGATCGGTAATTATGATAAGCCATGCGCGCGTTAACAAATTTCACTCTCGCGTCAAGTGCTCAATTTACTTTTTTTCAGTGGCACGCTTATCAGGTGTCAAGAAAATTATCGCTCGCTTTTCCGCATTTTTTCACGTTACTGGCCGCGTTAATTTCTCATTTCTCGTGTTTTTTTTTCTTTTCACGAACGATCTCATCCATCATCATATTTCCCATTATTAATGGCATTCGAACTTTAACAATATTAGCATCTATGCTGAGAATTCGACGAAACGAAACGAAGGAAAAGTCGATAAGCGCGCGTGCGATACTTGAATATTTGAAAAGGCGTGTATTAGAATGATATTGCGCGAGTCTTGAAAAAAAAAAATGAATTCAATCGCGCGGTTTTCGACAATGGCAAGCCTATATCCAAACGATGCTTCTCGCTCATGAATGCATTTCCGTCAATGACCTCTTAACTGCGCGCATGATTATTGCATCTACGTAAGAAAGAAACCACTCGCACTCTCACGGGAGAACATTGCTTTTTGAATAATATGGTGCATGGGTTTTCATTTCCGATGTGAAAATGCAATAGTCCACTTTTCATGGAAAAGCGTGTTGAGAAACTTGGAGGAGGGGGGAAAATGGGGGGAAAAATCGCTGGGAGAGAAAGTTTTAATTAGAAAAGACGTGCTACTGCTGCTGCAGCCGGATGTAATACAAATTCATGTTACAGCCTCGCGCCGAACTGCATTTTTTCTCGTTACAACTTTTTCGAATATATCCTGTCTTCATTTTTTTTTACTGCTGCTGCGTGTGTCTTTTACGTTTGCAAAACTTTGCTTGTAATATTTATGCTTCTTAACACGGAAAGAGAGAAAAAAAAAATAGATCGAACACAACAGTACATTTGTATATACACGTTTCATCATCCGAAGTACAAATCCAATAGCGCAAAAACTTTTTTTTCTCTCGAGTTCATTTTCTACTAACAATGATTCGCAACCAAACTTCCAAATTAAATTCCGCAACCTTATCTACAAAAAAAAATCCAAGTATATATCAGTCGAACCATTGAGCCTTACAACCGATACATCGATACCAATCTCGCGGTACGAGGGATACTATACGGAGAAAAAAAAAGAGCCCCGAAAGTAATTTAGATCCATTGAGGACGATATAGAGACGCGCTTCTCTCTCTCTCTTTCCTTGGCAAAGAAAAAAAAAAGGACGCGAAATCCTGGCAACGCAGCAGCAGCAGCAGCAGTAGCTAAATCGATCGTAGACGACCCACTTTTCTCGCCCCCGCTCGCGCAATCTTATTTTGCTATGTACGAGTATAGAGGCTACTTGGATTTTCGGGATGAACTGGTCATGCGCGCGAAAGGTTGCGTAACGTCCAGTTTGATAAACACACTGACCTAGTTTCTTTTAAGTCGATCGAACGCGAAATAAAAAGGATAAAAGAACGCGGAAGTTATAACTTGCGGGAAAAACTTAAAGGACGATTATCCATAAATCGGTAATAATCGTTCAAATTTTTATCGGCAGCTAAAAAGTATAAATTTTACACAATGACATTCGTTATCTTTACTATTTGACTTGCAAAAATCCATCCGTCGAGACAAAAAAAAATTCAAGCTCACGCTCGTCTATTATTTTGCAAACAATAATTAAACAAAAATAAAAGACACTGCACCCAATTTGCTGCTTACACTACAAAAAAAAAGTTCTTAAATTAAGTAGGTTTGTTCTTAAAATAAGTATGCAGCAATTTCAAGAACTCGCTCGTTTTCAACTAAGGAGCTGTAAAAATGATCTGAAAATTAATAGGTTTTGTCACTTAGGTCAACAAGTGTTCGGTAAAAAAAGATTGAGCCTTATAATTATAATTAAGCAAAATAAAAACGAAAAATAAAAAAGTTCTTAAATTTGCTGCATACTTAAAATAAGAACTTTTTTTTGTAGTGTATATCTCGCGCGGCATATCCGCGCACAAGGTACAGGAGCTCGTAAAGTAATAATCCGTCGGCAACAGACGCGTGCGCGAGAGATAACAAAAGCCAATTTAGATATATATATGTATATATAACAACATTGTGGAACCGCGAATTTCGCAAGTGTACTTTGACAAGCGAGAAGTTTGTGTGTGTGTGTGTCGCTCGGAAAAGGGAAAACTTGATCCGAAAGCGGGGAAATGCCAAAATGTGTCTGACGCACACGAGTTTCTGCTGTATATAATACAAGTGATGAAACTTGTTGTAACAACGTTTATATTCGAGGAAATGCCATCTGTATTACAAAGTTCGAGTGGCAGTTGAAACAATGCCGAGAGAGATGTTTGCAAATTTCGTGACTCGCGCGGAAACACGATTAATCGGGCGCGTTACGCAAGGAAAATCAAAAAAAGCGGAGAAGCTAAGAAGCGAAGAAGCAGGAAACAATACTTTGTCAGGATATGCGGTATTTTGATTTTGTTTTTTTTTCGCACAATTAAAGTGTCCGAAGCTACATGTATATATCGGGTGCCCATTGTTTTTTCCACACGAACAAAAGACACGATGATAAGACGTGGATTATACAATATCCTCGTAGGTATATATATACTTATTATGACAAAAGGTGCTACGGCTGTATAAACATCCCGTCTCGCTGTAAAACTATGTAATTTCGTAGGTAAACATTATCGGCAAATATGTATTTTGCAATTACGCCGCGGAAGAACAAACATCCCCGTGCAGGAAAAACACGTCGACGACAATCTGCGGAAACGGAATTATCTCTTTAATTGTATCTCGACACTTTTATTACTCGCGTCTATGTAGGTGCGAATATATATCCCCTCATCGTGCCGAAAAAAAAAAGATAAAGAAGACACGTGCTTTCGTCGGAATGCGCGCACGTGTTTTATGTAACGAACGAGCGCGCGCGAGTGTTGCATTAATGAACCTCCCTTTCTCTCTTCTATATACATATGTTTTAAACTTTTGTGCACGGCACGCGTCTTTTTTCTTCTTTCTATTGCATCGTACGAGGCATCGCGCGAGAAAGATTCGCGATAGCGACGTTCGTGGTCTTTCAAATGAATTGCAAACATCGCGATTGACGAATAAGAAGAGGAAAGTTTACAGAGAGATGTTTGATATTTCGGAAAGAGTTGTTGCTTTTTTATTGTCTGAAATTGTTGCGAATGTGGTTTTAATTGATACTTTCCAGTTGTAATGACTTGACACTTTTTTTTTGTGTGGAGTCACGCTTGCGTTTTTTTTTTTTTTTTCAATTCGCTTCAATTTTTTCTTACTGCTTTTTTTAATGTTATACTTGTCCATCGCGAATAGAATATATAATTATCTAAATAGAAAGAGACAGAAAGAATATTTTAATATACTCGCTCGATAACGAAAAGAATATATGTCATTATCTACATGAAAGCGATAACAAACAAAAAAATTGAAGATGGAAAATATATATATCAGCTCGCGCGCGCGGCGATACAACGAACGATTAAACACGTAAATGCAAAGTCAAAACAGCGCCACTTGGGCTTTTTTTTATGCCAACCATACAATTTTAATCGCGTAGTTTCATCATCCCTCCTCGGAGACATTTTTTTTTATCAAGAATCGAAACGATTACTCGAAAGTAAAAAAGTTCGAGGGAACAAAACAAAAACTATACTTGTAACCCTCGTGAGATTAAAATTCGCATTGAAAGAAAAAGAAAGAAATTTGAAGTTTGAAACCCGAAGTGTAAAGATAGAAATCGCTCGCGAAGGAAGAAAAAAATAAAACTGTCGTTGGGCGTTTTTATCGCGTATCTAAGATATGAATTATGCATGTCTACGGAGACCACAATACGCACAATGACGAAAAATCGTGTAAAAAAAAAGCCAACAAAAGCGCATAAACGCCGTGACGTTGGAATTTCAAATCGATTCTATTTATACCACTGCAAGTGAAGCTTCTTTAAAAAAAAAGGAAGAAGAAGAAAGCTCATCATCATCACGTTATTATCATTAGAATTTCAAAAAAAAAAAAAAAAAAAAAAAAAATCCGAACAATCGAAGGCGGAATCGATCGGTATGTTTCTTTTGTTCCCACACTTATGCAGACAACACGCGAGTGCGCGCAAAATATCGAACGATCGTGAATTTCGCATCTCTTCGAGCTCGATCAAGCATATATACAGGAAAGGCAAGACTATATGAATTCTCTCTCTACGATGGCAAACCGTGTGGAAACACGAGAGCGAGAGAGTGCAAATTGCCACTGAAAGGGCTATACGCTCGCCTGCGTTCCCGATTAAACGTCGCGCATTTCTCTCTCCCTTCGGTGATATTCGGAAATCGGAATTTCTGTACGCGCGAAATTAGTATTCGTATTCCCGGGATTTAGTATTAAAACGCGCACGCCCGCGCATGTGTTCAATAATTATGCAAGTATTTCATTAGAGTACAATTTGCGACGCATCGTCGAGTTTCCATTACACAAACGCTATATACTATAATATTGGGACAAGGTTTCCTCGAAATAAATTATTACTCGCACTGCTGCTCCATTACGCGTCGTGCGTGGCAATCATCGTCGCCAACGATATGAATTAAATTTACAGCATGAAAAAAAAAAGAAGGAATCCGATTTGAAGTATAGCTGTGTAACCGACGTCAATACGCTGAATCTTTTTTTTTTCGAATTTTCCTTCTTGCAATTTGCCAATGTCTTTCCTATTCTCTCCTTCGCAAATATATCTTCTCTGCGTCTCTATCGCGGCGAAGCAATTAAAAGTCTATAAATATATCGAGAGTCGGTGTAAATAATAGCCAAGAGCCGCATCGGCGACGACAATCCGTCATGACATTTAATTGCGTGCTCCAGTTGGTTTCCGAGGAGAGGAGGGGGGGATGGTTGAAAACACAATGCAACGCACGCCATACCATAGCCAGCGAAATAGTAAAGTCAGCGACGCGTGTGCACTGATTATGTATATGTACGACGCGGGGATGAGTCGCTTGATTGCGAGGCGTTTCCCACGTAGCTTCGCATTGATTTTTCTTGTTTTTTTTTTTCTCTTTCCTTTTCGATGTGCATTAGCGTCGCAAGCTTCGATTTGCCCTTTACCGTATAGTACTGGTGGCACTGTAGCTCTATAGTTGAGAGAGAATGGGCAAAAAAAAAATGCATTAACGCTCTTTGCGAAAGATAATGTTTGCTCTTAAAATAAGAATATCGATCGAGGCGAGAACACGCGGCGGCGGCGGTCGCGTAATAGACGACCTACGCGGGGGTACAGGCTTGTACGACCTTAGCGAGTTCGCCCATCAAGGGGCCGTGCCGCTTGGCAAATTATAAAGTTTTCTACGGCTGATTACGTAATAAAGTAGGAAAAACGCGAAGCTATACTCTTTGCTACATTTTTTTTTCGTTTATAATCAAGATAACACACTATTTTAACTGTAAAAATAAATTACTCGTTTCTTTTTCTTTTTACTTGAAAAACAATTTAGCTTTACACAAGCGTGATTGGAGTGAAACTACGGTAAAAACGATTTTCTCGGCAATTTTTTTTCTCTCTCTCTCTCTCTCTCTTTAGCAAAAATTCTAAAAGAAAATTGCTCTATTCTGTATTTTTTATTTCCGCACGACACATCGCACAAACTGCGCGCGCGAGCGACGCGGCGTCAAAAAAGAATTTTTCCAGCTGGACGACTTTTTCCACGCTGAAAAGTGTGCGTATGCGTGGGGCACCATTGAAAGGAAATAACCAGCGGCAATCGTCGCCAATAAGAAGCTATTGACGGTTTAAAATACCGTCGATGGGTTTTCTACAGAAACATTTATTAAGATGATTTTTCGGAGGAAAGAAAAAAAATCAAACGTACAATCATTATCGCGCACGCGCTTAATCGTCAAATAGCAGCTCGACGCGTTGGCGAATATAAACCTTCATTCCGTCACGTATGAACCATCGATTAACAAAAAAAAACTCCGCGTTCTTTTTTGCACTTGTAAACACTAAATTAAAAATAAAAATGGAAAAAAAAAAGAAGAAAAATTGGATAAATTGCGTCGGTTCGTGCGTCACGGATTGATAAGACAACGGTCGCAAAGCGATTCGCAAAAAGCAATCAAGTCACGAGCGAGTTTATATAGAACACCGAATCGAGCGCGCCAATCAGCTAATGCACCGACCGCGCCACGAGTATGTAGGGTTGCCTACATAACCGGCGAAGCCATTGCATTCACCAACACGTTCATCTATCATTGTGTGCGTGTATATACAGACGCTGGTTCTCGACTGGAATAGAAAGCATACCTACAGCAGCAGACAGCAAAGTACATAGTCTCGCAGACGGAAAAACCAGTCTATCGACATGACTGGTAATAGTCGCTCGTGTTCGTAAATAAAAAAAAAAACAAATCTCGATATCTCGTCGTTATACGTATAGAGACCGATGGGCGTATCGACAATTCGAAGATTAGCAGGTGAAAAATCGGTAGTACTCGAATAAACGACGATGCACAACGACGGCTACGATGACATCGTGTCAGCTGGCTCGAGCAGCGCAATGGCGGTACGTATAGTACGAAAATAGGCACAAAAAAAAACACTCCAATCGAGTGCGCTCGTACGAACGAGCGCGCGCCCTTTTTCAAAGTGTCCCGTTCGATAAGTGCCGTCTCGATCCGATGATACATCAACGGTGAACTTGTGGCGTACAATGCTGTGTGTTACGATTGCGCAACGCGTGAATTCCTTTGACTTTGTTTTTTTTCTCCTTTTTGTTCTCTCGTTGACAATGGACCGCTGTGCTATAGTCACTTGTCATCCGATCGTTTCTTCCGTAATTGCTGTACACGCACTAATTGGCCATCATTACAATCTACATCTGAATATACTCTTCCATCCGCATAGCAATCCGCTTGTTTATCCCAAACTGTCTGCTTGCTTATCATCGAAAATAGTTATCTCGAGCGCCTTTCGATAACGCGACAATAAAAAAAAAATTCTCTGATTACAGGACAGCGAGGCAACACCTCTGCTTGGAGCTCGTCAAACAAGCAGCAGCCACAGCAGCAGAAACATGGTGGAGAAGAACATCGGAATCTCTCAGCAGACTCTCGTCTCGAACTCGGGAGATCGCAATGTCGCAGCGGCGAAGAAGTTACCGCAATACATGGCCGGTGTCGCGGCCACTCTCGGTGCCTTGGCCATGGGTATGGTACTCGGCTGGTCGTCGGTTGCCGGCGACAAGGGTTCCCGAATCGCCGAAGAGTACAAGATCACGATAACTTCGGAGGATTTCTCGTGGATCGGTTCGCTGGTGACCCTCGGCGCGGCGGCGATTTGCGTGCCGATCGGCATCATCTGCGACATGATCGGCCGCAAAACCGCGATGTTGATCCTCGTGGTCCCGTTCACCATCGGCTGGCTGCTCATCGTCTTCGCCAACTCGCTGATGATGTTCTACATCGGCCGATTCATCACCGGTCTGGCTGGTGGAGCTTTCTGCGTGACGGCGCCGATGTACACGGCCGAGATCGCCGAGAGCAGCATCAGAGGTACACTCGGCTCGTACTTTCAGCTGATGTTGACAGTTGGAATTTTGGTGTCTTACGGGCTTGGACCGGCCATCAGTATGTTCTACTTGTCGCTCATCTCGGCGGCGGTTCCGCTGGTGTTCTTCTGCGTGTTCTTCTTCATGCCCGAGACACCGATTTACTATCTGAAGAAGGGCGACGAGGACGCCGCGAGAGCCAGTCTCATCAGGCTTCGCGGTCCGAGGTACAATGTCGAGCCGGAAATCCAAGCGCAAATCGACATCCTCGCCGAGCAGGAGAGGAATAGAACGTCGTTCATGGAGGCGATCAGAACGAAGGCCGCCGTCAAGGGTCTCATCATTGGTTTTGGCCTGATGTTCTTCCAACAACTCAGCGGTGTCAACGCCATTATCTTCTACTCCGGACAGATTTTCACGAAAGCCAACAAAGATTTCGACGCGAACACCGCGACGATCATCGTCGGCGTCATCCAAGTCGTGGCTGTGTTCTTGAGCACCTTGATCGTCGACAGACTTGGAAGAAGAATTTTGCTGCTGATTTCGATTTTTGCCATGTTCGTCACCACCCTCATCATGGGTATCTACTTCTACTTGGATTACGCCAAATCCGATGTGAGTAACATCACTTGGCTGCCGCTGGTCTCCATCTGTACTTTTATTTTCCTATTTTCCACGGGTTTCGGACCCATTCCCTGGATGATGATGGGCGAGATCTTCTCGTCGACTGTCAAAGGTAATTTAAAAGTCTTTTAGTGAAAAACTGATAAATTAATTTGAATAATCGAACAGAATAACTGACGTTGCTTGAAACGTTTTGTTACAGGTATCGCCGGAAGCAGCGCGTGTCTGTTCAACTGGCTGATGGCCTTCATCGTGACGAAGTATTACACTCCATTGGAGCAAGCAGCAGGTTCTTACACGTGTTTCTGGCTGTTCGCCGCTGTGTGCTTAGCCGGCACGGTCTTCGTGTTCTTCATGGTACCGGAGACGAAAGGCAAGACCCTCGAAGAGATTCAGTTCGAGCTTGGCGGTGGTGTGTCGTCATCGCCAAGGCGCGACTCCGCCAAAGCGTTTTCCGTCTGAGAAAACGCCTTGTTCAAACGAACCGACGGCTGGTATCCAGCAGCGACTACTCTTCTTTAGTGTTCTGGGACTAATGTGAAACAAAACAAAAAAGAAAAGAAATAAAACGATATATGTGATCCAGACGTGAACGAGAGACTGCGTGATGTTTCGATGACAATTATTGAGTATTGCACAGATCAGCGCACGAAAGACTGACTTCGCTCGCATGGCGACGTGTATAAACTGTCGTTTTGTCCGGCGTAGCTTATAATAAACCTTTGTTGTATGATACGTCAGAAATTTTTAGGTATTATATTTTTATCTATAATTAAAGTACGTAAGTTTAATTAGTATGTATAGATATAACACACTTGTACAGACTTTGTACAGAGATATTGTAAATATAGATTATTGTTACTCAAACTCTCTTCTTACTCGTTTTTTTTCTAACTTATTCTACTGTATCCTACTCTATGCATTGTCAATATTGGAGATTGTAATGTTTAGACTAGAGAAAAGATAGAATTCAATTGTGAAAATTTGTTTAATATGTACATAAATAGTTAAGAACAACGACGTGACTGTACCATTATAAAATTTCCTCCGCTATACAAATACAACATCGATTAAAACGACAAAAAAAGAAAAAAAAATAAATAAAACTAAAGATCTCTCTTAAAAATATCACGTTTCATTAAATGCTGCTCGAAAGGTACACCGCGAACGATCGAAAAATCACTTTGATTTACTGTGCGTTAATTTAATATCATCGTGTATGTATACGAAAACGAAAAAAAAACAAACAAACAATATGTATATAATATATCATTCGCACGTAGCATTCACGCGAGCTCGGGAAACAGATTCACCAGGAGCTGATCGACGAGCATGTAGGCCAAATGCTTATTGAAAGCAGCGTGTTGAATGGGCTCGAGCAGCGAATCCATGAGCTCACACCACTTGGAATGTACACCGAGAAACCATCGCGGCACGAGATTGTGAAGTCCACTTCTCGCCTCATTGTAGTACTCTTCGGCTGGTATCTTCGACGAGGGATCTTTGGCTTCGTCGCAAAATATGGCCGAGTGCAGCAGTTGCACTACCATTGCCGCTCTGCCACCGCTCAACAGCTTCACTATCATCTCGTAAAACCATTTATTTACAAAAGGATCCACGCTCGCGTGGATCGTCGACGTTATCACCCAAATAATACGAGATATCGTCGGTGATACCTCTAGTAAACTGCCCACTGAAAGTAAGAAAAAAATGTCACTATTCAAATCATCTTGCAGATTAAACGATAAAGTTTCAAGTAACATATAACTCACTTGCTTCGGCAATACAAAAACAAGCACCCTTAGTATGCTCCCCATTATTTACAATACAAGGAAAGTTCTTGACCTTCGAGTCGAGACTCAAATTATCTTTGAATGGCCCGGAATTGAGCCAATTCCGACCCCTCCTTTGAGTGGCGTGAAAATTGTGATCGCCCAAAAGCTCAATTCCCACGTCAGGATTATCATGCTTGAGGCTTGTCGAGGCCAGAAACGTGCTCATGAATTTATCCAAATGCTGGCCTTTTTCTTTTCTCAACTTATGAGCCATACTTTGATACAATACACCAATGTCCGGAGTACTAAAATTCGTGAAGAAAGGCTTTAAATTTGACGCTGTCAGGAATGCATGAAGCAATTCACTGTTTCGAAGGGTTGGCTTCGTCAGCAGCTTCTGAAGGAAATCCTGATACCTCTGCCTAAAATTTCAAAATTTATTTTTGTAGTCCCACGTCTCATATCAAAATCTTGATACTACTTCCGCGCTCACCTATTTGCAGTCAAAGACGGATGTGGATTTTTCCTCGTAGGCAGTGGCGAATCGTTGAGCTCTTTATCCCCGTGAAATTCGGATAATTTTGCTCTCAACGTGTAGAAATCCTGATCTCTCCGGTGCACTTGCCATGACTTGTCCTCTGAGACACTGTGCACTGCCACCGTATAAACAGGCAGTGATCCTCCACCGTCGACGTGAGGTACAGTAACGCGCCAAGTTGTAAGATCATGACTCGCCGACATTTGCAGATTGGCATCACCTCCGGCAATACGCGGCGTACCGTTAGCCTCCTCTGCTTGGTACACGCTGGGCGGATGAAATGGCGCTCCATCCACTGCTGAAGCTTTTAAAACTCCTCGAATCTTGCCTAACTGACTGGTCAGTCGAGCACCCACACCAATACTACTACTTACATTACTAAAAAAAAAAAAAAAAAAAAAAATTGAAAGCGTTAGTTATAGTCACTGATTTTCAGTTTGCAAATGGAGAATTAATTACCTATTTTGTGAGTTGGCTTTTACAGAAGTATTTGCGGCTGGCGAGCCACATAAAAATTTGTACATCTGCAAAAAAAATGTTCGTTATAATAAGAGTGAATGTTTTGAATACGTTTCAAGTTAGTGAATCATTACTTGATAAGTATGATGAAATGATGGTAGCCAAGTATTCTCTAACAACGTGTGAGCTTCTTGGTGAGCATCGTATAAGGGACGCGACGTTCTAAGTTCTTGTACCTTTTTTGGTCCAAGGTCTAAAACTAATTTCACGAAAAAAGGTAAAAAAAAATTAATAGCTAATCAAAATGACATGCTTTGCTTTTCAAAACACAAAAGCAAAAAAGTTTGATATTTACTTTCTTTCATGCCTTGCGAAATGTACATTGGCAAGTTTAAAAAATCTACGCTTTCAGGATCTAGATAAGTGGAATATATTTTCTTGGCATCATTATACAAAGTCTCTTCAGTCGTTGGTGTCATGTCAGGATTCAACATTCTCTTACTCAAATCACCTGAAATAATTCATGATTAGCTAAAAATTCTATATTTTATTTACACTCATGGTTAAAACTTACCAATATCTAAACAAAATTGCAGTAAAGTCACTAATCCTGAGTCTTTAATATGTTGCATAAACATATACAGTAATTCAGGATCATTTAATACTTCTTCCAATGAAGGCTTAAGTGGGTCCATTAATTTCTGCGAAGACTGTCGATTGGAGATCCATGTTTGAAGCATAGGAACATACATAGTGTCAACGGATTGATCAAATTTCCCTTTATGATGAGTACATAAAGAAATTAACATATTAAGGTTGTCTGGATCAGCAAGAGCATCGATGGCTGGTAATAAAACCCAATTGGCTAAAACTTCTCTGAGAAGAACCTGAAATTCATATGAATGTCAGCATCAGATGTAATTATCTTAATATTACCTTAGAACATAAACCTTTTGTGAAATGTTTACTTGGTTGTTTGTAGAAATATGAGTAGCAGGTAATAGACACGGTAACAGCGTAGCAGTTATTCCTTTCAGATAATTCAATTCTGCCTCTCTCGAATAAGCTGCAGGATGAATTTTGGAACCTAGAAAGTCTGCTATGTGGTCTGTAGGACTACCTCCTAGTTCTTTAGCTTTTTTCTTCAACTCCTGATAATCTTTAGCATGATTAATGGCAATCGGAATTAAATTATTGAAAATAATACTTGAAAGATCAGCTTTAAACAGCCGACTGCTGATGTTTGTTGCGGTCGTAGCAATGACTAATCTTAATTGTTGAACAAAAGCTTCATTTGCTGATACAGCAGAATACCATGCACACACATATCTTTGTAGTATCTCTTCTAAAAGCTGAAACATATTGTATTATTAGTTGGAGTTTACCTCGATAAAAGAGGAAATATTTATGTATGAAATTGTTAGGAATGAAGCTTACATTTTCCAAAGCCACATCAAATCCTTTTGGAACTTTTGGAATAGGATTTAAATGTGGTGACTTGCGATGCCTTTTACACTGATTGTTACCACAAACTCCACATAATTCATCATTGGTGGGCTTAATGCTGTTGCTTGAACTAGGAGTACTTCTAATAAACGAAATTAGCTGTACTCCCCAAAATAATCCAACTATGTACAGAGCAGAGAGAAACACAGCCCAAAAAAAGCTGCAATTATAAAAAAAAGTAAATCAAGTTATACTAAATAATAATAAAAAATGGGCTCTGTTTATACAAGTGGAAGTGATAAAACTAACCTGTCAAAAATAGCAGCAATGATTCCAAACGTCAAAGCAATCGATGCTAAAGAATAGCATACTTTATCACAAAACATTTTGTAAACTAAATCATCTACGACCAATCCGTCTTAAAGACAGTTTATGCATTGTTTCTTATCATTTCATTGTTGATGTGTGTAACAATTCACTATCTCCCATTCTCCCAGTAGATAAAGCAAAAAATGCATCATGTTTTTTTTCTAAAAGAAGTTGAACACATAGCACGCAAGAAAAACGTCGCGATATTCAGGAGTTTGAACATTTTGACGAGGGAGTTTCATTAACAACTGGATTTGGGTTAGATTTTTTGGTAAAACCCGACAACGACGTTCTGCTCATTCAGAATCAACTGCGCAAACGCACGGCCATAATTGCGTATAAGATCGGCTGTTATTCAAAGTTGCAACATTGCACATATGTATACGACGTGGAAGAATCGAGAAATTGAAACAACGAAAAAAAACTTCATAAAGTTCCTGCTATAAAATATCTTTATTATTTACAACATTAAAATGCATTTTAAAAGCTTTCATTTTTTTTTGCGTACGAAACAATGATATAGACGAGGCAGCCTGACAGCTACGACTTGCGACGATGTATGCGATGAAATTTTATGTTCAGGATCCTTCGTACCATGTAGTATTGTTCTTGTTATATATTTCATAAAAATTGCATTTTACAATATAGTTCTATTTTCAAGAGACACGTGTCTTCTCCGTTTTATTTATTTTTTTTTTCACTTTTCATTTAAATCTTAAACTTTGCTTTTGTGTAGAAAGAAGTGTTCGCCGATACATTGGAAGCTGATGTTTTTTGTTTTGTTTTGTTAAGGACACCATTCGTTACACAATTTTAACTTACTCAAAGTAATTTTACACTTGTTTTTGTAAATGAAGAAAATTATATAAAATGCGAAAATTCGTAGTAGTGCTTCGTCCTCGTTAAGTTCGCTTGAAACAAATCTGTTTCAATGACGACGTACCGGGGCGATGCAACTACAATGGGAAAGCACATCTTTACAATTGACGAAGTGAAGTGTATGCGTTTGAAGAGTGAAACAAATTGAATCGAATGAGTTGACTGTTGGCGCAATTATATATATATAAAAATATGCATGTGACCTCAGATTGTGGTGCATGCTAAGCCTCTCGGAAATCTACTTATTCCGTTTTCATTACTGTTAAACCTTTTTTGCAGTTCTTTCTTCTTTTTTTAAATTTTATTTTAAATTGCTCACCATCGCACCCTACTGTATTTCATACTTTAGCATTATTGGTAGTTCACAATTGTAGCAACTAATATTAGTTCAATTAATAATATTTAATAATAACAATGGGCCCGTAATTCGATCCACATACTTTACAAATATTTCCAGATTACTATTTATATTTTCATTTTTTAATCTTCATTTTCCCTTTCTTCACTTTTACCACCATCACATTCTAAAACCTTCGAACGAGCGGAGAATTTCATTTTTTTTTTGTTCAATCATCGGTATTGTTATAATAATTGTAAACGCAAAGGTTTCAATCTGAATTTTCTAAAATTAATCCGTTTTATTTCACACTTCAGTAATGCTAAGCAGTCAACATGAGTATTGGTTAATTATGTTTATAAAATTATACTCCAATTCATCATTTTATAAAAAGCAGTACAAATAAACGTATTTGCCGTTTTTATAAAAAAAAGTCATAGTCAAACTACGATGACTATAGTTACTTATGAACTATTATCCAACACTGCTGAAATAAAAAGATTACGAATCTCATGTAATGTCAAGATAAAAACCTTTGCGTAAAAGTTTAATGAATCGTTAGAAACGCACTTTTGTTTATAAACAAAAATCCTTCTAAACGCACGCCACGCGTAATAACAAATGGCAATAGTAAAACGTCTTACACTGGCAACATACGCATGATTTATAACAAGGTTGTTGGAACGTTCACTAAAACAAAAGCTCGCTGAGACTAAACGTTGTGGTCTATCACTTTGCAATCTGAATCGAAACTTAGTACCGTTTTTCTTTTACCCCATTCACTGCTTTACATGCATTTTCCAATATTAGCAATTTTATTACAAGTGAGCATTCAAGTCTTTTTACAGTTGATTGTAAACATGAGTTTTTTTTTTGTCAACAATAATGAAAGGCCAAGACATTAAAAACCATGAATATTGAAAACAAAATAAAATAGACTTTTTATCATATTCGTTTTTTTAATGACAATAAAATAAGAAACAGTACAATAATAATAATTATTAATAATGATAATAATATGATAAAAATAAATCAGTAATTATACATTGCGTGAAATATTAACTAGTTTAGGCGAGTTACCTCGCTTACCCACCAAATTCATGATAATCGTAATCAATATAATATTAATAATTATAATAAACCCTTAGAGTAATGTTTTTTTTCATCGATAATATTTTTTTCTCGTTTAATTAGCGAAACTCTGAAAAACAAAAATATCGTCTTCACGTTATTGAAAAACTTTGTTACTAATTTATCATTATGTATTAATATCCCTTTACATGAAATATCACTCAACGCTCAAAATGTTGTTTCCCGAGAAAACCATGCAGCCTTCAATCGTCCTTTTTTTTCTTTTTGATGCGATTAAAAGTGGCTTGGATTTCGGCTTTTTTTTTATATATTTTCTTCGTATATATAATATATATAATTCGCATATACCTCTTTACTTATTCTGAGCCAAAAATCTCATCAGTAAGGTATAAATTGGTGTCGAGTGTAAGTGCGTACGCGACAGTGTATGTGTACATATGTCAGTGTTTCACGAGTAATCGACGTGACTGCTGTATTTTTTCTTTATTTTTATTATTATACCAAGAGTTCAGCTTCCTATCGTTGCTTTCACATTTTCGTCACACTGTAAGTGTTCCCCCTCATCATGGCAGTAAGTGAGCTGATTTACTCGACCACCTTCAGCACCTTGCCAATGGCAATTGTTTTATCTAAAAATAAAATGTTTATATGAAACAACACTCGCATTACCACAACGTTCTTAAATATTTAAAAAATTTATGTTTCAAAATATTAGTTTCAAAATTATTGTCCAAATTTTCTATGAATGATTTAAATAGAGTACGTGTAGACGCTTGATAATAAAATGTGAAAATATATTTGAAATATGTTTTAACAGCACGTTGGCCGACTTACTTTCATCCCTGAGGGTAAATCTTCCCATTTGAGGAAACAGTTTAAATATTTCAAGGCATATAACTCCAGCGCACTCAATTCTCATGATCGCAACTTGATCCTGCTTGACGAACCTCGGCCGCGTCTTGCTCTTCTCGCCCGACTTCTTATCCACTAAACAAATCAGAGTTTTAACCGTGACCTCCTCGGCCGCACAATGAATGTGCATCACGGCACTGTAACCAGCACAGATGATACTCTTATGTTCTAGGATGACCACTTGGGCGTCAAAGACTTTTCCCGTCTTTATCGGATTGTTGTTGTCGCACAAAACGAAGCCTGGACTCACGTCTTCTTCTTCAATACCTTTCAACTTCACTTTCACGTTTTCACCGGGTCCAACCGACGTCACTTCCTCATCGTCGGACCACAGCTGGTCTACCACTACTGCCGTCTGATAAGTAAAATACATTGCGTTAGTTTTTCAACGATATTAAAAACATAACTACATTGATATTAGTGATAAAATATTTACCCTATTAGGCATCACCAGAAGCGACTGTCCCTTTTTAGCTTCGCCTGCTTCTACTTTACCCATGACAACAGTACCCATATCCTTATATTTATCAACAATAGGCATGATGAATGGTCCATTACTCTTACGATTAAGCGAAGGAAGAGAATCAATGAAAGGTATGAAAGCTGGACCCTTGTACCAATTACAAATTTGTTCGGGAACTGGATCTTTCAATCCCAATCCAAGTTGACCCGAGACAGGCATGAATGTGAGATCCTTTGCAGGATTGAATCCTAATTTACGGAGGTAAGGTAAGATTTTGTCTCTGAAAATAACGTAATTATAAAATTAGCATTGTCTCAACCAAATTGTTGGTTTCAAATGAGCTTTCGTTCGTAAACGTTATGAAGTTATCGCGAGACGCGTCGAGGTCAAAAGTTACTTGAAGATAACGACAGTAACTGCGCGCAAGAGAATGAGAGCGTGTTTGTAAATTACCTGCATTCGTTGTATCTCGTCTCATCCCATTCGACGGTAGGATCATCCATCTTATTGACGAGAACGACGAGATGCTTGACGCCGGCGGTTTTGGCGAGCATAGCGTGCTCCCTGGTCTGTCCGCCTCTGTCGAATCCAGTCTCGAATTCTCCTTTCCTCGCGGAAATCACGAGGACGGCGAGGTCAGCTTGAGCAGCACCACCAATCATGTTGGGCACAAAACTCTTGTGGCCAGGAGCATCAAGGATTGTGAAATGCTTGCGTTCAGTTTCAAAGTACGCCCGGCCAACTTCCACGGTTTTTCCCTTCTCGCGCTCTTCTTGGTTGGTGTCCAGTGCCCAACTTAAGTACCACGTCTCTCGACTTCGCTCCTTCGCTTCCCTTTCGTACTTCTCCAGCGTTCTCTTATCCACCATTCCCGTCAGCGCCATTATTTGACCGCCGATTGTAGACTTGCCAGCATCTGTTAGCAAAAACATTAATTTATTTGCAAATTTTGTTGAAAGCTTTTTTTCAGTTTTCGCTCAGATCTACTCACCTACGTGACCAATGAAAACAACATTAACATGTTCTTTTTTACTCTTTGTGTCTTCTGCAACTTTAACGACTTTCTTCTTTGGCACTCTCACCACCGCTTCCTCATCTTCTTCAATATCCCCTTCAGCCTACAATTTTAAAATATTCTTAAATGTATATCCATCAAAAAAGCTGTCAACTATCAAGTATCAGTCATATTATATTCATGCAAAGTGAAAAATATAAAATTTGTGTATGCTTCCCTTGAATGTGAACTATTTATCATATTTTTGGGTATTTAAAGAAAATTTTATGTTATCACAGTCTTACGTACTTCAAAAGCTTTTCAAGTCTCAAACTTTGATCAAGCCTTCAATGTATTATAGCATTGACACTATTAAGCATATGTTACATAAGCAATAATTTTTTTCCGCTCACCTCTTCATTTTCCGGAGTCAGAAGAGGATCTCCATCCACTGCTGCTTCTTCCCATGAGTCTGCTGGTTGGTGCTCAGGACTTGCATTTGTAGATCCTGCATTTGAGTTAGCCGGAGGTGGTGCCCCTCCTCCGGCAGGTGGCTCTTCGTTTCGAGTAGCAACTGGATCTGGTGGGACTGTTGGTGTGTCTGTGTCTACATTCAAAACACAATATGGTTTTAATTACTCCAAAATTAAGTTAAAATAAATCTTGTATTGAAAGATTTATCACTAACTTTTCAAAGACCTTGTCATGTTGTAGGTTACTTTCAACGACAGAATTCACAAAGAATGAATAAGAAAAGGAAAAAATTTACATTTAAATGCAATCAACCAAGAAGCAGCAACTATTTATATGAAAACCAGTGATGATGAATGCAGAAAAAATATGTTAGAAGAGGAGGTAAAAAACTGTCGAGAATTGCAAAAATCTTTTGAATGATTCCAAGTGGAACAATGGAAGATCAGTGATTATCAATTGGACGGACGATTTTCACGCAGGTGAAACAATTAATCGATTTGCAAAGGTGAGAGGGAAAAAACTACGGATTAGCACAATGAATTCCGCACGTGAGAGCACAGTGACTCATTTGCGAGAGTGAAGCACAATATGGTATAGCTGATTCCAACGTTTCAACTGTAACAGTTGCTTTCTAAAATTCTATACGAGCGACACTCGCGATTCGTCCCGGAATGAAAGAAAAAAAAAGGTGCACTACGAATACCGAACGTCACCGAACGTATGGAGCACAGAAACTACACAGGGAAGCAGTCTCTCTCCTCATTAACACACCGCACGACTGCTCGGCTAGATAACATTAACAAGTGTAAACTTGTATTCTCCGGTTAAGTTGGAAAAAATGAAACTTGGCACGCGTGTGCGCGAGAGATAGGTAGTGGTCACACGAGAAAGAGAGCGCGTCGACGAGAGAAGAAAAAAAGAGAGCCCGATATGCCAAGAGAGCACACACGAAGTCGTGATTCCCCCAAAATGTCGAAAAGCAAGAGCGAGTAAGTAGACAGGAAACTGGTGAAAATCATCGTCGAGGAAAACGACAAATGCGAATGATTGTGACGATCGCGTAAACACGCGACGACAAGCAGGTTAACCCCGCAAGAGTGTGGCTGTCCGCGTGCGAGAGCCGGGCGGCCACGCTGCGCGAGAGAGTTGCCACCCTCGTTGCTGCGTGGCCCAACCTCAAAAAAAAGAAGGACGTGCGGAGCACGAGGCGTGCACTTGCGCGCGGGGGGATACATGCATAGCATAGGTGTACTTACCGTGATGAGTCTCGGGTGGCATGTCGGGCGCGGCTGGCGAAAGGTCCTGCTGCGGAGTCGTGGCCGTTGGTGCTGCTGCTGGTGCTGGTGGTGGTGGTGGTGCTGCTTCTGGCTGTTGCTGCTCGTCCGATGGTTGGAACTGCTGTGCAGTCGCAGCTGCAGGAGTAGTTGTGGTTGCCGCCGGCATGCAGAACGAAGGCACGAATTCGGCGGCGTTGACGTTGAGCGTGGAGAACTTGCTCTCGACGGATTTCGTTGCTGCCGCTTCGTCGCAGTCAGCCTGCTGCTCCCACGAGTCCGGCGCTACGCTGTTCGCCATCGCGGGGAAGACCGTTCCTTCCTTCCTTCCTACCTTCTCTTTCTCACCACTCACTCACTCCTCTCGCTCGTTCGCGTTCGTCGCGTTCGCGCTGTCTCTTTCTCTCTCTCTCCCTCTGTCCTGTCTCTCTCGCTCGCACTCTCCTCTCACCGACTCTGCGGGAGCGCGCTATACGTGCGTGCAGTGTTATACCGTTAACCCGTTTTCACGGCTGGCGATGCTTGTGCTCTCCACAAGCGTGCACAACGTTGGCTCGCTCTCGCTCGCGCTAGGCTCTCGCTCACTCGTGTAACTGGCTGCGTGTAGAAAAGTCCGCCGGAAACTGCGTTGGTCAGAGCACGCACTCGCGCCGCGGCGGCTGCACGTTGTTCGTTTCTGCCCGTGTATAGTAGCGGCTCGCGCTCTCTCGCTCTGCGCACTAGACACCCTCCGACAACTCCGCTTTCCATCCAAGTCGCCGCCATGTTTACCCACTCGCCACGTAGATTGGAAATGGACTCCCGACATTTTGTCCCTGGCCAATCAATCGACGATTTTCAGTGGCGCCAAAACTTTTGAAATGCTACGACCTCTAGCGCGCCATCGAAAGTAATATATAAAACACGGCATTCCCCGGTAGTTCTACTGGCTGCCGCATTGTTGCCACGTTTTTTTATCCTCTTTTCTCGCTCGCTCGAAAAAAAACTACTCAATATTATGAGTACTACAACTTTTTTTTTATCGGTTCTATTGAATTGCGCTAGAAAAATGACATACGAAACTCTGTCAACGATATTGGGGGTCGGTTCATCTTTTTATGAAAATGGTTGCTGGGGTAGGTTGCGAGCATAAATATGTATATAGCACTAATGCTATATTTCGATAACAAATGAAGCAAATCGTGGGTTTTTTCGACTAGTTTGATCTGGTAATATCCGGATTCGCGATGATTGCCTCCGCCAATTTTTTGTTGCCACAGGTGTATCACGTCTTGGGCAAAAATACTTTTTGCTAAGCGCAATAATTGTCTGGAGTAATGCGAAACGCATAAAATTTGATTAACTTTTAAAATTTTCGTAAA
>JAWWMK010000040.1:584407-608345 GCA_035047105.1 Galeopsomyia nigrocyanea | reverse complement strand
TATACTATAACATTTTGACTATAATGCGCAAATGTAAAATTTAAATCTTATGCCACACAGCTCGAAATGAAACCTAATAGCAAAATTTTAATAATTCTGATTGTTGTGCTATTACACTGGAATATAATCAGGTGGAGCGCGAGCAAGGTGTGCGTTGAAAATGAGGCAGGGGAATTATAAAGGTGCAACACGCAAGCGCTTATATTGCTGCTGCCGCTCTGCAGATGGTTCTGTATTATAATCATATACCTTTGCGCGCGCTGGATCTAGATTTCTTACAATTTCTAAATCGCAGTCGCTTGTTTTACAATTACGTTGAATTCTTATACTAGAGTCAGGCATTCTCGATGACAATAGGTACATTAAAAGTTTTTTGTTATTTCTAGATATCAAAAGCTCTTATTTGTCGCAACTGACGGGGTAAATTCTGGGTATGTTTCTTAGATTGACCGGTCATCGAATGATAGGTAAAAAATAATTTACCACACGAGTAATTGGATCGATCCAGGATATTTTAATTGCTTATCGTTGTCAAATTCGGCGATGCAGTTATATCGCCACTGACTCTTCCGGTTATATAGTCTCGAGGCTATGAGCTTTTGTCGGAAATTAATTTTTGAGATCAAACTATGAAACAGGAATTCAATCTGGCAAAGCATATTGGTCTTGATAAATGAATGTTTTTTTTTTTGCTCCAATCATGCAAAGGGCCATTAAAACATTAAATAAAATGTCGCTAATTTCGCGAGAAAAACTATCGAAGATGTTGGGAGGCTCATCACAATCAGCATTCTAATTTCACACTATGTAATAGTTATGAATATTGAAAATATATTTGTTTGTAGTGTCAATTCCATTGATCGCGTGTTAAAAAAGTTATTAATTAAGTAGTTTTAAACGTACTTGCAATTTTTTTTTAAATACATACATTTCACAAATCTTACTATGTTAATTATGATTTCACGAAAGCTCTAATGATAAAAGCTCAGATAACTTGATTTTCTCTTCAATAATTATTGCATTGAGCTATAAATAGAATTGTAGGATTAAAAATTACAGTATCAGCAACTCTTTTTATTTTCGAAAACGTTACAAGTAATACTACTTTTAAATTACTCGCTCAATTGCCGCGGATCGCTCTATTTTCAGTAACCAACAGTAGATAGAGTAAAAGCTCGACGTCGAATTACCTACACACGAAGGCACAACATCGCGGCATGTCGTGGTCATGTGAGCGATTGGTAGAGGGGGGAACATTTTAATAAATTGCACGAAAACAAGATGATAGTTCCGCCGGTATCCCCCTACTCAACGATTCGATGTAATTTATAAGTAAATATCATCGAGATCGACACTTCACAGTCGCATCGTACTTAACCTCTATCTTTTACCACGTTTACTCCTACAGTGCCAAGTTGGATATCACGTGAATTATTTAAAATCAATTAGCATAATCAGTGAAACCTTTAGATATCCCATTGGTCGGAGTTCCATACAAAACGGGGAAAAATGGTGAGTGAATCAAAGAAGGAAAAAAAAACTGTCAACTCATCTTAGCTATCAATAATGCACGATAGTCTAACGCTATAATGCCTCGAATTGTGTATTGTAATCGTACAGATGAAAAACGCAACCTTGAAGTTGAGCTGCATCGGCAGATCTACCGTCGCTTGCAATCCCGCCAGAATGTTCGCCGCGCAAAGTGGAACAGGTATGTAGTTATTCCATTGTTTACAGTTACTTTGCGCGCGTGTTGAGATGTTGCATTCAAGTAGCTTTGTGGCTCAAGTAAGTATATCCGTGAAACACAGTTATTTTAATGAATGCCAGATATTACGATGCTCCATTTAACTAAATTTTTTTTTTTTAAGAATGGAATTTTATAATATTCGGTAATCGTATTTTCATTTAAAGTGTTTTTGAATATTAAAAAAAAACTGATGTTTCTTTTTTTTACAAAAAGCTGAATATAACTTTTTATTTTGCAAATACTAAATTAATACTTCAAAGACCTAAAAAAAATATTACAGATGCTGTCCCAGAAGAAGAAAACGACGTTCTCTTCGAAGATGTAAGTTCCAATCGATTCTGTAAAGCTTCACCAAATCAAAATTATCTGCAGCACTAATATATAAAAATAATAGGTGGGAAAAAGTGGAGTTATCACACTAAATCGTCCAAAAGCCTTGAACGCCTTGAATTTGTCGATGGTGCGCAAGATTTATCCAGTTTTGAAAAAATGGCAAAGTTCTAAGAACTTGGTGATAATCAAAGGAGCGGGTGACAAAGCTTTTTGCGCCGGAGGTGACGTCAAGTCCATAGTCCTGCCTTTGAACAAACCCTTCGGATCCAAATTGGGCGAAGACTTCTTCAGAGAAGAATACACGTGAGTTTAATTGCTGAGATAAAAGTTCGAAAATATCTTCAAACATTCGGCTCGTTTACAGCATGAATCATCTCATCGGCACTTACAAAAAACCCTACGTCGCACTTATCCACGGCATAACGATGGGCGGAGGTGTCGGTTTGTCCGTGCACGGCAAGTACAGAATCGCCACCGAGAAGACTTTGTTCGCCATGCCCGAAACTGCCATTGGATTATTTCCCGACGTCGGTGGAACTTATTTCTTACCGCGACTGCAGGGTAAACTCGGCATGTTTCTCGGATTGACTGGATACCGATTGAAAGGTAACGATTATTCTATATCGCGTGCATTTTCCAATCGAACGAGTATTTTCAATCGATCGTTATGTTCAAAGGTGCCGATGTGCTACACGCTGGCGTTGCCACTCATTACGTGTCCTCCGATAAGCTCGAGGTTCTGACCAGCGAGTTATTATCGGAAAAGTCGAATGTCGATGCAGTTTTGAAACCTTATCTGCCGGAAAGTGTAAAGCAGGAATTCAGTCTTGCGCCACACATCGATTTGATCAATGAATGTTTCTCTGCTCCCACTGTCG
Organism: Galeopsomyia nigrocyanea; assembly: GCA_035047105.1. NCBI lineage: Eukaryota > Metazoa > Arthropoda > Insecta > Hymenoptera > Eulophidae > Galeopsomyia > Galeopsomyia nigrocyanea. The sequence continues at coordinate 605,384 of JAWWMK010000040.1, read as the reverse complement.
AAGGGATCGTCAAAAGGTATTTTTCGTAAACGCGCATATTGAAAATAAACGCAATATTTCGTTAGCCAACTGTTATAATTATGCAACAGGCTGAAGGAGAATAACTCGGAATTTGCGCAAAGCCTCGTCGAATCGTTACGTAAAGTGTCGCCAACTGCATTGAAGATAACGAAAAAAGCTATTGAAGAAGGCGGCAACAAAAGTTTAGCCGAAGCTTTGGTTATGGAATATCGACTTGCCTATCATAGCCTTGACAAAGACAGTGACTTTGCTGAAGGTAAATTAATTCATGTCTTTGTTTCACTTGATCAATTTCTATTTAAAATTACTCAAACAATATTTTTGTAGGTGTGAGAGCGCTGTTGATAGATAAAGATCAAAATCCAATTTGGAATCCTAGAGCTCTGGAGGAAGTATCAGATGCATTTGTAAAACGACGATTTGAACCCTTAGATGCCGAAATTGATTTAGTAATTTCTAAGTTGTAAATATTGAAAAGTGTACTAAATTAAAATTTTATATATTTTTTACGTAAACTTTCAATTCCACCTCTACTGATCGAATGTTCATATTTTATGGCAATATTGATTATTAGACAAGTAGACAAATTAAATGCTTCTAGTATAAAACATTATTTTTATTCATGTAAAATGAACCAAGGAAATAATGCACGTTAAGTACCTTACAACTATTGCAGATGCACAAAGACATATCAGTCATTACTGAGTAAACCAATCACACAATCAACATGAAGCATCAATTGTCTTTTTACAATAAATCTTGCTAGTTCGTGTACTCACTCGCATATTCGTTTGTTCAAAATAACAATCAAGAAAATCGGCTAAAATTAAATGTCTCTCACACAAAATAGAAATAGTTTCTCGTTATACTTGGAAATTACATGTGATAATTGATCTATCTTGAAATAATCTGTCGAAAATTAAAAAGAAATCAATTTAGCTATTTTTTTTTAAATTAGTCTAACTATACTATAACCAAAATCCCATTAGTTTTGGAAAAACATCCCAAAAAGTGGATTTCATCCATAGCTGAATCAAAGAACTAAATCAATATGGATACGCTAAAAAGTAGTAAACAACATTGAATATCAGCTAAATTATTATTACGTTAAAAATATTTGAGTTTTAGTTTTCGATTGCAGATAACACGAATTAATAACGTGTATGTGCAATAAAGTTGTTGCAAATTCTGTATGCTATGGATAGAAAAGTAAATTTATAAAAGCGTTTGAAACTCCTACAATCTGGTTTATAGCATATGTAATGAAATAAGCTGTAAAGATATCTGGACTTCTTAAATAATTACTTTATTAGCGATTTTCATTATCAAAATGTTTCAACCACTCCTCAGCATGCCACAGTTTTTACTGAAGTAGATTTTTTTTTTTTTCAGAATAAAAATTTCAAAGAATCGTTAAAGAATTCTTTAGAATTCACGTTTAATATAAAGAATTACGTCGAGTTGTAGCGGCCTTAATACCACAGGAATCAATCTTACAACTACAGTTAATCACCGTCATCATCACCAACATCATACACAATGTTCCTGACTTGTGTTTTGAATTCACCAAAAAACCCTCACCTCACCTAATTAACGATATCGTTTTTTTTTCTCGTAAAAATTAAATTTATCCTGTCGTACTAACGCCTCCTATGCATAACGTACCGCAACTTGAAATTATGAATTACTGGGGAGTTGAAGTATTTATATTTTCGTTACGTGCGTTCAGTCTATGTACTGCGCAAGCCAGCGAAAACCTTCGCCGTAACCTTGCCTCTTCAGTACCGAGCACATGAATAATTCCAATGGGCGGCCTGGAATATCACTGCGTGGAATTTTACCCTAGAAACGGAAAAATAAAAACTTTAATTATCTTAAATGCATACTATTAGAGTTCTGATTTTGAAAAAAAAAATAGCCAATGGTTTTCAGAAATAGTTTTTGACTAACCATGCTATGATCAACAGATGTTTTACTTATAGACTAATGGACTCTATGAATCGTTAAAAAAACTAAATCAAATAGTACCTTTCCAGTCGTTTGTCCAAAAAGATTGAAGAATTGCCTAAGTTCATCTTCAGATGCTGCACCTGGCTTATCAATTTTGTTACCAAGAACAAGCACCGGGCATGCACTCAGTTGCTCGTCCGTCAAGAGGGCATCCAATTCCGCTCTGGATTCTGGTAACCGTGATCTGTCACTTGCATCTACCAAAAAGACTATTGCATCCACAGCTGGAAAATAGTCTTTCCAGACTCTCCTTGCTGTAAGAAATAAAAGAAATGAGTAACGAAATATACAAAGCACCAAGTGATTCAGATATCAATGACTGTGTACATACCTTGAGTGTGACCACCAAGATCAAAGGTGGTAAACCTCATGTTACCAATAGATAATTCTTCTGATGCTGTAACAAAGAAAAAAATTGTATAAAATTGATAAAAAAAACTTATTTCATCAAGTTTATGTAAACAATTAAAAAAAATTATTATTTTATTATTCTCATTCTCATTTCAAAACTGATGAAAGTACTTGTCTCTATTGTTTAGCAACTTATTACAGTAATATAACAGTTAGTATAAAAGTTAGTTACTTGGATGCAATGTGGGTACATGTTGTGCGAGTCGATCATCTTTAAGCATGTGAAGTAATGTTGTTTTTCCAGCATTGTCCAGTCCAAGGAACAACAGTTTGCCACTCTTCTTCCATAGCCCTGTAAAGCAAACAATGCAAACATCATGCATATGTTCTCAAATCTACTCACGCTGAGTTTCAACTGCTACTGGGTCTAGCAGATTCTCAGCAATCGATGCATTGACTAGTGAATGGCGACCAGAATTGGATAAGCCAAGAATAGCAAATCTTCCACGACATACTGGTACTTGGAAACCTACAGAACTTATATATCTTATTCATGCGTCTATGCCAAGATAATAGTCTCTCCCATTCTCACAGACAATTGAAAATATATCTATTTCAAATATTCATTAATATTGTATTCTCATATATTTTAGAGGTATTGAAACTATAATTAAACTGGTTGCTATTAGAACTTCTTTTCTTCAACTCAATTGAAGTAGTCAGATAAGTGCCACTCAAATGCTTTGTGTGAAGATGCTTTGATAAAAAAAATTATGAGCTCGTGGCCTCAGAGTAGATTATAAAACTCTATGTTCAGTGATATTAGCACAGCTGTAATGACCTTTATCATTACTTTATCGTCATTTCTATTTAAATCTACAATAATTATCTTTGAAAGGTGCTATATTCGGAAAAAACGTGAAAAAAAAACCTGCCATACTCGCGATCAAATGGAAAATTTCACGAGCACTGTCTGACAACAACAAACGAGTGGCGAATCGTAACAGCTGAGATCATATGACGTAGCTCGTTGGCATTAACTAGCAGTTTGCGCGCAAAAAGAAAAATCTGTTTGCCAGCCAAAAGTTAAACTTACCAAGGTAGCCCAGAACCCCGGTGAACCAGTCCCAGATGAACATGCTTGTGTTGGCGACGACGCTTGTTTCAACGTGTTGCTACTGAGGCAGCTAACTCTCGTCGTCGTCCCGATGACTCTGCAACAAAAGACACGTAGTCTGAGCGAGCGTACGCGCGAGAGCGACAAGCAAGACGGAAATCCGTGATTTTTGCACACTCACACTCGCACTCGTAATAGCACACTCGGGCGCTCGAGATATTTTTTTTTTCGTTGCAAGGTGGTTGCTCGCCACAAAAGTTCACGTGCTGACGATTGTTTACGTTAAACAACGTGACGATAAGTACGAACAGAGGGAAAGAGACAGAGATAGGCAGCGCGAGAGCCTTGGGACACGTCGCACTTGCGTTAAGAATGTTAAGATGCTTGGCTATTCCCTGACTCGGAGAGAGAGAGAGAGAGAGAGAGAGAGAGAGAGAGAGAGAGAGACAGAGAGAGAGAGAGCGGAAAAATTACGCGTATACCCCTCTCCCAGCAACTGCACGCGCGCTCTCCGATGAAGAAATGTTCGAATAACCCGGAGGCTGGATGGGTTTTTAACCTTAATTATTCGACGAGTGAAGTAAAAGCATGCTCCAAAAATACACGCTTAACAGAAGGTTACGCCCTTCGACGACGCCGCGACGGTCACAAGCTTTTCGGAGCACGAGCTGAAGGCTACGGCGATGACGTTGATGATGCTTACTAGAACGTACTTGGGCAAGGCGGACGGGTCCAGGAGGAAAGCACGACGATCGGTCGGCACGGTGGCACGGTTTTCCTCCTAGGAGTTAGCTGGCTGCAGCGCGCGCGGTGTACTCTACCACACACGCATATCACACACTCACTAAACTCCACCAAGAGCGCCACTCTGCTGACGTTTACTACTCCAGTCGGCGGCCATGTTCGCGGGTCGCGCAGTTCGCTGATGGTTCGCTGACGGTTGGTTGGCGCTCGAAGCCAAGGTGGGGGTAGATATTTGATATTTGGAGTTTCAGTCGACAGTCGCGCTCCTTCGCGCACCACGCGAAACGCGGTTTGACGAGAGACTACACTACACAAACACAGTGCTACACAGAATATCTACGGCGGCGTTGTTTCTTTGGTCCAGTGCGTGTCGGCGTTGTCCTTCCTAGACTTCCCAGGGCTAAAGATTAGCGTATTAAGATGATGTCGCTGGGCCCCAAGAAGGACGGCAGCCCAAATCTCAAGTTCTTCGACTCGCCGGAAATCCTTACCCAGTTCGACACCGTCAAGCAGTGGCTTCTCAAAAATGCCAAGAAGGTCGGTATCCATTGTCGTCCTCCCGCGTTCCGGCATTGCGATACCCAAGCTTTTTCCCTTGATTTTCTATTCTTCTCTCGTGATCTCTACGCTTAATTACATGCTTGGTGTTTAATTCAACATTCGAAAGTATCGTGAATTTTCCGCGAGTCGAGAAAACGCAATTTTCTGGACGCGTTGAAATTGGAGCATAACCTATACGTCGCGCCGCCCGTCGTTGTGTCTACGTTGTGGACGCAAGCGATTCTATATATATAATATATACTTTCACGTTATCGGTTTGCTTTCCGTTCTTCCGTTTTTGTGTTCTCTAAAAAACTCCTAATTGCGAAAAAAATTGTCAGTAATTATCGGTTTTGGCATTAGAATATTTTATTTTCCCAATTTGCTCAAGTACCTGCGGAGAATAAAAAATGGATTCAACTCATTTATAAATTCTTTTACATTTATAGTACATACAGACGGATCCACCAACAAATAAGAGTTTATCAACTCTCGTTGTACAAATTCTACAATTTCAAGAAGATAATCTTGGAAAAAATGTGACCAAACCTCATATGATAAAAATTCCGGTATGTATATATTTTCAAGACAAATTATAATGATTGATGAAATTTCATTAAATGTTATAATGTACCTTTTTACTTTTTAGATGAAATGCTTCTTAGATTTCAAATCAGGCGGTGGGCTTTGTCAAATTTTATTAACAGCATTTAGGTTTAAGCAAGAACAAGGATGGAGGCGATTCGATTTTCCTGTTGGAAAGGTATGAGAGTGACTTGTAAAAATATGCCAAAATACTAGAGATATTGATACTTATTTTATTCTTTCATTTCAGTCTGGCACACGCATAGATCGAATGCTGGAAATGCTTACAGCTATTGAGCGAGCATTAGTCCAGAGTAGGTGCTTAACCATACCAAATGTTTATGTGACTCCGGAAGTTGATAAAAGCACCACAACCAAGGTTAAAGAACTTATACGTCGGCACCAGGGAACTGTCACTGAAAGTGAGAGTGACGCAACCCATGTAATCTATCCTCCGCTTGATCCTGATGAAGAAGAGTATGCAAGACCTGCATTTAGAAAGGATAGAGCAGTTTTAATGCACTACTATTATGTGCCGGATAGTTATGATTCTTGGTCTAATCTTGATCTTCCATGGGATTTTCCAGAGATTGGTTTAGGAAGTGCTCCATCAAAGTATGTTGAAAACAATTTTAGCAAATCTTCTACATATATATTCAAATCATTATTTGCAGAGTAAATAATTACTTTTATTTTTTTAGGTCGACATTTAAGGTGAATGCTAATTGGGCTCTAGATTTGGAGCAATACAACGAGTGGATGAACGAGGAGGACTATGAAGTAGATGACAGTGGGCAGAAGAAGGTGCACAAATATAGGCTTTCAGTTGAGGACTTGATGGCTCCGACACCTGCATCAGGCAAAAAGCAAAAGAGGAAAAAGTCGCCAAGTCCTCCTCCAAAACTTGGGAAAAGAAAAAGGTAAGCCTTCAGTTAAGAATTTAAAAAGAAAAAAAGAATTAAAAGAAACAGTATTTACCAATTATTTGAGCTTGAAAATTATTTCCAATAAACTCACAGTGGCAGAGCTCCTGGTGGTACACAAGGTGGAATATCTGGTCCAAAGAAATCACGCGGTGGAGATGAAGAAGAAGACCTCACACAAGGAATGGAGGATCCTCCATCGGAACCTAGGATAACAGAAGTCGTAAATTCGAATACGAATGCATCAAACTCTGGACAGAATAGCAGCTCAGGGATAGTGTCTAGCAAAAAGCAGGATAACGACATGCAACCACTGAAGTCTGGAAATATGGCTGACCTGGATGAACCTGTTGATGGTAAAATATCACTGAATACTTTAATCGTTATTCCAGCGAGAGTTCATTAATAATCTATTTTCATGCTTAATTTTAGGCGACAAAAGCAATTCACAAAATTCGCAGGACAGAGAAGAACGTGACACGAGCAAGGAAAGAGGCGACGGCAGCAAGAGCGACGAGCCTGAAGATAACGTCACCGAGCAGACTCATCACATCGTGATTCCGAGTTATTCAGCGTGGTTTGACTACAACTCCATCCACATGATTGAAAAGCGAGCGCTTTCAGAGTTTTTCAACGGCAAAAACAAGTCCAAGACGCCGGAAATCTACCTCGCCTACAGGAATTTCATGATCGATACCTACCGTCTCAATCCAACGGAATACATCACTTCTACAGCCTGTAGACGCAATTTGGCTGGCGACGTGTGCGCTATCATGCGTGTGCACGCTTTTCTCGAGCAATGGGGTCTGATCAATTATCAAGTGGACGCTGATTCAAGACCGACACCTATGGGACCTCCACCTACTTCGCACTTCCACGTGTTGTCGGATACACCGTCTGGCTTGGCTCCAGTTAATCCGAATCCTCCCAAAACACCTCAACCGTCGGCGGCAAAGACGTTGCTTGATCTTGAAAAGAAGCCTGTTATCGACGAGAAGATTCCAGCTGCTGGAGCGATGGCCAACTTTGGTCTGAAGCTTGACCAGTACACAAGGAAGCCACCTGTTTTGAAAAATAAGCAAGCTGCTGGTGCTACACGCGAGTGGACGGAGCAGGAAACGCTGCTGTTGCTTGAAGCTTTGGAATTGCACAAGGATGACTGGAATAAGGTGTGTATATATATTATACGATTATTAATTTTAGCATTTGAATAATTTCAATCAATAAACTGCAGATATTTCGTTATAGTTTTTATAAATTCTTTTGCAATATTAACTCACAATGTAGATTTTTATTCCTCAACCACAGTCAATTAATGAAAGTTTCACACTTTACAGGTCTGCGAGCATGTTGGTTCAAGGACTCAGGATGAATGTATCTTGCATTTCCTGCGATTACCCATTGAAGATCCATACCTAGAAGAACCAGAAGGTCTTGGTCCATTGGCATATCAGCCCATACCTTTCTCAAAGGCTGGTAATCCTGTCATGAGCACTGTTGCATTTTTGGCTTCGGTGGTGGATCCCAGGGTAGCAGCTAGTGCAGCAAAGGCTGCCATGGAAGAGTTTGCTGCGATCAAAGATCAGGTGCCTGCAGCTCTGCTCGACCAACATCTGAGGAATGTTCAAGCTACCGCTGCTGATGGTAAGTGTATTTTTTGTAAGAAATATTATGTGCAAAAGAAATTACGTATTACTATCAATTTTATTATTATATTTTTTATTGAACAATTAGCGTATAAACAAAATGTTTCGACTTTCATAATAAATTGAAATTCAATAACGATTGACAATTCTTTAATTTTTGAAGGCAAATTCGATCCTGCCGCCGGTCTTGCGCAGTCAGGCATCGCAGGTACAGGACCGCCCGAACCACCGGAAGATGGGAATAAGGATGGTCAAACGACTCCATCGTCTCCGTCGTCAGCCACAACTCCTCCTGAGGGCAAAAAGTCTGAAACCACTGACAAGCCCAAAGAAGAAACTGATACCGCTGCTGCTACGTCAGAAACGCCGGCAGGAGAAAATAGTGAAGCAATGGCTGACGGCAGTGCTACTCCAGCAGCTACAGCTATCCCGAAGAAAGAAATGGTTGAAACTCCCGAGGGAGAGGGTAATGAGCAATCTGCCACAGCTGCTGCGACAACCGATGCTGCGGCGACACAGCCGGAAAGTGAGAAAATGGAGGTTGACTCGAAAGAGCCTGAGGAAGGCGAAACCAAGGAAAAAACTGAAGGCGAAGAAAGTGTCGACCCCAAGGAGAAGCAGAAAGACAAGGTAAGATGAAGAACTCCGCTTTGTTTATATATAAGATTTCACTTTTCTGAAATTGAAATGAGTTTTATCTATTTTTTACCCATTTTCTTATTGCCGACTTTGATATTTGTAAATAAAAAAAATTAATTTACTGTTTTAATTAAAGGCTTTTAATGCTGTTTTTGAACCATTCTGTAATTTCTAAATACTTAATAATATTATTAAATGAATTGTTTTTCTTCATCTGCAGGTTGTCAGGGATGCACAGTTGCAGTCGGCAGCAGCGGCAGCTCTAGCCGCAGCGGCGGTCAAAGCCAAGCATCTGGCAGCTGTAGAAGAAAGGAAGATTAAATCGCTGGTAGCTCTTCTCGTCGAGACTCAAATGAAGAAGCTCGAGATCAAGCTTCGACATTTCGAAGAGCTTGAGACGACAATGGAGCGCGAGCGCGAGGGTCTTGAATATCAGCGCCAGCAGCTAATCACAGAACGTCAGCAGTTCCATCTGGAACAATTGAAAGCTGCCGAATTCAGGGCGAGGCAGCAAGCTCATCAGAGACTGGCTCAAGAGCAAATGCAACAGCAGCAGCAACAACAGCAACAACAGCAGCAGCAACAACAGCAACAGCAACAACAGCAACCGCATCAAGGTCCTCCGAACCATCATCCACCGTCGTGGCCGCCAAACAATAATCCGCAAATGATGCAGCCAGGCCAACAACAACCGCCAGCTATTATGCAACAGCCACCGGTGCCGCCACCAGGTCAGCAGCAACCACCAAGCCCACAGACGCAGCAGCCACATACACCTCCACAGCAAGCGGCGTAAAAGCAACGATTGGATGCTCAAGTGAGAGAGTTGTACAGTGAGATAGCTAAAGTTTCTTCGGCGAGCGTTGGGCCGGCGTATGTTGTAAACATGAGCTAAGGATAATCATTGCGCGTTAATGACAGCGTTCTGTGTCATTCCGTTTTATTATTGTAGATATTTTTGACAAATCTTAGTTTCATAGAGTACTTTTTTCTTTTCGTCTTCAATTTTATAATACTATGTCGATTATGTCTTTTCAATACCAAATTGTTGTTATTTAACATTTTGAGTGATTTTTCTTTTTCGTTTGGTGACACCTGAATGCTTATTTGTGAGATTCGAGACCAACCGATGTCGCGTTTCTTTGACAACCACTGAACGTGCAATTGAATTTTAACTTGACTTTCACGTGAACGTCCGACCCATAGAAAGATTTGAATGAAGATATTTAAATGATAAAAAGGGTGGGTCGTACTGAATCTTCTTTTGTAGCAAGTGAGTGAAAGTTTTGGAATGATTGAAATTGCGAGAGAGAATAATTCGTTTTATCAGTGTGTAACTTTTTAGGAATTCTCAATTCTTTTCACATATTTGATACGTCATATTATTATTTTGAGAGTAATTATTAACAGAAAAAAAAGGGTCAACTTATTTGTGTAAGAAATGAGAAGATAAATTACATGTGAATTGAATGTTATTTAAGGACCACGAAAGACGATCTCATCGAGTCGGATAGTGGATAATGATTAAGGTCTGAACAATAGCCGTGACAAAAGGCGTTTATTATTTTTATTTAGATTAATTTTTGCGGGTTCTGCACTTTGCAGTACAAGTAATTAGAATTGTAATCGACCTAACGATCCTACATAATATACTATTAATAAAAGTATGCAGTTTCAGTCTAATTACCTATCCACATAGACTATCCTTGACTGTTGCTTCGCAATAATTGACATTGATAGTAATAAGTATGGTAAAATAATTTTTGTAAGTATTTATTATTTATGTACAATGTAACTAGTCTGTTTTTGCATATTCATTTGTGCATGCCAAGATATACAACAATCTATTGATTTGTTGATTATATACTTACCGATACTCGGACGTATACTTAATGGAATGCTTCGTTTAGAACCTTTACATATCAAATGATTACTCGCGAGGCTGAATATATATAGCAATTGATGATTTTATTCTGACTAGACAGTATATAAACTATGGCGTACATGTTTCTCAAGTGCTACGAACAATTTGTTATCAAAATAACGAGCTAAAAAAATATTCATATGTATAGAGAATATCTATCATGCGGCAATTTTCTTTAGTAAAACAATGTCGTTATGATACAAAGTGATTATGCAATTTGGAAGAAAGACACTCGTTTCAAAGAGCTCGACTGTGTATGAGCTCGACGACAAGATCGGTCATCAGGCGAGCGCATTCCGCTCCGCCGGGTGGTGGTGCCAAAGGTCGACCTTCTTCGTCGGGATCGTCCTTATGAGCCACATAAAGATCGGGTGCTTGTTCACTCGTGCACGTGCTGATCGGCAGGATATCCACCGCCATCCCCAATCCGAATCGACCGCAACGTCTCATCTCTTCGCTCAATCTGGTGAAACCGTTTTCATAAATTTCAGCAAACAGATAATACGTTATTTTTTTTTTTAATTTCTCATAAATTCATTTACAGATTTCAATTAAAGTTAGACTTTAAATTGAAATAACGATAAAACTTCAGTCGGTTTTTCAACGCGGACACTTACAGATTCCACATAGTGGCGGGATCTCTGGTTGCCTCGACAGCCGGATTGAGGATGTAAAGCGCGGACATGAGATGTCGATGATAGTGTTGCAACAATTGAGTCATAAACATTTTTCGCACTTCGCCGCTGGTACAGCAATACAGTAAATAGACTAGATCAAGAGCCAGCGAGCCAACGCGCAACAGTTGAAAGTCGACCAAGCAAACCGCCTGCTAAACAGCAAAAAAAAAACGAAGGTACATTATACTTTTAATATACAACGCAGCATAAACGTACTTCGGATTCGCTGGATGTTTTCTCCTTGAACAAGAAATTGTTGGTCCAGCAATCGCCGTGGCAGAAAACCGTGAGTGGACCCTGTTGCGAGGTGAGTTCACACATGGTGCGAAAGAATTTCTTCTCGCTGAGGAAGTCCTTCAACTTGGCGAGAATCTCATCGCGTGGCGGCTCGACGTTGGCTGGCAAAGTTTCCGACACCATCTTCAGCGCGTTGGACGTGGCCGTGCGATAGTACTGACGATACCAATCCTCGTTCTGCAGCCGGAAGAGCGTCTCTTGCACGGACTGGCTGTCGTCGCTGCTCGACAGCTTCGCGAACACTTCTGGTCTTCAATGGAGCGCTCGATATTAATTAATCAATGTACACGCGAATTTTAATAATACAAGAGCGATAGTAGCTGACATACCTCAAATCCCTGAGAGTCAAACTGAGCGCGTGAAAGCCAGCCAGAGCTTTCAGCACGGTTTTCAGCTTGTCCACCTGTAAACCCTTCTTTCTGTCACCCATCTTGAAGCCTCTCGCCTTCAGATCTTCCATGGCGATCAAATCGGGCTTGGCGATGTAAATTTTGGCCAGACCATCGAAAACCGTACGCCCGTTGCTTTGCAAGTCCATCAGTGCCGGCCAGACTTTCGTGTAGAACACGACTTCGTTCGTGAACAGCAATTCGCTCTTGAATGCGTCGCGACGCTCTTTCGACGCCGGCAGCACCTTGTAGATTATTGACTTCTCCCATGGCTCGTTGGTCGAACGTCTGCGGCCTTTCACGACGAGACGATAGAGCATCGATGTGTAATTGTCACCGCGACCGGAACCCGGTGACTCGTCCAGTTCCAATACTTCGACGTCTGGATCTTCCTTGGCGATTAATTCGCGGATCGTCTCCAAGTCCAGTCGCACACTTAGATTCTAGTTTCGTGAGAAAATTTAATAATCGATCATTCGTTATTACTTTGAAGCGATGGAGATGGAATTTATTCTATGATGCTTATTTATATGGTTTAGTAAAATTCTCTGATAGTTTTCAAGTAAAAAAAAATCAAGCTTGCTCGTAGTTCGTCTATTGTTGCAAACGAATAAAAAAAATTTCATTTAAAAGCTTCAAACAATCGTAAAAAAAAAGTCGCTATTCAATAAACATTTTTTCTCGTAGAAGTAGGACAATGAATATTGTTTTGAGCGCCTTTAATTGATGAAAAACAACGAGAAATATAAACGGCAGTAGTATAGTAGGTCACGTAGTGATGAATTGTTAATTAACCGAGATATTTGAGCGTATATACTCGTTTAATTCGAAACCATCTCAGTCTCTCTCTTTCTATCTGGCTTCCGTATCATAGTTATTTAATGTAATGCCTATTATGACGTCAGCTCTTGATGATATTGAAATTGTTATATACCCGGACTGTTTTACTCGCGAAGGGGCAAAAACTATTTCGTAACGAGAAATTACCGGTCTCTATTACGGCCTGTATCGTGTAAAAAACCTTTATAAAATAGTTTGAATATTTTACTTTGATTTAATTCTTGTCAATGAAGAATTACCTTCTTTTATGTAAAAAAAAGTATTTTCCGAGCAAATTTCGTTATAGCTGTAAACTTTGATTTATAAGTTCTTATTTGCCGTTAAAACAATCAATTAAATGTAGATTTAATCTGCACAAAAAGTGACCGCACTGATTCTTTTTTTTTAAATTTTATTTCGACAAAGTGGTAGAAAAAAACTTCGACACATCATTGTCACTACGTCGTCTCAAACACTTTGTATTCCAGCTACTTTTTTTTCAAAAATAATTTACCTACAAAATCTTGGCTTAATAATTTACTTACAAGACGAATCCAGAGAAAGCAAATTTTTTCGAACAATTCACAAATTCAAATTCACTTTCTATCACTTCTATCTTCTCAAAAAATTGCTCACTTCATACATAAACAAAACAAGATCCAGCGCCACAGGCAGAGAAAAAGAAAAAAAAACAGAAATAATTTATTTATCTTGTCTCCAATACCCACCCTCTCTTGGTCATCCATGATCGTATATATCGGCAACGTACAACGATACTCTTGTGCGGCGATCCCGTCGAGCCCAAAGTGTCGCAAGGCAACGCACCACTAGACTGTCACTCAAGCGCCGAGCTTTAAAGCGGGACGTTGGGGGCTTTACCCACTGCTGCTGCTGCTGCTGCTGCTGACGACGACCACGACGACCACGACGACGACCCAATGCAGGAAATGGGCATTTAACTTGCAATGGGCTACTACTACTCTCTGCCTCCCAAACGATGGTATTACTTAATTTACTTAATCACTGCACGGGAGAGAGAGAGATATATATAGATATATATACGATAGTAAAAGAGCGCCGAGAGAGATAGAGATGAGAGAAGCGAGTTCGGCTCCAAGGGACAAGGACATTGATAGCATGCCAATCACGCGTTTAATTTCAATTTCTTTCGTGATTGCACGCGCGCGTATACCGAGAGAGCGCCTATATACTCTTTGCTGCGGGAATAAACGTACTCCATGTATATATATATTAGAGATTGTAAATCTTTACGCAGTTTATTTCTTTTTTTTTTCATTTATGTAACTAAACTAAACGTAAGTAACATTTTAAAGTGCTCTATGTTGTATTTACATGATTAAACGAGATGAAAAACTATCGACGATCACACGGTACAGCTTGTATAAAAAAAAATTTGTTTTACGCGATTGAATCACTGCATCATGTATGATTGTTTATATACAAATATTTTTTTAAAAGATTTTTCGTCCTCTTACGATGCAGTGATTCGACACATGTGCAACTTGAGCTTCAATTTATTTTTTGACTCCCACTATATTGATCAACATATTTTCCTGAGTTTCACTCAAAGGTAAACTCTTCTTGATGGTTTCTGCCATGGAATTCACGCCCAATGTCCCGAAAGCATCCGCGTATTTCACCGCATCCTGAAATTGTAAATAGAAATATGGAGATCGTTGAAATCGTTTTTGCGAGAGAAAATCATATTGACCTACCAATGCTCCTAGTACGTGACCCCTGGCGATGCAACTATCAAATATTTCTTGCAGTGTTCCGCCCTGTATACTACCGATTACGCCGTCCTGCGATTCAGCCAAGAAATTTAGAACTTTCAGCATCTTCTCAAACTCGTTGCCACGAAGCAATACAACTGCCATGTATCCAAATACATCTGCTGGCCATAATTGTCGTTGTAATCTGTATGCACTCACTTCCTGTATAGCGAAAAAAGTTATATTTTGTTAAAAACCCTCGTTCATTGTAAAACCAGAAATATTAATATAACGATACTTACCTCAATATGAGTCCATAGCGTCCAAGCAAAGTTCGCATATTGCTGCTGTAAAGTTGGGTATTTATTTGGAATATTTTTTTGACTGCACAGTAGCTTCAAAGTCAGTTTTATAGTCACATGTCGATCCAACATATCAAATTGTATAATTTGTGATAAAAATTTGGGCATAATTTCCATAGCCTTCTCTTGTTCATTGAGGTCCAACATCTCAATGATTTCTCTCATTAAACCGGGTTCAGGAATATAAATGTGTGGCACGAGACGATTATAGATTTCCATAAACTCGTCAAACGATACGCTTGACAAAATAACCAGCAAATAATTGCGGTAGTAAACACTTTCCTGAAATACAAATTATTTTAGAATTAATTTTTTTTTTCAATGTAATAAAGACAAGTTAGATCAAGACATACTTTCAATCTTCCTCCAATTAATTTGTAATTATTTTTGGTCACTAAAAGCTTATGAATACGATGACCTGCATCTAAATCGTGCATATGTTGTGAGGCGACTTCCATTGCATAAACGAAGAAATTTACATCTGCGGCATCCCGCATTTCTAATTCTTCTTTCTTTTCTAGCTCTGCCAAAATTTCAAGTAAAATAGAACTCTGTGGGCCACCTGTAATCATGAATTAGGATTGTAAATTCTTTTAGTTTAAAAAATTAAAAAATTTTATAAATCTTTTATTATGATCACAGTACTCACTTGAACGGCAGAAGATTTGTAAAATATAATAATAAGTTGCAAGACTAGGTTCCACTCCAATCTGTCGAAATTCGGCAAGAAGCTCTCTAGCTAAATCTTTTGCTGCCCCTTGAAGCTGGATAAATGATACACTAAACAAAGCAGCATTCAATGTTTTTATATTTGGCATAATTTCTCTCTTCATCATTGTATGTAGAATACTTTGAATAAGAATTTTTCGAGTATCAGTACTGTCTTTCAATAAAGGAACTATTTGCATCATGTAGTTGAAAGATGAGACAGTAAGAGGGATGTTATCAACCACACACTTATTGTAATAATTAAATGCTACATCAAACTGCAAGAAAATTATGATTGAGTTACAATGTGTATAATTATAGCAGGATTTACGTGTAATGAGTTTAACCAAAAAAATACCTTCATATACTTGGCTGTTCCACAGATAACAGCATTGAAAGCAGCAGGCGCTGTTACTTCATCTTGCGAAAGTTCTGCAAATAGTTTTTCTACCTCTGGAGAACTCCTTGAAAATTGTTTTGAAAATTCAATTAAAAATTCAATTAACTTTGAAAGTTGAATAACTAAAATTTTAAATCATACTCAAAATTTAAATGGTCTTTGAAATTATTCGAAATACATTATCGTACAAAGTGAGTTAACATAGACTTTCATGTTGTGACAACCAACTTACCTCCATGTAGAGTGTTGTTTATTATCTTGTATTTGGTACGATCTTTCTTCTGGAAATTTTTCTGAAATTTGATCCAGATTACTGTTGAAAAAACACAATAGTTCTAAAATAGCTTGCTTTGTCTGCTTTGAGACATCGTTCTCTATCATGGTATAAACGTTGTAAGCTTCAGAAAATTGACCTTGATTTATTAATTTAAAAATAGTATCTTCTGTAACTTGACTTTTGTCTGTGAATTTTTCTGGAGGTAAAAATGCCTGGAAAGATTATCAACATTTAGCTAATCCACAGATGTAACCAATTTGAAAAATTGACTAGAATGTGTCGTCATACCTCCACTAAAGGTTCCGAAAGATTGCTTTTTAGTAGGTCAGCATGTTCCTGAAGTACCCACATTGCAGCTCTTTTACCCGATTCTTTAGCAAGAGAATATGTTCTCTTTTTGTTGAGTGACATTGGAATCAAATAAGGATCATCTATATATTTGTATTCAGGACTGTTTACACCACGTTGAATGGTGGACTCTAGAGCCTAAATTATATATGTATCAAGCACGTATTATAACTGTAGACAGAAACTTCATCGTTTATTATTAACCTTTAATATATCAGTTGGTCCTCTTTCTTTTCTCATTGGAATTTGAATCTCAGTAGCAGAAGAGGATGATGATAGTGATGGAAGTTTTAAGAGCGCATTTCTAACGATTGCCCTAAAGTTGCAATTAAATTTGTCAATTAAAAAACATTGAAGATCATTTCGAAAATATTCATCATTATTTTACTGTCGTATCGAGCAAATGTTCATTTTTATTCGATACCTGTCGATGATCCTCGTCCTCAGTGAATTCATTTTGATCACTGTTATGTTCATTAAAACTAATTATTAACTTAAATAAACACAACTCAGTGGCACTGATTGCACTGCACTGGTCAATTTAGGTTAGGTGTGTAACCCGACAAAGGTCGAGGGTGAGGGGGGAAGGTGAGATTGGTAAACCAGTGAAAGATTACTAATTTATAAAATATCTATAAATAGTAGCTGGATTTCATAAACATTTTATATTATACATAAATAAAAAATATCTTACATCAAGATACAGTTATTAAAATAAAAAAATATAATATATAAAGATTCCTATCTTTTAATTTTAAATTGTAGCTTGTTCAACAGAAATATTTATTTATAAAAAATGTGATGAATAGTTTATAATAAAAACATGTATGTTTATAACAACGGTCCTAATAGTACGGAATGTCTCCGTTGTTGGCAGCAGCAATCAGGACTTGTTAATGCGCGAAATTCAAATCGTAATACTAAATATATACGGATTTACACAATTAGGTCGTACTTTGACTCATATACTTATGCATGTATGTGCGTGACAGCAATTGATTCTTTGCGTGAAAAAAAAAAATCTCCACAAATCACGCAACATATCTGAGAATTATTGACCTTTTCATTAGAAATTTTTGTTCCTAATGTCTCAATCATGATTCACTGAAATGCAATATATAACAAAATTTTCTTCATTATATATTGTTGAAAAAATTATTAAAAATTAAAGATTAAAATTATGCATGATACTCTGGAATAATGCCTGGCTTTGCATTTGCCAAACGACAAAACGTTGCGCTTCAGTTCCACGCATTGAAGTCACGTCAGATTAAAATTGTATACTATCTGCCCGCGCGCAAAATGATGGGCGCACCCTCCGATTAAAATCTTCTTGATACGAAATAGGCCGAATACAATGTAATTATTGTATAGATGTACGACGACCTTCATCTTGTCAATCAAGTTTGAATCACGAAATTGAATGTTTGGATTTGATAATTGGAGCGTCGCGCTGAGGCATGACTCGACGAAACGTGTCGACAAGCATACATAATTTGCAAAGAAACATTGTTTTATTAATGCAAATTTTGTTGAAGAATTCGCGAAAATTATTGAGGATTTTTCAAGTCCGAAACTGAACTGTTTTAAGTTAAAAGTTTTGAAAATAAAATCGAAACATTTTTCATGCTACTAAATAAAAGATTAAACCAGTCTTATTCAATATTTATTAACTAGTTTATATGACTGATTTACAAGCAATAAATTTTATTTGACACAACGCAAAAAAAAATTATTTGACGAAAAAAAAACGATCGTGTTTTAAAATCCCAACGAAGTACATCGCAAAATTATACCGTAACACCTTCATTCACAAAAAAAACGAGGGCTCCCGTGCACAATAAAACAAAAAATGCTGCATCGAAATCGCTCAATCTCAACCGTTACACCACAATGAAAAAAAAGGTAAGAGAGTAAAAAAAAAACCAGCCAGCAGCAGCGGCACTTATCGTTCGAAAACCCGCCTCCGCGCGAGTCTAGTTTCTTCATCGCGTGGATTTTAATTTGAAAGAGTTGCTATAATAGAGGGGCGTTCTTCTCCCCTCCGTCGCCACGGTGCGGGTTCCGTGAGATATATAGGGAATCCGTTTCTTTCAGCGCGAATTTCATTGTCGCATTTAGCATATGAATACGAGCACGTCTTCGCTCTCTTTGATACACACGAATTATTATATGAGCGCTGCAAAAAAAAAAAAAAAAAGATAGAAAAGAAGGGATAAATATGGGAAGGAAGTTTTTTAATGGAAATTCATTTTTTTTTATCATTCTTGTGGACGTATATATTTTTTTATTAGTGAGCAGTTAAGCAGTTATACGACGACACGATCGTTGCGATTTTATTGCAACTGCGTGCACATGCATGACATTATTCGAGGGATGATATTAAATTTATGTTTATACAATGCGTGACAGGGTTGTATTTGTATTTCTTTTTCAACCGCAATTACAAAAACACGAGGCACCACTCAATCATTCCTGAAATAAAAAAAAAATATTTCGTTCTTTATTTAACAAGATCACAAATTTATAACGAATCCATGGCATATTATAAACGCGGTAAATTCTTTATATTCGATAAAATTCGAGTTACGCCGAAAACTAGCGACATATACACCCAACCAACGACGAAACAATGACCAATAAACGAGAACTCCCCCGCTATACAGCATTTATAGCGCGGATAAAACCCATCGCAGTAGGCATTTACTGGCAGCAGTCCATCGATCAAGGGGGCAAGCAGCAACAGGAGTGCAATAAAACGCTACACACATACACACACACATCACCCTTCCAAAACAAAGCGTCACTCTGTCGTCGAGCTTTTCTCGCAGCTAGGTATATAGGCAGTGAAATCATCGCATATGCGCGCCTGCCCTGCCTGCCACCCTTGCGGGAAAGTCCCTTTGTTTCGCGCACGTGCTTCACTGAATATCGATCTGCAAAAATTACTTTGCCAAAAACACCCCTTCTTCTTAGTTCTTCTTCTTTTTCTCGTTAAAAACCAAGAGAAAAAAAAGTAATAAACGTATAGCTGTGGGTCTCTTATCATTTATACATAACCAGGTGTATTTATACCGTGGGACCTTTATGACGTGAATGGACGAGAGAACTGGATTTGTATGAGCTTTTTTTTTCGCGCGGCAACTACTCCTCTTTCTTTCCGGCCTTTGATCAAGTTTCTCTCTCTCTCTCCTCCCTTTCTCGCGCGAGTATATAGCGAGGGAAGAATTCATATATGTACCAGTTAACCCGAACGCGCCCCGAGAGACACAATGAATAAAATTTTTCTTCGGGTTTTTTTTTTCTTCTCTTCCTGCGGTGTGTAAAGGGCTCGTTTTTTTTTTGAACGGGTTCTTTATCATATTTGTGCGCGAGTAAATATCTTTATTTTTATTTTCAATGTGCATCGGACCAAACAATATTATTTCACGACGTTGCAAATAGATTCCATAAAAATCATTCAAGGTACTTTGCTTCACAACATTTTTCAATTACCATACCGATCTACAATCAAGATTCACTCGCATCGCGATAAAACAAATCCCATGAAGGGGCATACAACATGAACATCCACTCGCTTCGGGGTTTTTCCCGCGCAACAGCAATTACAAGAAGAAAAAAAAACGTTGCTACCAAAAAATCTCGCCCCCTCGGGGTTGGTCCCGCGCGCTATACGAGCGCCCGATTGACCCACTTTCACACACGTAGTGTATACGGCCGGCCCACAAAGAAGGAAAGTGGGGGGACCTACTGAACCTGCAACCACCCCGAAAAACTAGTATGTATCTACGTATCTCTTTTATTCCCCCCTCTCGTTACATACGCACACGTTCTATCTCTCTCTACTCCACGTGGCAAAGCGACCGTTAACATAAAAAAAAAAAACAGCAGCAGTAGCGGATCCTTTGTTGGCTGCATCCCCGCGCTGGAAAGATGTAAGTATATAGCCACCCTATATCTCGCTACTGCTGTTCTTTTGTCATAGAGAGTGGCCATGGGAGGATGCGTAATCGCGATTAGTTTTCCCGGCGTTTTGTTTACGTTCTTAAAAAAAAAAAGTAAAATAGAAGAAACTTTTTCAAGTGCAAAACAGAGATTATATACGAGAGCCCATAGTTACGTGTTTTCTCGTACGCACAAAAGCTTCTTTTTTTTCATTTTAAAAACACGACATCCTTCCCAACCTCTCTGCGGAAAGGGTTGACAAAGAGAAAGAAGAACGAGTTTCCAGAAAACGCGCGCCTTTTGAAAGCTGTTATACTGCATGTATAACAGGCGTGGAGAGAGAAGGATGCTGGAGAAAGAGAAAAAAAAGGAGAGCACGAAAAATAAACGAGAACGCGCGCACAAAGAAAGGCGAGAGAGAGAGAAAGAGAGCAAGCGTTCGCATCAGGGGCCGGATTCAGTAAGCTCTCGGGGAGTCAGTGAGAGCGAACGAGATACCGAATCGAGAACGTGAAGTGATTG
>JAWWMK010000040.1:567216-582560 GCA_035047105.1 Galeopsomyia nigrocyanea | reverse complement strand
CGCGGTGCGTTAGTTCTCACTCACTCGCACTCTCTCGTACGCTCTCGCTCGAGAAGGCTTACTGAATCCGGCCCCAGGCGTTCCCACGACGCCGGAAATCTCGTTCGCGCTCGCTTCTCTCTTTCTCTATTGCAGAGCTGACCGTCAGAGACTTCGTCAGCCAGATCTGCAGATCTGCATGACAATGAACAGGGGGATGCTCATGCTGCTACTATTTTCTACCCTCTCGGCTCTTCTTCTTCTTCTACTGCTTGATACCTAATTAAATATTTATGTTTCTAACGCCTTGCAGCCGCCGGTGAGAACGAGTTTAAATTTCGCGGTTGTGTTTTCTGTATTAGTGGTGTGTTTTACGACGTAGATTTGCGTTTAAATATAAATAGAGTCGTACATCATATTACATCAAAATATCGCTTATTTACAATACGTAGGTTTTGATACGCAGAAAAAATATATACGACACTCGAACTGCATGTAAACGGCTCGAAGATATCAGATCACAAAATATTCTCGCGTAAACAGAGAAAGGACGCACAAGAATAAATATCTGGGCACAACTCAAAATCTCCAGTAAATACTCTTCCACAAATTGAAAAAAAAAAAAAAAAATACGTATAAAAAAAGTAAAGAAAGCAAAATCCATGACGGTCGCGTAACCTCTTTGCGCTTCTCGTACAGCGGCGACGGGCGCACGTGGTCGCGCGCGCGGCCAACCGGCTTTCACTCTTCTCTCATCGTCGTCGCATGCTACAGCATTATCACTTGTCATGTGTATATATTGAAACCGTCGAGTATCACAGCCAAACTCCGGCAGGCCGGGACGAGTGCAATTTGATGTCGAATACACAAATAATGCCTTCGTCCTTACCTGCCTGAGGGCCGTCAAATTTTCACATGACACACAATCGATGATTACGATGATGATGCTGCTTGGTTGAAGAAATTTTCGAGCGATGAAAGTAAGAGCATTCCGATAGGCCGGGACAAGTGCAATATTGAGGTTGAAAGCCTGAGCGAAACATTGCCACCGATCTCGACCTATCTTCCATGCATCAACGAACGAGAACTCACGGTCTTCTCTCTTTCTTCTTCTTTCAAGCGTGTGTGTATTTTTTTTTTCTTTGCTCGCCGCAAGCACGTGACGAAAAATGGGCGCGCACAAAGGAAGAATCTCCGGCCTTGGAGAGAACCACTCTTTTTCTCTTTCTCTCCTCTCTTTCCTCTCTCGCATCACAAATCATGCGTACACGGGACGGTTTGTGCGACCTATTATTTGCTTCGGTTTAGCAGCAGCGCAGGTATATATAGCTTCTTCCCTGCTTCGAACCGTTTTTTTCTCTCCTTGCTTTTTTTTTTGAGGAATGATAAAAACCACGCGCGCACCGGACAAAAGACGACGCAAGACTGAGCAGAGTTAGCTAGCAGCAGCAGCGCAGAGCAGGCTGAAGCCGCCGAGCGCTCCCTTTATCCCCCCTCGATTACTCATTGCCTCCCCCCTCTCCACCCCTCTCTCTCTCTCCTTTCGGTCGCTCGCGCGCGGTGCGTGTGACGCATGCTGCACCGGGGGATGCCCGTAATCACGTTATTAGCCCGAGTGAGAGAGAGAAGCTTTCTTTCTTTGTCGTCCTTTGTGCTCAACCCGACGATTGATTCGTATTATGTAAACGCACGATTTTCGACTGTCAGAAAGGAAAAGAGAGGAGAGAAAGGCCAAAATAAAAGAGAAGCGCGCGAATGGCGAACCGGTCGCCGGGTGGGAGTTTGTATAATGCCGCACACAACGTTTTAGCATGACATTCCACGCGTGTGCACGCGCCATGCTCTTTGTTGCATAACTTGCGCAAGCTCTCTCTCTCTCTCTGTCTCTCACTCTCCGTCGCGTTTCTCCCGCGTTGTTGTTGTTTTTGTTCTTTCTCAGAAAGTCGACTGGGTGTAAAACGAGGTTACACGAAAACATTGAAAAACAAAGGTTGCGGACGCGCGCGATGTAAGTATATATCACAGACAAAAAACAAATGTGTGTGTGTGAGAGAGAGAGTGCGTGCTTCGCGAGACTCGCGCTGCTTTCAAGGACGGCTCTTCCGAAAAAAAGAAATCATTCCTCGTCGATACACTTAATTTTTTTCTTTTCTCTTTGCCGGCGCTCGTTTCGTTGTATCCGATTACACGCCGCTTGCCGAAACCTTTTCGTTCTCTCTATCGTTTTACAACCTCTTTCTCTCTCTCACACACACACATAAACGCACGCGCGCACTGAACCAAATAACAACAGCAGCAGCATCAGCAAAACAGAGGAGCACACTGATATCTCGAGCGAGAAGAGAACTGCTCAACTCGGCGTCTACGGGCAAACTGGCGTTGTCGGCCAGGTGCGCCGCTCGCTTTATTCGCCGGCCGGGCCCCCGGGCCCTTGACCGAGTGGGGGTAGCTTTATTCCCGCGCAAGCAACCCAAGAGCCCCCTTTGTCGAGCGCGAAAATCTTACCCCTCGCTCGGCTTGCTCGCTTCTGCCTACTGCTGCCCTTATACACGTGCCGACAAGACTGCTGGCCTTGAAACTTTTGCAACTGCGAGCGAACGATGTTGCTAAGGGACTCGGCTGCGTGCTAAGAAAAATCAACGGTTGAAGGGGGTTATATCTTTTTTTTTTCTCGGTTTTGCTTTGGGGAGATTTTAGATGGATTCAAGTGGTATGCGGTTCTTTATATCGTGTCAGCGTGGCGTGGAAATGGTATTTTAAATTGTTCGAAATGGATATTATAATATCGGTTGATTAAATTTGACATTTGAAGTTTTTCAAAGACAATGTTTGGTATTTTAATTAATTTCTCTATTGCTGTTCAAAAGATTATAATTTTCTGAAGTATATAAAAACGTAGATTTTTGTTGTTGTATTGAATAAATCTGTCATAAATTTCAAAACTATTCAAACCTTGATTCAAACTATCTAAAATACTATCGTCAATGAAAAGTCAGC
The DNA here is from genome assembly GCA_035047105.1 of Galeopsomyia nigrocyanea. NCBI lineage: Eukaryota > Metazoa > Arthropoda > Insecta > Hymenoptera > Eulophidae > Galeopsomyia > Galeopsomyia nigrocyanea. The sequence continues at coordinate 579,584 of JAWWMK010000040.1, read as the reverse complement.
TTAAAATGTTGTTTTTATTGACATTAAAAAAAAAGCCTTCACGAGTTTTTATTCACCAAATGACAAATCAATCCCTACCAAATGAAATACCAAGCAAAAACAAACGGAGTACGTTTTCGATATATACCGGTGCCGAAATTTATACACGTTTGAAAAAATTATAAGCGCAACGCGAAACTTTCCGTCATAAATTCAGCCTATCAAAGGCGCGCAACAATGAAGAATGTTTTTTTTTTTTCAACAAAAAAAAACGAACACAGAAGAAAAAAAACCTGCTTATCGTGACAAACCAGACGCAACGGCCAAAACCTCGTTTTCTCTCGCACCACTTTTAAAAATTCTCTCGCGCGAAACTTCGCTCGTCGCGCAAAGGCACACACACACATGCTGCAACAATCTCCGTTTCTCTGTCCGCAAGCAAGTATATATAGGTAGAATCTCTCGCGCTACTCTCACCCCTATAATATATACTGCTATATACGCGCAAGCAACGCTGGTTCCCTCTCCTTTTGTATAACTCGGGCGCTCGGGGTAAAAAGCCCGCCAAAAAGTGTATCAGCTGTCCTGGATTTCCTCCTCTTTCTCCGCTTCGATGCATTGCCGAGTGAGTGAGAGAGAGAGAAAGCTCCACAGGTATAGGTATATAGATATAGTTAAAAAGATAGGACGGGTCGTTTTTATTCTCTAGCAGGAGAGAGGGACAGTTGTGTTGCATCTATGTGAGCGCGACACACGCACGCACACACACACTGCCATTGTAATTAACGCGAGCGAGAAGCGACCGTTGCGATTTCTTCAATTTTTCATATATACTCCGCACATGTCGAATCTTTTTGGTGTTGCAGATGCTTTGTCTTTTTTTTTCGTCTTAGTCTTTTGCGCGTGTTGGTACACAAAGACGCGATGGTTAACGAGGAAATGGCGTTTTTTTTTCTTTCCTTTTCAACCGCGAGCGCGAACCCATCGGTGCATATATGAGCTTTTAATTGCAAGGCTCGACGAAGTATTATGTATCCTTCCGTATTCGAAAGGTGCGCGCGCGCGTGACAATGCACATATACTTGACTTCGAAATGCTATATATACAGCTGGAATATATAAATTACTCGAAGTATAAATGTCAATTGGAGTGTATTTCAAATCGGAAAGTATATCTTCTCGGGCGAGAAACTTTGTTTCGCTTACGAACAGTTTATATAGCCAACCTGTTAAAAAAGCGTATAAAGCTTGACAATAACGATTAATAATTCATCACTCCCCATCGTATCCATATAGATGCTTAGCGCGCGCGCGCGCTCGTCGGGGTGTGCGACAATGATTGTCTCTTCTCTTTCTCTATGTCGAATAAAAGTGTGTGCGTGTGTATATATATACGTGCGAAACTAACAATGAAAAATCGGCGGAAAACGGCGTCACGGGGTTCGCGTTAATCCCCGCGACTATTATATACAAGTCGTTATATATAAAGCACATTGTTTATGTACCCGCAAAACATTGTTGCCTTCGATCCTTTTCACGCCTGTCCATCGTGTATATAGACGCATCGAAGGGATGGATAAAATAAATTTTATTAGCGCGAGCGAGCGAGAAAGCGAAATCATCATTCGCTCCACTGATTCCCAAGCGAGTTTTTCGTCATTTTTTGCGCTCTCTCTCTCTTTCTCTGTTCTATTGTCGATGTTTAGCCGATCGTGCGCAGGATGCCTCGTTAGTATACTGAATCTTCAAGGAAAATTAGTTTTGGCGAGAGATGGAAAAGCAAGGAAACGATTTTGTACGTGATTATGTACGCGAAAAAAAGAAAGTTCTTTTTTTTACCGGAGATGTATGTTGTCTTTGTAATTGAGAGAGAAAGACTCGGTCGAAAATTTGCAATTATAACGCTGTCATACACTCGTCAAAAATAAAATCATTTCGTGACTTTCGTGTACGACTATACTCGACGCTAGACAGCACTAAAACAGAGTCACGTACGGCTCATCAAGGATCACTTGTTCTTTACTCTTGCGGTGCGTATGCGCTCCCGGTGTATAGCACTTGCATTCTTCACTTCCAATTGCTGTCGGACTCGAGCTAGAGAATCGAGATGGCTTTTTCTTTCCCTTGTTACCTCGGTTCTTGTGGGCCATGAATTTTTGTTTTTACTGAAAGAATATGAGAAAATTTTTAATAACTTTGGTATGTACAATTCAATAAATTATTTGCAATAATAAATCAACAAAACTGCTATTATAGATTCGACGAATGATGACTATTCATGACATTTTATATTTTAAAGTGAATAGTCTTCTCAGCAAATTAAAATCACTTGATTATTAAAATTAAAAAAAAATAGTATTTGCATATACGTATTTTGTATGAAATAATAATTGTTTTCCTGTCACGGTAATGAAGGTACATCACATTTTTCTTTACTTCTATAACGAACGATCGCAAAAATACACGTCGAAACCTCCAACCCGAAGTTATAACGTACAAGACATTTTTTCAAACTTCAAACCGCTCAACAACCCTTCTTCCTCGAAAAAAAAAATGCAGCCGCAATTTACTCCTACTCACTCTCTACCATCCCCCTTCCTATTTGATCGAGGAAAAAAAAAGCCACGCGCGCGCTCGCACAAACCGGAAATTCTTCGTTAGCTTATGACGGTGTGCAGCAGTCAATTAAAAGCCTCCCCCGCATATATACGAAAAACCGGGCCAACACACATACACACAGACGGCGGAAAAGTTTTTCTGGATGCGCTTTGTGTTAGTTTGGCGCGTGCGGGGATGATTGAGCACCACTTGTAGGAGGACAGAGAGAGAGAGCAGCTGGCAGCAAGGAATCGCGCGCATCTGCCGCTTATATACCCGTCGGTTGTGTGTGTACGTATACGTGTGTGGTGCGCGCGTGCCACGGCTCTTTCCTCGGCTTTATCTTGGACCTTCATTTCCCGCCTTCTGAGTTTGTATGGGATGTGTGTGTGTACTGCTGCCGAGCTTCCCTCTCTCTCTCTCTCTCTCTCTCTTTTTCTTTCTTTCTTTTTTTTTCCTTTGTGTCCGACTCGCGAGCAACCTGGCGCAAATGCAGCAGCAGCAGCAGCTACGAGCTGACTTTAACTTTCGCCTGTGGCCAGAGAGAGAGAAAGAGAGAAAGAGAGGGGCTTTACTTCTTCTTTTTCACCCATTGTTGGTTTATGTCTTGTTTCGATAAAACTTTGTTGTATCTGCTGAGCGACATGGGTTCGCTGAACTTTGTGTGAGGTACATTGGCTATTGAGCGATTATTATATTTTTTTTTTATTCGAGTCTCAAACGATCGGACAATTTCCTTTGACGTATATATCCTACATCGTTCATCGGTCGTTCAGCAAAGTTTTCGAACGAAATAATACGTCTAAATTGCAATTTTCATTTCAATCGTTGAATGCAAGAATCGTAACGTATAATTTGCTTGCCAACAGCTCGATAAAAAAAAAATTTTTACACTAACGATTCGTGTATGTATATGTATGTATGTATATAATAACCCTCCCAATGCGAACTTGACAAATCATAGCTCGATACGTGGTTTCTCTTTCTCTCTTTTCTCTCTCCACTTATATACAACGTGAAATACGAGCAGTACAAACTGCGCGCCGAGCGTCGAGAGAACAGGGTTAAAGTCACCCCAACGCTTACTGCTGTTGCTGCTATGCTGGGCGCAGCCGGTTTTTCCTTCCTTCCACGTGCAAAGCCTCGCGCGCAAGATGGTTTATAATGCACCTTGCCCTCTGCAGCTGCTTTTTGCTATATAGATATACAAATATATATACCTGCGAAAATTTCGCAGCGGGAGCCTTCGAAACGCAGATTTTCCGCGAACGTGCCCGAAAAAAGATTTGCATGCCGCACTCCGCGCACCAGGTGCACCTGGTGTTTTTCTTCCTTTTCGGAGTTTCAGTGTCGTAAATTTCGCCGTCTTGGAAAAAGAGAGCGTGACAAGTTTTATATATAATAGGGGGGATGCGGCAATTTGATGAGGAGAGCGAAGCTTTTTTTCAATATGTTGCCACGCACTTTGTTGCTTTGTGACAACAGCCTGATCGAATTACGTACCTATATAACGTGTTGCTCGCTCGCTTTGATCGAAAAGTTATATATTACATTGGGCGACGAGAGGATATATGGAAATTTTTTTTCTCTCTCTTTCTCTCTTCTTTTGATTGCGGCGTTTGGAAACTTTTTTCACCTGGCTGTGGTGTAATCCCGCAGCTTTGATGATTGATAAGATCGATATCTGACTTGGGTGTGCATTGGATCACAGCTATACGGGAAAAGATTTTTTTTTAATCTGATGAAACTTTCTTGAATTAATTTAAAATAATAAATAATTCGTAAGTTCGGTTTGTAAACAAATTATTGAGCATTTTTTTACATTATATATAAATGGTACGTATATGACAAGCCATTCGAAATTAAAAAAAAAATGAAAATTATTATTCTAATCGAGATTTTAATACAGGCAAATTGATTTTGTTCAATCCGTTGTAACGAGAAAAATGATGAAGAACGTCCGATTTCGAATAACACTCTCTACAATATTCACGACGATCTCAAAAGCGATAAACTTTCTTTCTTCATTTGAAAGAATGAACTCGGCCCGCGTGCACGGCACACTCGGAGAAACGAATATACGAACGTGCAGCGCGCGCGCAAAAATCATCGTTGCACTTCCTTCGCGAGAGAGCACGATGGCGGTGGTGGAGGAGAGTGCAATTGAAAAGTGCGCGTCGAGCACCTGCGCGCCCGGCATCGTCGCCCGTAAAAAAAAAACACACACACACACACACAGGAACTCCATAGTCTGATATACTTGCGATTTGGCTGGATGCAACGGAGGAAGAGAGAGAGAGAAAAAAAAGAGTGAGTGGGAAGGGGGTTGATGCAGCCTGCGCGATTTCGCGGAAAGGTTTTTGCCCGCAGTTCGAGCTTGAAAAAGTTTTTATCGATATAGTTGCATATGCGTTGATTTACTTGGTGTAGGTTGACAAAATTGAATAAAATTTCATCGGTTTATATAATATTGCTTGAAAATTATCGAATTTTCACTAAAAAGATTAGCGACGTTATTCCAATCCTATAATAATTGCCTGAAACATGCCCCCTCATAAGAAATTCATTTAGTATAGCAAATTCAGTATTTCAAATAAAAAAGTTTCTTTTCTGCACTCGCACAAATTAAATTCTCGTAATTCGCAAAAATTTTTTGGCCAGCTACAGAGTAAAGCCTTTCGAAAACTCGAGCCAATTACCTTTTTCGGTAAACAAATGATACAGTCAGCCTCGCGTACATATACCCGAGACAAAATTAGATTTCATCGGCATGAAAAATAGTACATATTATAAATGACGAACTTTTCATGTAAATAAAAACATCAAATTCGAAAACGGCAAAAAAGTTGCAAAAAAAGGGCAGATTCCTCTCAAATCTCCTAGCCACAGTACAACCTATTCGTGCCTAAACCACTCTTAGGCAGAGTACAAGCTCGACTACATAATAGGAACGACCCTGGCCAATAGAGAGAGAGTGACTGAATCTGCCACCGAGTACTCTTGTTCGATAGAGTCTTATATACTCATTGTCGTGTTTATCCGCCACTTGCGACTACGACTAGCAATTATCAATAACCATCTGGCGGTAGATGTAGATATCAAAATTTGTGCGCAGTCCTGTTGATTTATACAAACGAAATAGAGAGTTTTTATCACAAAGTACACTTTCAAGTCTAATAAATATATATTGCCACTCAATACACACATTGTACACCGCAATACCGACATAAAAAAATAATTGCATCAAACATCCCTCTCATCGAAAATCCATTCAGTAGCTTTTCCAGATACAAAAAGGTCTTTCTCCGCGCAAAGAAAACCTAGACCTAAATCACATTGATAGGTGCACGTATGTACATACATACATGTGCGCGCACGTGTACTCTCTGTCCCGAAAAAAAAAGAAGAAAAAGAAAAACCCCCTCATCGGAGAGAAGAAGAAGAAAACGAGTCTCAGCCTGCATAACAGACATCGCGCGAGTAGAATCACGATGCGACTTGAAAAACAGCCCGAGTAGAAGAAGAAGGCCCCAGATGGCAAGCAGAGAGCGCCCGGCCCAGCTCGAAAATTGAAGCCGTACAGCCACCTGCCTCTCGTCCTTCTCTCTCTTTTTCTCTCTTCTGTTTCTTTCTTGGTGTGCGTGTGTGTAAGCCGCACGATGCAGCTAAAAGCAAGATGCTTCGATTGCGTCGACGCAACACGTGCTAAGGATCTGGCCGACGAGCTTCGTCGAGAAATTTTTAGCAGCTATATTTTTGTTGCATACGGGCATGATGATTCATATTTTTAGAGATCGATAGACCTAAGTAACGAGTTTTAAATTGCTGAAAAGTTTGAAAATCGGTTCAATGAAAACATGCTGATAGAACTGATAAGTTAATTGAAAGTGCGGAAAAGATTCTCTCAAATGAAGAATCCTTTGTTTTAAAAGTATAGGACAAGCTTGTTTACGTTTATTTCATGTAAGTGTTAAATAAATTCAAGTGTTTCATTCATGATCAATTTCTATTTGAGTGTTTATAATAAAACTCAACTTGATAAGATGGACATTCCTTACATTAAAGAATTCGTAATCACGTTTTGAAAACAAGCGAAAATGACAATAAATGAAATTCATCCGACCTAGTTTTATTATTTTTATTACTTCATTCAAAGTCATTTCAAGAGCCACGTACTACACACTTGCCCATTCATTCAGCTTGTGCCTATGTACATACACCCAAAAATAATCCGACTATAAAAAAAAAAGAGTGCTCGCAATGAAATACAACACAGAGAGAGCACACGTTCGGAGAGAGATAAAGTTTCAACTTTTACTCGAAGGGTTACCTCACGCACAAAAAAAATCTCCGGATTCCGCTTGAGGAAAGATTGAGAATTTCACAAAGAGCACGTCGCCCGGAAAATATTTCATCGAAATTTTCATTTCGGCTCACAACAAAAAACAGAGAGATACTGCGCGCGAGAAATCCCATAACGGTAATACAGCGACAGGATTCTCTCTCTCTCTTTCTCTTATACCAAGGTCTCACTCATTTACATCATTTCGCCCGGCTGATCATCCGCGCGAACGAAATCAGGAGAGAGAGACCCAGGTATACAGATCTCCTTTTTTTTTTATTTCGAGATCGCACCACGTGTGTAACGAATTCTCTGAGAGTTGATTTCTATATAATCACATTTATTCGATTCGTTGGTATAAGAGCTTTGTTAAGGAAAAATCATTTATACAAATCGAATTGGAAAGTCGTAAATTCGTGTATAAGCATTCAATGAAACTTAATATCGATAAGCATGACACGTTCGTTTTATATTTCAGGAGCAAAGTATCGATTAGGTAAGAGACTGCTCTTTTATAGTTCATAAAACAAGGAAAATCGGACTCTGCGTTTTTTTCTTTCTTCCGAGTACCGCCGCGGGAATTTTCGTATCGTAAACATACTCGCGCATATGCCAAACCATTAAATTCTCATCGACGTCGCGCGAGCAATTCATAAACACACTCGACATTCCACGTTAAACTCATGTAAAAGCGGACGACTCGACAAAACAAAAACATACATCGAGAGGGAGCGTATACGTCACATGTCGAGTATTAAATTGCATATAGCTTTTTTTTTCAAAAGCGATCGCTCTCGCTCGCGCGCGAGCTCTTTTTCTCCGGGGATTGACGTTGGGTTGCAGCGAAGTTTGTAAAGATCTTTGTTCGGCCCCGAGGAAGTGAGCTGTACATGTTTGTGTTTTGTATGTGTGTGTGTGAGAGAGCGTATACCGGAAGTTCGCGACGCACATAATGCGGCCTACGGCTGCGCCCTTCTCTCTCTCTCTCGCACTCTTCGAGCGCCGGCTATTTCTCGCTTCACTGGCTTGCTCTCTGCGGGACCTGAATAAACGTACCGTTTTCGTAGTCGCGTGCTGCTTCTTCGCTAAACTAACTTTCCGTTCTCTTGTTGTCTCGTCAAAAATCTTGTTTTTTTTCTATCTCGCCGAAAGATTTCGATGCTTAGAAAAGAGCTTTTGCTGGCGTGGAAATGATTTGATGATTTTTTAGAGCTGAAAAAAAATGAGAGCAAAGTTAAATTTTGAATTTTTTCTTGGAGAACGCGATGATGGCGCTATCTATCAGTGTAAGATTCAACTTATTGCTGGTATTTACAGTCATACTCGCATGGTATAAAAATGATATTCTGGAGCAATTTTATTTTTGTTCGAATTCAAGATGATATCTGAAACATTTTTTAATTGATAAGTGCATTTCAGTCTTTGTATTATCAATTGATTAACTCTTTTAATTTTTCTCCGGATACACTCAATAAATTCACTGAGAATCGTAATCGAAGAATTCATTTAATCTGTTAAAAAAGCAATTTATTTTTCATGTTAAAGTTGTGACGTTAATAAAGATAAAAGCTGATGCTATAAACTTAAAATATAATTTGCAAAACAGTATCAGCGGTAATTTGATAAAAAAATTTCTAGATTAAATGCTAAATAAGATTATAATTGAATTAGATTTTCTCATTCACATACCCAGTCACTAAAGTGTAAAATGATTTAATGAACTTTTATTTTCCAGCAACGAGAGAATAAATATAAAGTGAAAGTCTATAAATTTAACACCTTAGAAAAAAGTCTCAATGAAACATCAAGAAAAAAAATGCTCTACTTGTGTTTTAAACGTATTCATACATTCGGTGATCGCAATCAATTAGACCGGCCAACTTACCGACCGGTCGGTCCAGATCAGCTGATCGGCGTGTCAAAGAAAGTGTACAGTACACGTATATATAAGCTCGATGAGTACACGCTGCTTAAAAAAAAAGGATCGCGCGAGAAAGTATGGGGGGTATACAGCGTTGTACTCGCGAGAAGACGAAGAAAAAATATAGGTTAAATGAAAAAAAAACGTCGGAGGACCTTTCACTCTTGGCGGTTACACTTACGCTCCGACTATGCCACGCGCTCAGTGACTAATTCACCTCCGCGGCTGCATTGCCGTGCTGACAGCTTGATCGTCGTTATCAGCGCGACAACACACGTGTTGCTATCGGCGAACGTGACTTAGCCATGCGATCGGCACAATAGATTCGCGGAACAAACCCAATGCCAAGCGGAAGCCGGTACTTGCAAACTTTTATCTGCCGTCTTCGGGTTTTATGAATTAATCGATTATTTTTCTTCACAGAGAACCTCAATTGTTGTGCCTTTGAAGCTTTGTAACAAGTATTTGTACTCAGTATTTTGTCTATAAGTGTTAAGAATCATCACCATGACTACAGTAACTTCAAGTCCAAGCAGGAGTCCTAGCAAAGGACAAGAGAATGAAAGTAAAGATGACTCTAAAACTGTTCGTGTTATATTTATATCTTTGTTGTTAGATTTGTTAGCTTTTACTATGATACTGCCACTTTTCCCTGCATTACTGGATCACTATGAAAGTGTTGATAATGGCAAGGGACTGTATTCAGTTTTTTTGAACAAAATACACAAATTAAGCTCTCTACTCAATGCTCCAGAAAACATTAATTCAGTATTATTTGGAGGTATGTAATAAACTATATATTTTGAAAGCTAATAACAGTAAATAAAATTTTATTTTTTACCTCAGGTTTCCTGGGATCCATGTATTCTTTTTTACAATTCCTTGGAATGCCTATTGTTGGAGGACTTTCAGATGTTTATGGAAGGAAGCCTCTCATGATTCTTTGTCTGTCAGGCATAGCATTGTCATACTTGCTGTGGGCTTTTTCCAGTAACTTTGGTTTGTTCATCATAGCTAGAATAATTGGTGGTATCAGCAAGGGCAACATTAGTTTGTCTATGGCTATTATTAGTGATTCAACTTCTCCAGCAACCAGAGGAAGAGCCATGGTAACTGAGAAATGCAATACATATGTGTAACAAATATTTCATTCCAAGAATTTGATTACCAAAGCAAATTTCATTTCATTTAAGGCACTTGTGGGCATTGCATTTTCAGTTGGCTTTGTTCTGGGACCAATGATCGGTGCAGTGTTTGCAAAAATGTCAATTGGTAACAGAGAAGGTCAATGGTATGCACTGCCAGCTATGTTTGCATTTTTTTTGTCAATGTGTGACTTACTTTATGTTGCAATAAACATGAAAGAAACACTGCCAATGAAAAATAGAGCAAAATCACTGGTCAATGGAATTTCTGGAGCACTTACGTACATCAATCCGACTGATTTATTTCAATTTAATGGAGTTGCTGGTTTGACTCATGCAGGTAAAATTTTATTATTTTTTTTGCAGAATGAGTCATCATAGTCTAATTGAGCATGAATATATTTTCAGAACTTCAAAAGTTGAGGGGCCTGGGGAGAACCTACTTTTTATATCTATTTATCTACAGTGGACTTGAGTTTACCCTTACCTTTTTGACTCATTACTCATTTGGTTTTTCGAGGATGCAGCAGGGCTGGATGTTCCTTGGTATTGGTACAACTATGGCTTTACTGCAGGGAAGCTGGGTCAGAAGAGTTCCAGAGCATAAAACGAAAGCTGTAACAGAATTGGTATGAATCAGCAATCAACGTCTCAATTTTATGTTTGCTGCTTGAATTTTTTCTCAACCAATCATATCTCTCTTTAGGGATTGTGGCTCGTTGTGCCATCATTTGTTTGTATTGGAATTGCTAAGGATTTGATGATGCTTTATTTTGGAATATTTCTTTTTGCAGTTTGTAAGTCTAATTTTTTTTTGCAATATATAATTTTTTTTTATTTCTAATTTACATTTCAAATATTTGCATGTTTATTTAGCTACTGCTATGGTTGTGACATGCATGATGACTTTAGTTACTAGAGTTGGGCCGGAAAATCAGAAAGGTATTATAACTGGAATATTCAGGTCTCTTGGAGCATTAGCACGAGCTTGTGGACCTGTTGTAGCATCAATCGGTAAAATTATAATACACCTTCATTTAAAAATAATTATTCATTTATAATTTGATTACTTTCATTTTAGCATTTTGGAGCCTTGGTAGCTCTACATCTTACTTGATTGGAGCTGTTGCTTTAATCATTCCTCCAATAATATTTAGGAGTATTTAAGTTAGTATTTTGCTTAGATATTGTGCCTTAAAAGTGCCTTGATCATTAACTCAAGCGCAAAAATACTTTCATCTAATCTAAGTATAGATATATATATGTCTACTTAAATTCAAGTACTTTAAGCATTTGATATCAAAGGTTTTTTAATTTTATATAAATGTTTACACAAGTTGAGATTTTTTAAATTTTATATAAGTATAATAAGGTAGCTTTGAACAAGCAATTAAAATGTTGTATAAAGAAGCTAAAAAATTTGGAGATTCTGCAAAGCAGATTTTTGTAAATATACAGTATTTATGTGTATGTATTATTGAAATTGTTTTTAAATACTCAAGCAGAGTTTGTATATCTACAATGCTATGAACATTGTGTATTAAACTTGATCCTAGTATTATTATATATTGCGAATATTATACAAATAATTTTGTAAAAATGTTGAACAAACAATAAAATTGGAAATAAAGTTTTACAAAGCGTTTCCTGATAAAATCTTCATTCATGGAACTGGATTGAAAATTAATTTCAATAGTCTTTTTTCAGCTTGAGCTGGATATAATAGCATTTTTTCCGCGGAAAAAACCTTTGAATAACTAATAAGCTTATATTCAACCCAGCAAGAGCCAATTCCTTTTATAATATTCTTTGAAAAAGCTTTATTAGAAGTGAAGTCATATTAAAAACTCCGAGTCAACGACCTTTTCTGTGATAAACAAACGGTAGTCAGACTCACGAATATACCCGCGATAAAATTAATTTCCGGCGGCATGAAAAATGGTATTATAAATATAGTGAATTTTCAAGTATATAAAAAAAGTGAGAGATAAAGACTATGACGCAGTCTTATTGGCTTATACAAAAAAGAGAGAGAGAGTGAGAGTTGGCGATCGAAAATACATGTGCGCCTGGTACGGAAACCCGAGAGGCCCAACCAACAAAACTCTAAAGTTAGCCAGTGGACAGCCAACAGCAGAGAGCGGTGCGCATTACATAATGATGAGCAACAGTTCTCGCGAGCGACTACAGCAGGGGGGGGGGGGGCAATAATCAATATCATGCACCTGTGCATCACATATACACGCGAAACCGGGGCTCGTCGTTGGCAATCAATAACGAAAAAGAGCAGTACACCTGATATATATATACACGGAAAGAAATCCGGGACCCGCCTCGTTTCGGGAAACACGAAACTAATATAGCATGATAGATCGGAACTGCAC
>JAWWMK010000040.1:514222-564166 GCA_035047105.1 Galeopsomyia nigrocyanea | reverse complement strand
CGGTGCAGTTCCGATCTATCATGCTATATTAGTTTCGTGTTTCCCGAAACGAGGCGGGTCCCGGATTTCTTTCCGTGTAGCGAGCGAGCGAGCGGGCGAGTTTATTCAAATAAACACACAGAAAACAGAAGGAATCTCGCAGCACAAGAACGGGCGTCACAGTGTGCGTGCGCGCGCGAGGGGAGGGGTAATTGTCATTCCTTGAAAAGCATCTCGCCTCTCGCTCGTGGCGCATGCGCCCTATCCGCTTCCTCAGACCTAATCTGCAACGGTGAGGGAAGAAAGACACTCTCTGCGGGGCGCCTTGTTGCATGTGATGACCCTGGGCGCCTTTGCCAGTCTTTGCCGGTCGCCTCTTTCTCTCTGTCTTCCTTTTCTTTTTTTTCATATAATGAGAGAGATCTGAGGAAAGTTTGGGACCCAATGGTTTACCGCCTTTTTTTTTTAGTGGAGGAGGATCTTTAAAGAAGCGGTTTTTTTTCAAGGGACTAAAGGCTGTTTTTTTCACGGTTGACCTCGAAATAGTTTTTTGTCTTTCGCTCTCTTAAAAAAAATAGGTACATATCTATACTTATGTTTTCCGTCGTTTCAGAGCCGTCGTATTTTTTTTTTAACATTTATCAAAAATATCCTCATACTCTATTAAGATTCTCAGAACGCAAATTACGTTTTAATAAAGCCGATTCAACAGCCTTCTTTTTTTTCAAAATGCAAAACAACAAGCTTCAACGATATGTTTATTGATCGTTCCGAGAAAGTTTTTCAGCGTGAGTTGTATTTGCATGCTCATAAATTCCAAATGACTAAACTGCATCGAACGCATTATAAATCTCAGCGGCGGTTATTTCGTAACTATATTCGAAGTACGGGATTCACGTGTTCTCCATGCGTTTGGGTTTGCGTAAATCAACGAAGCTTTAATCATTGCAAAACAAAACCCCACGAAAATGCATTTCGATTAATCCACGCGAAAATTCATTACGTTATAAGTGAAAGAAAACACTAAATTACCTGTTCGTCGAGTAGAACAACGCAGCGTTGACAAACAATGCGCCGGGTTGTAGCAGCAGCAAGCCGGTAGCCGTGCAGTCAGCATATATCGCACCCCCTTCTGTATTATGATAGTGCATGTATGTACCTGCTGCGCCGTGGCTGTATAACAATGTGAATTCAGCCTGAGCTTGAAGAGTCACGTGATGCACTCCCACTCCGTGCGAGAGCTCCCCCACCATCGCTGGCTCGGGGTACGAATTTCTTGGAATCGGCTCTCTTCCCGCCGCGCGCGTTCGCGGCCCGCACAACTCGGCCGTCCGCCCGCGCCGCCAGTCCAGCCAGTCGATGCCTACGAGGTGAAGCCGCAACGTGCGCACGCACGTTCGTCCTTTTTATACATTAAACGACGTACAAATATTACTCACCCGGGACGACCAAGCAGAAGAGAATCGTGGTGGTGACCATTCCCCACCGTCGTAGGTGAGTGTTAGTGTGCGTGTGCGTGAATTTGTGCAGTGTAAAATGTGTATAATATAGGTCCGAAAATAGATTACACACCAAGCGCGCGCGAGCGAGAGAGAGAGAGCACGTCATGCACCGAGCTATACGTACGTGAGATTCTCTGGGTTTTTACGACTCGCTACGCCGTCTCTCTCTTTCTTTCTCGCTCTCGTACTCGCGCTGCTCTCTGACTCGCTCGCGCTGCTTGCTTGCTTGCTTGCTTACTTGCTGCTCGCTTGGAGCTTTTTCCTCGTAATGCCATTGGCATCCGCGAGCGCGCTTGGCGATTTTTGCACCGCGAGAAAAACGTATATATACGCGCGCAAGGGGGAGAGAAAGTGCTTCTTTTTTTTTCCTTTTTTTCTTTTTCTTTTCAATTCTCGGAACGCGTGCTTATTTGCATGTGCTAATCCTTTTCCCAGAGACAGACGGAGAGAGCGAGAAAGAGAGATAAGGGGTATTATAAGTGTGTATGTGTGAGAATATGATAAGTGCGAGCACGCTCAATCGATCGTGGTTTTTTAATTGTTCTATTTCGAGCGATGGATCGTGTTTTATCAGGTGATGACGTTAGTTGCGCAATTTTCGTGCCGGCTAAAATGCACTAGTCTTTCAAACAGAGCGAGCAAATATTTTGAAAAAACCGAATGGAAGGAAAGAAGTATCTACATATATAGCGAAGGGGAAGCTACAAAAAAAAAACCAGTCGCGCTTGCGAAATGAGTTTTTGAGATGTTTTTTTTTCCGTATACGCGCGCGCGACATTTGGCGCGAGCCGCGTCCTTGCCTTTCGTGGCGGCGAAGCATCTTGAGCGAGGGTGAAAGCGACACTTGTCAAACCCATCTGCGTCACTATGTATACGCCGTCGCGCTACCGACTCGTAAAGAAGGATATCGGAGCTGCAATTATGTAATTCGATGGAATGGAATTTTTTTTCTCTCCCTCCACCATTCGACAAATATTTGTTCAGTGTACAGTTTTGTTTGTTTATTAAGCGCGCCGAGTATAGCTCGCGCGCAGAGTAATGAAGTTTTAATGAGTATACCTACTGCGCACACACCTGTAAATCACGATCGATATCGTCGGCGAGCTTACCCGTTCGCGATGCTCGCGCGATTATTATTTTTTTTAATACGTTAACAACTCCTTAATACTGGTAATAAAGCGATTAACATTCATTTGATACGTTTCAGCGTTAGTAATTGAAACTCACGGAAATGGCACTGTGGGCAAAAGCACAGCAATTGCCCCCAGAGGCATTGCAGAAGGTTCGATCGGTCTACGGCGAGCATTTTCCAATAGAGGTACGGCATTTCTTATCGACGTGGATTGAAGAAAAAATGTGGTATGTATATACCTTTTGCAAATATCTAAAGAATGCCTTAGTTCAGCGTTGAATTGACGTTTGTTTCTTTCTTATTTTGCGCAGGACTGACATAGAACCGGACAATCCACAATACGAACAGTACATTGCCAACCTTGTTGAATCTCTTATCCAAGAGTTAGAAACCAAAGCTGCTTCTTTAAGCAACACAGATGATCTCTTTTTGACAAGAATAAAGTTGATGGAGGCAGCCAAAAATTTTAGAGTGAGTTTTCATTTGATAAAGCACAAAGATCACATGTGTTTTCTAGCGTTACACTAATTATAATGACATGAAAATATTTTTTTTATTCACAGCAAAGATATACTTCACACCCTGTTGCACTTTTTAAAATAATTAGACATTGCTTAGGGACAGAAATGAATCTAGTATCTCAAGTGGAAAATCTCAGTGGAACACTAATGAACATGGCTGGAAACAGAAGTCTAATGATGGGTGATTCTCATGCAGAGATAGCACAACAATTGGATTCACTGAGGCGTAGAACCCAGGAAACAGGTGAAGATTTGCGGAAAATGGAGCAGGAACAAGAGTCTTTTGCAATTGCTTATCATGACTGCACAAAGTTGAATGCTCATCTGCAAAGCCTCTCCGCGCAACCACAAAATCAGCAGACCATTGAGATGGAAAAGAAGTATCGCAGGCAGAAGGAGCAGCAAGAGCAAAACTTGAACCACAAAGTCACAATGTTACTCCAGCTACGCTTGACTCTAGCTGATAAGTTAAAAGACACTATCAGCAAGCTTAATCTCCTGCAATCAAGAGTGTTGGATGATGAATTAATTCGGTATGTATTCGATTTATAGTTCGTAAATTACTTAAAAATACACTATCTAAGCTCGCGACTGTAAGTTTTTAATTTTAAACATTGTCGCAGATGGAAGAGAGATCAGCAATTAGCTGGAAACGGTGCCATGTTTACTAGCAACTTAGATGCCATTCAAGAGTGGTGCGAGAGTCTCGCCGAGCTGATTTGGTTGAATCGCCAGCAGGTGAAGGAAGCCGAGCGTCTCAAGCAGAAGCTTGCTCTTGAGCCTCCCGGCGTTCAAGATGTCTTGCCATCCCTGAATTCCCAGATAACACAGCTGCTCAGCTCTTTGGTTACAAGTACTTTCATCATCGAAAAGCAGCCGCCCCAAGTGATGAAGACCAACACGCGGTTCACGAGTACCGTACGACTTTTGGTGGGTGGCAAGCTGAACGTGCACATGACGCCGCCACAAGTCAAAGTCAGCATTATCAGTGAGATTCAAGCTAACGCACTGCTGAAAAGCGACAAGATGGGCAACAAAGGCGAGGCTAGCGGTGAGATCTTGAATAATACCGGTACAATGGAATATCATCAGGCGACGAGACAATTGTCGGTTAGCTTCCGTAACATGCAGTTGAAGAAAATCAAAAGAACCGAGAAAAAAGGCACCGAGTCCGTCATGGACGAAAAGTTTTCCTTACTCTTCCAGTCGCAGTTTAGCGTCGGCGGAGGCGAACTTGTCTTCCAGGTGTGTAAACTCTTCTCAAGTGATTTTCTAAATCTCTCAACAACATTTTCACATATGAATCGTTGATTTCAGGTCTGGACACTTAGTCTCCCTGTAGTGGTAATAGTACACGGCAATCAAGAGCCTCACGCATGGGCGACAGTCACATGGGACAACGCGTTTGCCGAACCTGGCCGTGATCCATTTGCAGTTCCTGATAAAGTGCCCTGGTGTCAAGTAGCCGAGGCCCTCAACATCAAGTTCAAATCGGCAACCGGGCGAGCTCTCACCGACGACAATCTGCGATTTTTGGCAGAGAAAGCTTTCCGAGGCGGCAGCTCGGGCTGCCAAGACTACTCGAACTTGTTGCTCAGTTGGGCACAGTTCTGCAAAGAGCCCTTGCCCGAAAGGAATTTCACATTTTGGGAGTGGTTTTACGCTGTGATGAAGCTCACGAGGGAACACCTCAAAGGACCCTGGAACGATGGCTATATACTTGGTTTTGTCAGGAAAAAGCAAGCAGAGGAAATGCTGTCGAATTGTGCATCTGGCACATTCCTTATGAGATTCTCGGACTCGGAGCTCGGTGGTGTCACTATCGCCTGGGTTGGAGGTGAGATTTTGCGTCTTTAAAATGAAGACACTCTAAGACGTCGAGTAAACATTGACTCACACTATTTTTTTTCTCGTTGCAGAATCCACGGAAGTTTTTATGCTGCAGCCGTTCACCAGCAAAGATTTTGCGATAAGAAGCTTAGCCGACAGAGTATCTGATTTGCAGCATCTACTCTATCTTTATCCTGATTTATCCAAGGATCAGGCATTCTCCAAGTATTACACACCGTTCACAGGTAAACACTCGTTCGCCAGTGATAAAACAAACACGAAATACCAAACGAGCAATCATTGATTAACGATGACTTCCGATTTGTTTTTGCAGAGAGTCAACAATTTACCAAAGGTTACGTGAAGCCGTTCCTAGTGACGCACGTTCCGGGCTGGAGCGGGCCGGGAATAGGCGGCTCGACACCGTCGCACTCAGTGGGTGGTGGTGCTGGAAGCCAAGGACACGCTGGTAGCTACCCGTCGACGCCGTCGAACATGTATTTGGCTCACAGTCCCGACTCGTCGGTCACCAGAGACACACCCTCGGTCGCCTCTAGGTCAGTGCCGTGGATGTAGCCAGCAAGCTATAACCGCTACGTAATATCCATTCAGACAGAACAAACTGCCTTTGATTCTCAATTTATGAAGATGCGCTAAAGTTTCGAGCTTCTTCTCCTTTGAATAGCAGCATTAGCTTTAAAAAAGCCCGGCAGGCTATGTTTCTTTTATTAGTATTTTATTGAGGTCGAGTGGACGTTATTGATCAATCAAAATTGTTGTTCGTTTATGTTTCATTAATTTTTTTTCTTTGTCTACAACTGTGATTGAGTGTCGTTGATTGATTTGTCGTGCCTTAGGAAATTCATTTTCGGTCGCCAAAATTGATTAGACCCTAAAAAACTGCATTTTTCTATATTGATTAATTTTTTTTTTATTTACGTGAATCTGTAGTATTTAATATCTATGCTCGGTAATTTTGTATGGACTTTACATTATTGATACAGACAATAATTATTAAGACAAACAGTATCTTATTACAAAGAGATTCTTTTTTTGAAGAGAAATTTGAATTCCAGTAAGATGTTCGCACCGTGTCAAACTTACTTCGTAATTGATATGCAGTGATAAGAATAAAACTTTGCGCAACTTCGTAGCTGTAAACGTTGATCCAAATACTGCATCAGTATTCTCATTTTCGATGGTTTTTTTTTCTAAACGTATAAGTATATAACTTTGCGATTTATTATACAGCGGTGGAACTTTTTGATATCGCTAATTTTTTGTATTGCGTACTTTTTTATAAGGTATTTACATGATGATTTCTATGTAGTTAATATATTTTGTAGTTGATATCAGGCTTAATGCAATATTCGAGAAACAAAACTATATTGAATGAGTTGAAAAATCGTCTATTCAGAACAAAGAAAAAAAAAATTTGTCAATTAAAAGTTTTTATATCTTTGAAGTTTTCGCTATTGAAAGTAAAAGATTTATATTCTCTAAAGAAAATTTATGAACTGTGATTTTAAATAATGTTGGAAAATATTACCCATCAAAATATAACGAAAGAATTTAACCAAACGAGCTATTAATGAATTAAAGTTGAATTTACTCGATAGTTATAGATATATAATGAAATAGAAATCTATCTCTCTCGGAGACCCTAGTAACTAAGTCTGATAAAAATATACATTATAATCTATCACGTACGTCAAATTCATGTTTCATGTCGACATATCAAATTCACTTTGCAAATCCCCCCTCTCAAATAATAATCAATCGGCTTATCCATGGCTTGAAAAAAAAAGAAAAAGAAAAAAAAAACGAGAAAACGAAGCATTGTTGTCTAAAAGAAAGCATTAGTGTGTTGAATGTTCACATAGTAATCGTTAATGAGTGTTAATGTACTTGCAACTATCATAATCAATCAGCAAATATACATGTCGTTTCGCATTATTCGCGCGTCGTATATATACATATATAACATTCACGTACATGGGCACGTGTTTTTGGCGCGCGAGGCAAGCAAAGGCCTGGAGCAAGCCGGTACAACCACATTGTCATTATTGGAAAAGAGTAAGAGAAAAACGCAACTCCAATCACTACTCGTATTAATCAAGCGTTGACTGGCAATCGAGTAGAGATGAGCGCATTCTTTTTTTTTTTTGTTATACGAGTTTCACATATTATGCATACACACACACGAGCCATCTTTCACTTCTTGCGTAATAACGTTCATTTATCCTCTCATCATATGCTATTGGTTTTGCTTTGAATTTTTTTTCTCTTTAATCATCGACATTCATCAATCGCGTCTGTGTAGTTGAATTTTTTTCCCTTTGTGGTTGCTTGCGCAAACATACATAATATGTACTCGTGTTGTACCGGCTGATCGGGCAGTTTGTTCCTCTTTTGCGAATTGTTTTTTTCTCTAGAAAAGTAGTTTAAAAAAAAAAAATTGCCAGTGATTGGGGTTGTGTTTTTAACTTTTCCAAAATGCGCAGCTATGCTCCGGGTCTCGGCCAGTCGTCGGTAAGGACAAACGCGGACATGGACTACGTCGACCTGATGAATCAAGGCGAGTTGGCGTCGATCGATGAGAACCTCAACTTGGATCAGCTTGGCAACTTTGGCAACTTCGAGTTCATGCAGTCGTACAACAAACCCCAGTAGAGGTATCCTTAAAAAAAAAAGACAACGACCGAGACAACACAAATTTACAGACAGCTTGTTATTGATTATACACGTTGGCGTCGTCCTTTGTTTCGTTGAAGGCTGATGTGCTTGTTCGATATTGATATTGTTGCAGTTAGAATTTCTTGCATTTTATTTCATCTTCTTCTCTACACTTTTTTTTTTCTTCTCTCTTCTACTATTTAAGATGCGTTAGATTTTTTTTAAGTACATAACGGATAAGTATTACGTTTACTTAATCGACAAACGTTATTATGCGCGAGCGAGACAAAGATAATCAGTAGTAGCACGTAGCAGACACTTGCGTCTCTTTTTTTTATTCTTGTTATCATTAATATTAAGCAGTTCTCAGCAGAATATTATCAGCTCCGGATGGCATTATTTATTACCTGAGTATGTTGAAAAACGTGCAATATATTGTTGATCCTCTGCTGGATAACGATTACTCCTCTCCTTTTTTTCTAGTTTGTACTTCAATTTTTTTTTCTTAATAATTATATAGAAGCAATTTATTTGTACTTTAACTATATTTACTTTGCCTCTATATCCCAGTTGCTAATGTGATTTTTTTTTAGCAAGTCAACTGTTGTGTTATTTTCTTTTGTGCCTAATTAGCGACGCTACTTATTGCACATGCTAAACAACTTTGATAATGATATATACATTTTACGTAGAAAATATACGTATATTGACGTCATGGAAGTTCAAATATACAAAGAAAAAATAATCTATCAGACGTAATTATTGATATCAATGTTCTACAAACATTCGATGCGTGTTGCTAATATAAATGTTTAAGCAAGCCAACAACGAAAGAACGTATATTATAAATTAACATAATTACATACTCGCATTGGCGTATTTTTGAATTGTGAACACAAAAAAAAGTAAATAGAATCAACGAATAGATATTCTTGTTTTCAACATTGAAAGATCGCGATGAATGCAAGTGAAGAATGCGAGATTTCGAGAGATATACAATCGAAAGGTTTTTTTATGATTTTACACGAGGAATCGATACCATCCAAGAAAAATACAAATACCACTGTGAATCAATTGTGCAATTGAATTTAAAAAAAAGGACTTTATATGTATGTGCCTTACGAGCATTGCCGGGAGAAGACACGTAACACTTGAGTTTGCGATTACCTAATTTTTTAGAGAGGCTGTTAGATATGGATATAATGTTTAAAACAAGAGAAAAACGTTAGACGTGCATTACAAAAATAAATAAATCAACCATGGAAATGAAAAAAAAAGACAACGATGAAAGATATATTTGGATATGTACAGTATATTGAAAAAAAAAATTTTGAATTGTTAATTGTAAGTGAGTATAAAGCTGATAGGCTGTATATGACAAATTATTGAGAAAGTATAAAAAGGACGCCGAAATATCAGGGTCTATACGTTTTTCTTTATAGTATATTTTTCGAGAGAGAGATACTTTAGTTGAATAAGCACAACTAATTTTACGATCGCTAGTTTGTAGTTTTTAGAATAGTTGCAATAATGCGACAATGCGGAAAAGATAAATTCTCAAATCTCTTTTTTGTTTTTTTTTCACTTTCAACGCGCATTTTTAAGCCTATGGATATAAAGATTATATCGAGCCGATGCATGGATGTACTTTTATCGATAAGATTAGCCATTGTATGCGAAAAAAAAAATCCGTTGTTTAAGTAAGAAAAATATTGATAGATGTAGCAATTTATGAGCACTCGCCGTGTTTCGTTTGATATACGCAAGGTTAAGCGATCGCGGTGAGAGTTTATCTCTCGCTACCGTCGAATGATCAATCATTTTTTTTCTTCTTTTTCCTTTTTTTTTTATCAAAGATTAGAGTTTATTTTATTACTGACGAAGAAATTTTATCATTTTAAATGCAATTTCGATAATAATTCGACACACCGTTCTATTCTGTCTGCTGCATCGTTTTGCTCAATGTATAATAATAGACATTATGTACTGCAAGAGTCATGCACAGATGTACGTTTGAACAATAAACAGTGAATAGAGAATATAAATTTGCATTTAACATTCTTTTTTACCCTCCAGTTATGTATTATTCATTTGTAATTTTAGAACTTTACCGATCAAATAACAAAATAATAAAAACATTTTGTAGTAAGTTCGATGATAATCATTATTGGAAAAAAAATCCAAAAATGTAATGAAGTCCGCTCGTTTAGGGAAATGATGACGTTGCAAGATATACTTTGGAAGAAAGTGTGAAAAGGACAGAAGAGCGACTGCAAGGCCTTCTGGAACTCTAAATGCAGCTACTTGCCGTACAAAGGGAGAGAATTTTATGGCTGGGTCGTAGGTTCCTATAATGTACAACTCCACCCCGTCGAGGCTAATGTATAAATAAACTCAATACCTGCACGCATCCTATTAGGCAATTGTTCATGAAAGGCAACAGTAAGTTTCCTGTTAGAACCTGTAACATTGTAGGTAGATTGACTTGAAACGTCTTTGAACTAACTCCGCCTCTTTTTTCGGTGAACATGATTTACAATATGTAATAGAAATAGTACAGCATTTTAGATTAATAATTCATAAATTACTTGCCTAATTAAACATCTGAAGAAAGTTTTAATTATGGCATCTATTTAAAAAGTTGTGTAGCTTCGAGTCCCTCTTATTTACCCCTTGAATCGACCATGTATTTTTAAAAGAACGATCCTTGCATTATAATTTAAAACTGGTAATAGTGTGCCAGACATTTTCTAATACAGTTATTTTATCCGAAACGTTTTCTGAGGAAAAAAATGTCAAAACGTGAGCAACAGGGGGACTGTGCTGCTGACTCTGTATGTAAGACACCATTAGCAAATAAAATATTTCGGAGCATAGCATTATTAATAAAATAAAGTTTAATAAAATAAAGTATTTAAAAAATTATATAAAAAATAAATTTGCAAATTCAACAAAAAATGTTAAACCCGGAATATTTCTCAAAATAAAATAAAATTGAAATGAAACTTTTGGAAGGATATTTTGGAAAGCAGCAACGGTCAGAGAAAAATATTTCGTATATATATAGCCCTGGGAAAAGATGCGCATAGCAGCGCGTAGACACAACTCCGGATGCAGAACAGAAGAGAAAAACCGTCGGCTTTTCCAATAGGCTCGGCTACCCCCTGCTATTGCTCTCTCGCTCACTGGTTCCCCCCCTCCCGGACGTGGGTGGGCTTTTCTCAAGCTGTAAATCCTGTCTCGCAGCAGCCGGACACCATGCGGCTCTTTTCGCGCTCTCGCAGGTATATATCGAGAGAAAAACGTGGCGCCTTTGCGAAACACGTTCCTTGGATGTTTTTCCGCGCTTGGATAGAGAAAATGCGACGTTGAGAGAGAAAATGTATCTTTTTTTTTTCAAATTGTAACGGGGCAAATTTTCGATTGTATAGTATTACAGATTTTTTTTTTCTTTTTTTTTTTTTTTTTTTGAGAACCAAGCGAATTTTGAACAAATTATTGCGTTAACGATAAAAGTATTCACGACGCATTTTCATTGTTGTCATTGTTATCCTCTTCCGCGCAAGTGCATTCTTTTTCCGCGGGCTCGCATTCCTCGATAAAGTAGCCAGGCGCTGGAAAGCTTCGATGGTAAACAGTATCGCTGGGCATTTTTTCGTTTGGTCGACAATAACGCGGCTTCTCGGCCCATGGCATTTTCTCTTTTGGTCCGATCGCCCATTGCTGATAGGATAGTTTGTTCACCGTGTCGGCTTCTACCTTCTCTTCGGGTCTGCGTTGATTTTGAAAACGAGAAAAAAAAAATTTTTTTTGTATGAATTATTATTTTTGCTCAGTCGAAATTCTTCAGATTATTCATTTCCTTTCTTCTCTCGCGCATTTTAGAATAACATTATTCATTGCGTGACTCGAGTTTGCAAAAATGTCATTATTTGTCATAGGTAAGTATCGTACAAGTGCACGATAACCGGGAAAAATGTATGATTCAGCAAAAAACATTTTAAGACTATTTTCAGTATTTAAAAACAATCCTGCGTGTCAAACCCGAACAATTTAGAAAAAAAAAATGAAGAAAAGCAAAATGCAACGTACTTGCAGTACTTGAGAGCAGGTCTGAAATTGGGAAACTGCTGCACGTGTCCGGGAGTGACGTACGACAATTTCGTCGTGGTTTTCCCTTCGAGCGGTTGTTTAGCCGTGCGAATGTGCCCGCAGGGTATAACGAGTTTGGGTCTTTTACCAATTTTCGGGGTATAAGACAGTTGGTTAGTCGTGACACTCGGCATCGACCCCGTGACGCCACAAATCCTCGGCCTTGGTAAAATGGGTTTGCGTTTCTCGCCCTTGACTTGCTGAAAACTCAGCTGTCCCCCCCAAAAAAAAACGAAGTGTTTTTTTTCCGCACGCTCATCGTATTTTTTTTCATTGTACCTTGTTGGTAGTATCGCCGGACATTTTATCGTTGGCCAAGTAAATATTGCCACAAGGCACAAAAGGTGTAACGGGCTCGGTGCGACAGGGAAGATAGCTGTCCTTGTAGACGGTTTTCTCGAGGAATTCCTTGCCGCACGGGAACACGCCTACTTCCTTCGGGATTATTGGCTTCTCGCGAGACGCTTTGCTCTCGTAGTAACTTTTCTTGTACGTCGTCTCGCCGGCCATCGATACCTCTGGTGGTCTTGGATTATTTCACATTATGGATCGATTAATTTTTTTTTTTTTCAAAGCATTGAATAAAATAGTGAGTTGCGAGTTCGAAGCGCATTTGTTTATTTTTGATATTTGGGGCAAGGACGCGACGATGAAGCATTAATCACAATATTGATCCACTGCCACGAATTAATAATTCGGCAAGGTCAATGTATGTACGTATCGAGCGAATGAGAGGTGCGGGTCGAGTTGAATTAGTAAGAATTTTCCTGTTTGGAAAATACTTTTGAATGATTAATTTCCATCAGGATTGCCACGCGATTGTCAAATTACAGCGAAATAAACAAAAATTCCATCACTCTCGCAATAAAGAATATTCATGAAGTATTGATCGAGTCCATTTGCATCCTGAAAATGTCTCTTATTATACAACAGCACTTCTTATATAAGTCGCGCCGAGCAAGTAGCATTTGAATAAGGGGTTGAATTGTTTACGTAAGTGCTTTTAAAAAGCCACTCGGACCAAAAAAACAAATTTATTCATAAAAAAAAAAACAACGAAGCTTTGAATCCTCCGACAATTCATTTGCATTCGTACAAATTCATGTCTAAATGGAGATGTTGTTATCTAAGAATAATGAGAAAAATTATACTTGTAACACGGTTTCTTGCCCCAAGGATAATTCTCCTTCTTGCCCATTTGATACGGCAAATAGCTGAGTTTCTGCGTTGTTTCCTGAGCCGTTCGCTCCTTGGGCTTGCAGTATTGCAGCTGAGGTTTGAAATTCGTAACGGGCTCGACGGGACCAGGATTCACGTACGACATGAGGGTCGTCGTCGTTGTCTCGAACAAACCCGTGCTCGCTCTTATGTGACCGCAAGGGATAATTTTCTCGGTTCGCGGTGCGCATTTCAGAGGGAAATCCTTGCGGATCGTCGTTACGTTCTCCATTGGTCCTCGTTGGGGACATATTCTATTATGTATATGCACGTACGTTTTATCACGTAAACTAGAAAAATAATCACCGTAGACGTGGCTATTGATTTTTTTTTTACCTTTGACGAGGGAGTATGGGTTTTTGTTTGTAAATTCCTTGGACTGGTTTGTAGCTCAGATGCGTTGTCGTGTCGTCGGCAAATTTGGCGTCGGGTAAATTAATGTTGTTGCACGGCTTGAAAGGCTGCGGGCGAGCTTGGACTTTGTTTTCTTGATCGAACGACGTGTGATAAGTCGTCTTCGTATCGACAGGATTTTCCGGTGGACAGTACGATGTGTGAGGCTTGAACGGTTTGACTCGCGGCGGTTGAACATATTTTTTCGTACACTAAAGGTTCGCAAAAAGAAAGGATGTTTAGGATTTGTCTAAAAAAAAGCGAAAAATTTGAAAATGAAATGGTACTTTGATTGACGGAGGATGTATTTTTTGGTTAGTTGATTTTGGAGAGCAGAATTTCTTTTCTTGGCCAATTTCTACGACTTCCATGTTCTTTCGCGCGTGAAAATAAAAGTATTATTTTATAATCAAAGTTACGAAAACTGAATCACAAGGCACGAGAAACATCGATAAGGAACTTGGTTATCTGGAAATCATAAGTATACGTGGAAACGACAAATACGTGTGTGTATATAATCAAAACATTTGATCAGTGACAGATGATATACTGTGATGGCAGATAAAAACAATTCGATTATTGTGTCAAATTAATCGTGTTATATTTTATATAGTTGATTCTTCTTTAACATAATTTAATAGTTTCATTTTTTTTATAGATTACCAATCGGTAAAAGAAGCCAGAGTTAGTTTGTTCAACGATATGTACATATCAAAAATTCTGAAGCGCAGCGCAATTAGTAGGCTAAAATTTCTTTTTTTACAGATAAATTCTCCGCCTAAAAATTGACTAAAATTAGGAAACAGATCTACACCCATGCTTTGATCTTTGGAAATTTATACAAGTTCTTTACACACTTTTTAACATTTTTATCCGCTCCTTGATCTGCAAGGCACCCAGAAATCAATGCCAAACATACATGGAATGAAAATTGAAGAATTGATCGCGTTTTCTTTTCTATTTTTTAGGTGAATGACCAATTGGCACATAGTCTATAAAACTCTCTTCGTTGCTCTGTAAACACATACTTAATCTAAAAATCTTTTGGAGCGTTTTTTATAATCGATGACTGGATATCTTTTGTGATGATTAATTTGTTTGTATTAAACGCATAACGAAACCCGATTTAAAATAAACATGTTTCGATATAAATTTATATTTATATTCCAACTAGCAAGTCATCTTCAATGAAATAAAGGAGAGCCTAGTACAATATGATACAAATAATTAAAATAATAAACTTTAAAGCTAAATGAATCGATAATTATCGAATCATTATCAAAAAAACAAAAAAAAGACTCTTAAAAAATCTTAGCGAAAACACAATTAAAAAAGTCCACACAATTCCCGTCGCTCTATGACACTAATTCGGGCATCCCAAATAGACAGAAAGATAGTAATAAAGGGAAACAAATAAAGACAGCGTCTGATCGATCAACACCATGAAAAGAATGGACTTTTGTTCTGGAAGCGCTGGGTAAATGTGTCGGAGAATGAAAACAGCCTTGGTGCTCCATTTCCTTTGGCCCTAAAAATGAGCAAAAATAAAAATAATCAATATTTTTTTTTAAATAACACTGCTTCAGAATAAAAAATTATAGCTTACTTTTCGACAATAACAGCTGGCATTTGAACAAGTTGTACCGGACTTTTAGAATCTTTCAGTGCCTGTTGAAGATTTAAAATTTGGCCTCGCATCACGCTCATTTGTTTATCGAAATGATGCCGATCAAACCCTTTGTCCTGCTGTGTTGCAAATGAAAAAGAGATATAATTATCATGATAGTTCATCACAAAATGAGACGAATCTGTGCATACATACTTTGAATAACAAATGCAAATCATCACACAAATCTTGTACAAAATTCTGATCTGAAAGTTGCGGTAAGACAAGCTCTCGAATAGTTTCACTGAAAGGCAGTTTCGCCTGGCTCAGCCAAGCCCAGTGATAAGGATATGCACGCCACGAGTCTGGATGCTTGAATGGAAACGCCAACCCGTTGTCTATCGCCGCAATTTTCACTTCACTTTCCACTCCGTTTTTCGACGAACCAGCATTGTATTTGATCAACCAATTGTCATTACCTAAATGTAAAAAAATACACGATGAATTAGCACGTAACTTTTACACAAGACAGACCACGGATGTCGTCATTTGATCTACCTCTATCTGTGTTCCTAATAATGTAGTCCAAGACGACTAAACGTTCAAATTGCAGCTGAAACTGTTGGGCCAAATGCGGTGGTGGTGGCTCGCTTTCCCATCTCCTGAGCCAGTAGTCGGCGTCTTTGTAGCCTTCGACGAATACTTGAAACGAGCCAATTTTCGGTGGCAGTCCTATTCTATGAAAATGCGAGGCTACTGCTGGAAATTGGTCCATAATTGCCTGCTTCATGCGGGCCTTTTCTCTATCGATCCTCAAGTAATTGAAGGTTCGGCTTACGAGTCTGACGACCCTCGTGTTCGGTACCACACCCAAGCCGAGCTTGCGATCCACTAAACTTGCTCCCGCCTCGCTGAGGTAACCTTGATTTGGAATTAAACAGCTTCGGCCAAAACAGCACGGACAGCACAGTTTGTGCATCCATTTCGTCCACTTGGGATTTAGTCGACCGTACGGTTCTTCGTCTTTGGGCTTGAATACTCCGATATTTTTCTAAAATTATCAATTACAGATCATTAGATTGTTCGATAAAGTAGATTTTTTTAAAAAGCCGTAAAAATAGATATCTTACTCCTTCGGGATTTTTGACAAAGTAACTTCCACTAGAGCCTTGGTATATCCTTTGTGGATATATTCCATTATCTATTGCACACTCGGCCTGCCATACTAGCTCTGAAAATTGTGGGTCATCTGCAAAAGTAAAGAAGCATTTGAAATTAACTATTCTTGTAAGATTTGACAAAAGTTGCATCAACCTCAAAAAATTTAACGTCTGATTTTTAAGTGCTATCTGTACTATTACTATTTTATCGTGAACCAGATAAAATAAATACCAATCTGAAGATACAAATTTTTTTTTGACTACTTATGATAACTCTCTATCTCTTGTTTAACCAACATTTATATTTTGGTATAGCTGTTTATTCATAGAACACTCAGTATCAATCAAGGAAAATTTTTTGAGCTTTGTTGAATTCCCCTTAAATGTAAACCTCTATCCATTCTTCAAGGCCCAAGTAAAATTCAATGCAATTCATTCAGTCAGCAAACGTTTATTTGAAAATTATACCTGGAAATCGATTGTAAGTTTCATCTAATTCTAGTCGACCAAGGAGAGGCTGGCTCTCCCGGTCAATTCCAGGCGAATCAATGGTTGTTGGTTGGTCTGCACTCAAGCTTGGAGCAAAATCAACCTCTGGCAAGAGAGGTAGAGGTTCACCATTAGCTAATAATACGTTACTACTTGGAGTCACCGTTATATCTACAAGAGCATCCGTTTCAACCAGTGTCGCAGGATTAGTGTTGTTGTGACTATTATATTCTCTATAAGGCACATGCAGTTGACGCTGTTCTGAGTCGCTCATCACAGCCAAGGTCCTCTTGAGTCTGGTTAGATTTCCAAACAGACAGAGCTTTTTTGGAGTTTCAGACACAGTTAATTCTGACTTGTTATCAAGTGTGTCTGATGCTGGATATCTTGCATCTGCAAGTAACCGAAAAAACGACATAAGAACAGTAATCTTATTTCAGTGCAAGCAAAAAAAAAAAGAATGATTCATATGAGTGAAAAGACTGTTCTTTATGTACTAACAATAACTTTTCCTTTTGTTTAAAGTAGAAACCTGTTAAACTGCCAAACTAGAATGCCAACTTGTCTTATCTTAATTGATTTTGAATACTCAATAGTGAACTATTTGAAGTAATTATTTGCTGTACTGCTAGTTCTTGTTGATATTCTGCTTATTTTACATTGAAAGAAGAATAGTGATATTGGATTAAAAATCTTTTTGTGGAGTTTATGCTACTAGAAATAAGGATACTCTTTCTTTCGAATATACAAAGTAGGACAAGAGTGATGTGACTAAGAACTTGATATTGTAATTCAATATATATGTTGATTACTCATATGCAGTTACCCAACAACTCATATAAATTAACATAGATGGACATGCACAAGTGACATAAGTTTCCCACTCTAGTAATTACTAAAATCTCGACACCTGTTTGTTCTTGTATCTCAATAACGTGAAAAAAAAGATAAGAAAAAAGTACAATACTTTTTTAGCACGATAGCGAAACAGCTCTTACTTTCTAAATCTCTTCACCCCTCCAAGTTTTTAAAAACCGCGACGAAACCATACGACGACGTAGGCGTGAGTTTCGCCCCCATCGGAATATATACGTATATCTCAGACACCTACCTCCTTTTTATTTTGCCGTCGACATGTTCGTTCCACCTGTCAATGACGCACGCGAGGAGAGTTTGTTGTTGCGTAGGGGCGGCGTTGCGCCCGAGCCAACATGTGTGAATGATTTTTATTTCTTTTCTCTCTCCTCTTGACGACTTATCCGTTCGTCATCTCGATCGCCACAACGACATTCGCGACAACTACTGATCTGTCAATGATGATAATCCCTGGCCACGCACTATCCGTCGCTGTGCACTATGCTATTGACACTCGAAAATTTTTTAGACGCAAGCAAGAGGCACTAGCGTTTCCTTTTTTTCCGCGGCTCGTCAAGCCCAGAAAATTGGAGCATTCAACCCAGCAGCAGACACTATCAGCTGATTGCACGATTTTTCCGCGACGGCCATTTTATTAGTCACCGCGAGAGCGCTCGTCTCGCGTACGCGTACGGTGGCGCCTTTTTTCTACTCAACGTCGCTTTGTCCTTTGTCGGCTTTGTAAACAATAGAATTGAGGTTGTTTAGAAAAGAAAACCGAAGAAAACTCACCGACAATCTATCTTTTGGCGAAAGTATTATTATTTTTGTTGGTATTCTGTTGTAATTTGCAGTTAACTGTTATGTGTGGGCCAACATTGAATAATTTGTTAAGCATGGATTTGGCAGAAAATGAAAATTTTGCCTTTACGCATCCTTATTTTTTCAAAAATTTTACGTTCAAATTTGAGAATTTAGAACCTGGAATCAAAGAGAAACTTGAAAATATTGTAAAGGTACGCATGTGATTGTTTAAACATTTTTTTCTACTACTGCATCATATGAGATTTCAATCTTAAATTTCTAATAAAAAAAAATTGTTATAGCTTGATCAACAAATATCAGTAACTTGAGCATGTATTTGTTGGCTTGATATTAATTGCATCTCCAAATTTTTATTTTACAAATATTTCAGAGCATGGGTGCCACAGTATCTGATGATTCACAATATGTATTTACGAATATCTCACAAATATCTTTAGATCAGAATAAAACTTACTACTCATTAAGCTATTTCTCCAATTCTATATTAGCTGAAGAACCTCTAGACATTGAAGAATACAAGTAATATATGAATAGCTTTTTATTCTACTGAACGTTTGTGTACACACAAAAGTAAATAAAATGCTCTTTTTTAACAGGTTCAATAACTTGGTGCAAAATACCAACAAATCTAAATTTTGTTGCTTGTGTGGGAGATACATTTTAAACACTAAATCATGTCTGAGGTAGATAAATACTTGCTGCTTATGTTTATAATACACAAAATGCTGTCAATTATATTGCTGTCATTTCATATTAATTTTCAACTGAAAAATGTTTACAGCTACTGCAATCAACATATATGTTGCATATTATGTATTGAGAAAGCAGGATATCTGAAAAAAAGAAATGATCAAGATAATGGAGAAACTAATAATGCAAACTTTTATGATATCAATGAAGAATCAGAATCACACACCGAGGAAATCAGTAATTTGCAATTTGAAGAATCAGTTGAAAGAGTGGATGATTTACCTCTTATACAACATGAAATCAGTAGTTTACATTTAGATGAAAATTCTGGTGATGCTCATATTGGTGGTGAAAATCATAATGCCTCTATTCAATCACTGAGAAATGATATCTCTCAAGACAGTGAAGTGAATAAAAACAACAGTGTTTCAAGCGTTCATGAAACTATAGAGATGAATTCTAATCTTCATCTGGATGGAAATTCTAGTGATGCTCATATTGGTGGTGAAAATCATAATGTCTCTATTCAATCACTGAGAAATGGTATCTCTCAAGACAATGAAATGAATAAAAATAACAATGTTTCAAGCGTTCATGAAACTGTAGAGATGAATTCTAATCTTCATCAGGATGATAATTCTGGTGATGCTCATATTAGTGGTGAAAATCATAATGCCTCTATTCAATCACTAGCAAATGGTATCTCTCAAGATAATGAAGTGAATAAAAACAACAGGGTTACAAGCGTTCATAAAACCGTAGAGATGAATCCTAATGTTAATCTTGACAAACCAAGCTGCTCAACACAGCCCTTGAAAAAGACAAAAACAAATAAATCATCTAGCATCAATAGATGGAAAAGGACAAGAACATTATCCAATAGCTCAGATGCAAGTAGTAGCAGTTCAGATACAAGGAATCCAACTAGGTAAGATAGTTTTTATAGTGGAATTTATTTGTTTTTTTCAAATCATTACTAGAATAGAGTAAAATTATATCAAATTGGAATATTATTTTGGAAACTAATTTAGTTTTCTGTTCCAGAAAAAGAAAAAATAAACGTCAAAAATTATCGTCTAGTCCATCAGTAAGTAATAAATCACCTTCAACTGAATTGCCATCAGGTGAAGAAGATGAAGTCGCTGAAGAACTTAGCTATAGAATGCTAGACAGGAAAATGAACAGGTACAGCAATTTCTTTTTTTACTGAAAATCATTATAATTTTGTTTTCTTACATAAATTTTCTCACTTGTTCACTTAGGAAGAAATGGTGGCGGTACTTACCTCTTACAATACCAAATCCACATTTTGTAGAACCACAAGCTAAACAGCGCGGTCGAGGGTGATGTATTTATTTTTCTAACAAATGGATATTATTGATTTATTTTAAATTAATTTAATAAATTTTGCGTAGACGAGACTTCAGTATTGGGGAAAAAAGGTTAATGATAGCTTATTTAGTAGTAAACGATATAATTCATGAAGGTAAAACTCGAAGACCATGGAGAGAGATCCACTGGAAAGGGGTAATTTTTATTTTTTTTTTTAATTTCTGTTGCCAAAAATAAATTTAAGAAAATAACATGTCCCTTCAATTTTGTATTTTAGTACTTACAAGACAGGAGTTCTGAGTCACTAAGCAATCACTACCGAAAAATTATACTGCCGGATATTAAATCTTTCAAGCTACCAGAAGACATTGAAAGAAAATTCAGATTCTCTAGAAAATATCAATAGTCGTTATTGAAGTAAAATTACAATTAGAATTACCCTACTTTGCAATATGTCTCGAGTTCATAACTACTGATTTTTCCTTGATTTAAATTAAATTTCACATTTTAAACTGTTTTATAAAATAAAATGCATTTATTTTTCTGAAATGTAGGTATATATTAAGATAAACAATGTTATTCGTATACTTATATTGTCGTAATAGCATCATTTAAATTTCGCACAATAACAAGATTGGTACTGCGCAGTCGCAGCGTTAAAACGTAACGGCTCAATTTTTGAGGTTAGGTGTAATCCAAATCGAGTTTAATGTGGTTCAATGTGGTTTAATGTGTGCACATACATAGGTAAAACATGGTAAAACAATACAAAACCATGTGCTCATTAGAAAAGTCGTGCTTGAATTAAAAGAAACATTTAATATTTACTTGAATGGCATTATGAATAAAGTGAAAACCACTTTGTTAAATAGTAGTTAATCAATTGATTCTCACCTGTTGTACTCTTTACCACAAGTCTACACGCGCAACGTTGGAAGTGCAAGATAATATAGTTTGTTATTTAAAAATCAGCGTTGCAAAATGATATCTGAAATTGTAAATACAAAAGTCAACAATAATGTAGCAAAGAATTCATTGGAGAAAGCTGGTGTAGATGTTAAAAAAGATATAAATATTAGTAAGAAAGATGCTACTATCGGCCTTCGAGTACCTGGATCTAACTGGCAGAGATTTAAGAATATGATAGCAGAAACAACAACAAACGATCAGTCGACTAACAATTCAGAAATCAAAAAGAAGAAACGCTACCGTAAGCCTGTTCAAAAAAATAAAGAACATACCTGTGCCAGCAATGTTGTTAATCAGGTAAAATATTATCTGCTCTATTGTTTGCAATTATTATACTATTATTTGACTGTAATTTTTTCTGAATCTGGACAGCAGATAACAATAGCCAGTACAAAAGAAACTGAAAAAAATGTTGAACCTCAGAACTTGATGACAAAAGCAGTTGCCATGGATTGTGAAATGGTAGGAATAGGAGATGGAACTGACAGTATGATTGCTCGAGTGTCAATTGTGAATCGACATGGGACATGCATTTATGACAAATATGTTAAACCAACTGAAGAAATAGTAGACTATAGAACTCCTGTGAGTGGTATAAGGCCACACCATCTGAAAAATGGTGAAGACTTCAAGACAGTTCAGAAGGAAGTATCAGAAATTCTCAAAGGACGTATATTAGTTGGACATGCTCTCCACAATGATTTATCAGTTTTATTCCTAACACATCCCAAGCGATTCCAAAGAGATACATCAAGGTATAAACTATTTCGTAAAGTCACAAACGGAGGTACTCCTAGTTTGAAAAAACTAGCATCTGAATTGTTAGGCGTAGACATACAATCGGGAGAACACAATTCTATTGAGGATGCTAGAGCAGCCATGCAGATATATCAACTGTTTAGAAAAAAATGGGAAAATGAGTTAAGAAAAAAATGACCTTAAGTTTAGATGACAAATTTGTCTGTTTTTGAATTAATCTGTAAAAATGTGTGCATATGTAAATTATTAAAAAGTATTTTTATATTGTTCAATACTTGTAATAATTAAAGTTTATTCTTAAAAATGAATACTTTTTTTCATATTATTTCCATCCAATGTAGTATAGTATTTAGAATTTGTATATTATTATGATTTCGGAATTTTCTTGAATTCTTCTGCTCCTGCCTATCAGTTAATTATACTTATTTGAGATCATTTATAGTTTCTACAATTTCATAACTCATTTATGTTAATTAATTATTGACATTCTTTTGAAAACAAATTCAAGACACTTTACTTGCAGTAATATAAATGATGGTTTTTCAAAAGTAAAAAATTTTAGCAGTTTATGCCAATTGAGTGTTTTTTTTTATTGTATCACAAATCGACTGAAAAGCGAATATGATAAAAAATATGAATAACAAGAAAATAATAAATTAAGTCAAGTAATCATTCGCGCTCATCTTATTCCATTGCTCTCATTCGATTAATCGTGTAATTTAAAAATAAAAATAATCTCGTCAAACTGCAAACACTGCGAGAAAGCAAATCCTCGCGCCAGTTCTCAGATGAAAACCTATCACCACACTTGGCCGAGGCTCTTGACCTCCGAGTCGGATTTTTTTTTTGTCTTTCAAATCGTCATCAATCGTTATCAAAGCCAAAGAGTCTCGCGCGCAGTGTGAACAGCTCGGCTGCATACTAGACTTTCATTGTCGAGTGAAAAGCTTGAGAATGAGGATCGCAGTGATTGGCGCCGGGGCTGCTGGTCTCGCGGCTCTCAGACGTTGCAGCGCTGAAAGAAGCATCAATTTCGTTTGCTACGAGAGAAGCAATGAAGTCGGTGGTACTTGGGTTTACGTACCCAAAACGGGTAAAGATATGTATGGATTGCCGATACACTCGAGTATGTACGATAGTCTTAGGTAAGAAAAATCGTCGTCATTTAAATATTTTTCAAACGTCGTTTTCAAAAAAGAATCGATTATTGTCTTGCACAGGACAAACCTGCCGAAAGAAGTGATGGGCTATCCGGACTATCAAATTCCTGAAAATCCAAAAAGTTACCTTCATCGCACGGAAATTTTGACTTTCCTTAACGATTACTGCGACCACTTTAATCTCCGCGATAAAATTCGGGTAAGTTCGATTATCGTTCGAGTCAATAGAGTCTACCGATTACACAACTGATTAGAATAAGCTATTCCACTTATCTTTATTTGAATAAATAGCCATTAGCGTAAATGAGCTTGCGACATACAAACTGCCGAAAATTCATTTAGTTCATTCAAAAGAAGATAAGCTTTATTCAAAAAATTGGAAAAATACACGAATAATTGCTGCATAATTTGTTGGACTTTTTACGAGCTTAACAAACTTTTTACGTCAGTGAGATTTACACTCTCAAAGATAAAGTGTCACGTAATATCTGTGCAAACATAATTCAACTTTGAATAACACAACAATAATTTACATTGTCTGCAGTTTCTGCACAACGTCGAGCTGGTAGAACGAACGCCGGAGAACAAGTGGAAGTTGCGAGTTTGCGATTTACAACGCGACGTGATCTTGGAAGAACAATTCGATGGGGTAATGATATGCAATGGACATTACTTCGAACCATCGTTACCAAATCTCAAAGGCAGCGAGCTTTTCAAAGGACAACAATTACACAGTCACGATTATCGCAAGCCAGATGCTTTCGCTGGTAAGCGTGTCGTCGTTTTCGGCGCTGGACCTTCTGGTGAGCTTTTGCGTCAAATTAATATCATTTTTTTCTAATTGAAAATGACATTTATTTGGACAATACCATGAAAATATATGACACTGTCAAAAAAAAAACGGAAAACATATTTATACGCCGTTTGATCCGATATAGGCATGGACTTGGCCTTGGAAATATCCCGCAAGGCAAAGCACGTGATACTCAGCCATCATCTGAAGGAGACGATCTTGACCAAGTTTCCCGACAACGTTGTACAAGTAAGATTTAGGTAGTTTTTGCCAATAAATGCTAATCGAACGAAATTCCATCTACGATTTCTTATGTAAACCATTGAATTTCTCAAAAAAACGTAAACAGCGTAAAGACGTG
Source organism: Galeopsomyia nigrocyanea (assembly GCA_035047105.1). Classification (NCBI taxonomy): domain Eukaryota; kingdom Metazoa; phylum Arthropoda; class Insecta; order Hymenoptera; family Eulophidae; genus Galeopsomyia; species Galeopsomyia nigrocyanea. Next base: position 539,764 of record JAWWMK010000040.1, on the reverse strand, counting down.
ATCGAGTTGAAAGAGAAGTCTGCCGTTTTCGAAGACGCTACCGAGGAGGAAGTAGACATTGTGTTTTATTGCACGGGTGAGTGATCTCATCGAAATAGTCGATCGAGAGTAGTTGACTTTGACTTTTGTCGATTAATTACAGGCTACAAGTACAGCTTTCCGTTTTTGGCGGATAATTGCGGAGTACAGGTCGACACGAACATGGTGACACCACTTTGGAAGCACGTTATCGCTGTGAAAAATCCCACTTTGGCGTTCATTGGACTTCCGTTTTACGTTTGTGCTTTCAGCATGTTCGACTTGCAGGTAATCATTTGTAATTATGCATTAATGTCTGAAAAAAAGTAACTTTGCTTGAATATTTCCTCAATCAGATCGGTGCTATTAATTTTCACCGCTATAATAATTGACCAAGTAAACATACATATTAAAAGCCACTCGAAATTCCACAGGTACGTTTCGTGCTGAAATTCTGGCAAAAACAAGTCGACTATCCGAGCCGCGACGAAATGTTGGCCGACGAGGCGAGAGAAAGAGAGAAGCGTTTCAAAGAGTATAACTTTAGTAAACGTCAATTTCACATGATGGGACCACTGCAAGGAGATTACTACGACGATCTCGCGAATACCGCGGGATTACAACGATTACCACCTGTACTGACCAAACTGCACAACGAGAGCAGCAATCGATTTCTCGACGACCTTGTGCATTACAGAGAAGATTGTTACAAGATTGTCGACGACGAAAATTACGTTCAGCTCGATGTCGTCGCTTAGTTGGTTAATTGCTTCGCGCGACCTTTGATTGATTGATTGATTGATCGTTTGCATTCACGTGGTTGCACTGTCCGTTTGAAGTTTGTAATTAAGTGGTGAAGATTCGCAAACTGACTGATGTAGAATCATGCGATTACAAATAATGTTTTGTGTACAGTGATTGCAATACGCGCATTTATAAGGCAATAAAAATTATATTTTGTTATTATATTCGACTATTTTAATGAGAACAATTTTTTTTTTTAATCCGCTGTATTTACCGCGCCATCAAAACAAAAATATTGTAACTTACGCAAGGCCTTTACAAATTAAACTCCATTCAATAGGCGTATTGCTTCAAAACGTATAACCGTAAATAACATGAGATATGGTCCAATAATATAAATCTCAATAAACGAATCGTGCATTTCAGGCTCTAACAAACTTACAGTACGTTCCCGTATAGAGTATCGTAAGCGTGAGTAATTAAATTGTACGCTATACGCGCCGTATATCGGCTCGATTGATACAATTGCGAGCGAACGCGTTTTAATAGCGCCGTCGGTCAATTGCTCTCTCGCGTGCTACTACTTGCTCCAAATTCGATAATGCCGCATGCAACTTTGACCATCGTTTTGAAGTGTGTAACTTATATTCCGAGGTGTCGCGTTTACGACGATTTTTTTTTTTTTTAATGCGGGTGTTGAACTCGCTTTTGATGAGATTGCATGTTTTGAGTGTTTTCAATGATTTTCCCTGCGAATAAGTGTAGAACGTTTAATCGCATTTTTCGAGATTTACTGTCTGTAAATTTGCGGTTGTAATCGAGCATGCTTTGTTGGCTGAATTTTAAATAGATATTGACGCAATCGAATGCACAGAAAAATTATTATGTAGGTCATGATGAAATCCGTAAAATATAATACTATAAACGGATCGTATAATTTTATGAATAAATTGAGGTAAATATAAAGATGAAAACAAAGAATTGGGAAGAATAATCTAAAAATTCTTTGTAGAATGTGAGCTTTAATGTAAATATAATCGTCTCGACTAATATTTTTCTAATAGTACAAGGAAGCATTTTTCATTGATATAAATCGTATCTCATCAATGAGAGCATTACAATTATATCAGAACAAGATCTTGTTGATCTCTTACATTCCACGAAACTTCAATCAAGATAAGTATATACACCGTCGAAGAAGAAGAAAAATATTTTTCCACATATATATAATGTATATAAATGTCATTGCTATTTGAAAAGCACATTAAAGCCTCGCACTGGAATGATGCCAAGAAGTAAAAGGGGGGGCTCTTCGTCGATCGGTAAACAATATCTACATTCCTTGACCGATCTCATCAATGAATTTATAATATACGAAAGCAGATGGTTATCAATGATTATATATCCTCGTTTCGAAACGAAAGCAAAATTCCATCTAATAATTTATTCTTCCGTGTTTGTAAAAACAACAACGACCTAAAAAAAAAACTCTATTTTTTACTAAAAAAATAACAAAACAAAAACTAAGGAAAGATGACAAGCTAAAAAGTGTGAGTAAGAGAAACGCCCACGCGCCGTAGAATATAATCGCACACGCGCGCAGTTGAGATAAAAGCCGCGAAATTTGCGACGAAACAAGCTTAAATTTTGCCCATTCACGTGCTGCCGCGTGACGACAAAACTTTCCCGGTCGAAAAAAAAAACGTTGATTTTTCCTCCTTTGGTGTGCGTGTGTATAACCGTGTCAGATTATTATCCTCCTCTCGGTTAGTTTATCTCGTTTGCAGAGAGTTTCTCTCCCTACCCGCATGTCTCTTCGCGAATTGTGTCACGAAATCTCAAAAGATCCATGAATTAAACGCCGATGTTTAAATCACGCAAGCGCGCACGTTTGTATATGTTTGTGATGATGGATATATAATTGAAAAAGAAAATACTCGGCTTGATACGCTCATTCATTAACGCTGCCGTGTGTAAACAGCTTTAAAAACCAGTTGTCGCCGGCTCAAAGACATTTTCAAAGGAGAGAGACGAACGAAAAAAAAAATAATTTTATACGAGTGAGTGAAAGAGTTTTACAACACTCTCACGATATCGTCGTCGAGTATGTAGAGTCATCTTGACATGTTTTAGATTGGTCATCAGTCGGTACGAAGCGACCGATAATATATATAAATTCAGTGAAAGTATCCGGACTTTCGGGCGTGTACATATATGTGTGTGTAAAATCAAGGTGGAGACGCAGACGAGGGAAAATCAAGTCAATGACCCAGAAACGCAAAATAGTAGTTTACACGCGCGTCGATACCGTTAGACATAATACGATAAACAAACTCACCCGAAAGATTAGATAATTCGATTTAAGCACGAACAACAAAAAAAAAACATGTTAATAATGTTTGAGAAGAGAAAAAAACTGTGAGAATTCTCTATATTTAGAGTGACAGCTACAATCACTCATGCATATGATGATCAATTAGATTTTTCAACGAGAGTTGGAAAGCGTGGCGAATCAGTCACGACTCTATTCCCATGATGTCCTTCGATTGAATATAATTTTTTTTCCCACTGTCGGTTTATAAATTTTTCGCGAATTTTCTGCACCGCAAAAACTTTTACGTGCCAAACGCGCAAGATTATGTTAGCCGAGAAATGTGATTTTCTCTTGCGGCGAAACAAATAAAACGACATAATATACCGCGTGCAATTATCACTTGGAAACGATTATAAAACACTCGCTTAGCACCGAGCTTGCGCGTATATAGAATATCACAATTAATATTATCTTATTTTTCCCAAAAAAAAAAAAAAAGAATGCAATTTTCTTTTCCACGGACGATTAAGAAGAACACCCTAATAATTTTCAAGCGTTTATATCTCGCCGACCGATCGCCATCGATTTTCCCTTGAAAAATAAAAGAAAAAAAAAACGAATCACGTGTGGAATTTTCTGAAAATGCGGGGAGAGAGAGAGAGATGATGATAAAGGCTTTATAGACGCTCCAAAATAAGAAGCGGAGAAAGAGGGAGAAGTCAAGAGTCAGATACATCGAAGTAGTAGTATATTCGTACGACGCAGAGAGCGCGGCTTTTACACACTCGGATCGCGTGTGCCCGACACGACAGAGAGTCGTCGGACTTTACGCTGCCCACCGCAGTCTGTTTGTGTATCGGGCACTCGACGGAGCGCGACGACCCGCGTTTTAGAAAAAAAAAAAAAAGTTAATTCTATAAGTTTGTTGTGGGCGACAATCGCATGCAGAGACTGCGACGTTGGAGTTACACTTTTATCCTGAAAACTGTGAGTTTTGAATTAAAAAAAAAATTTTTTTTTTTTTTATTATTGTGCGTATACGTAAGAAAGCGCGTGGTGTGCTACTATTCTCAGATTAGATTTTCTACTGTTTCCGCAGTGACGCGAGAGCGCGATAGTATACATGCCAACTAGAGTGGCTATTCTGGAATCCTAATGGGGACTATTCTTTATTTTCCGATATACGACGTATTTGCCGCTCGCCACGATTGTGATGTTTATAACGCGCGACGCGCGTCGGCGTTGTTGTACGATTCGTTTGCATTGATTGCTTTGCAATTTAAATTCACTTTCTTCATTGGTTTTTCTTTGAAAAATCAATGTTAACGTAATCCAAGCCGAAAATAAATCGTATAATTTAATATTAAAAAAAAAAAGAAAAAAAAACGTGTTGCTTTTTAATTGTCACTGCGCGTGAAACCAAATGTGTATCACGAATTCTGTGCGTGCTTCTAGAAAAAAAAAAGATTTATTAACTCTTTTTCTCGTATCGACGAATGGACCGATTGATAATTTTTCACGCTATCATTTTGCTCGGCGCTCGTGGAATAACGTTTACCGCGCGAGTGGTGTATCGGTCGCGAATGAATAAAGCACTTTGTCCGTCGCGTGCTACACATACCCTCCGACGAATCGGAAATGTTTATTGTTATATATCGTTGCTCGTTCGTGTGTCAGTGACACTATTTTCGCGCAGACAAAAGTTTACGCGTGTGCGCCTTTTTTTTTTATCCTCGTGTTTTCGCCGAAGGTGTGGTTATATTATACGATTTGAAGGGCTCGCTGGAAAATGCTATGTAATTTTGTCCGTGAAACGCGTTATCGCATAATTATTGAAGTTTCAAAGTCGAAACGTATATAATCATTGTAATTATTTTAAAATTATTTTCGCAAAATTACACTATTTCCAACTTAATTTTTTTAAATACTATTTCGTTTTTTTTTTCTCTTCTCGGCTATCACGTAACGCCACAGAATATTCTCATTCAATCTTTATAGAATCGAATGAAACAATGAAGCATCCTATAAAGCCGCAATTGTGCGCAATCCCGTCGTGTCTCTTACACACACACACAACAACGCCATTCATACTGGCGCGTTGTGCGCCGGGCAATTAATTCGTAAAATTGAATTTGAATTCACGCGTTAACGTCGCTGCGATGATGATTGCGAAAGCTCGCTCGCAGACTTTGCATAACTAATGTTATATTCATTGTGCGCGCGGCTTGAAAGTGCGAGGGGGAGAGGGAAACGGATTGGATCCGGTCGCAGACTTTGTATGTGTGTATATCGACAAAAGAGCAAGTTGATAAATACTAACTGAAGCATTGAATTCGCCAATTGATTTATCAAACGCGTTGCGACTTCCATTGAATTCGCATTTATTAGATCTTTTGCATTGCAGCGGTGATATATATTACTTAATGACTTTTTGTACTTTTGTACATGTATATAAGACTGGATCCGACAACTGTCGACTGCGATTGAATTTTTTTTTTTATTCATGTACGATTTGAAGAGTCTTTAAAAAAAATCTTGACATTCATAATGCCGGAAGTTATTAAAAACGCAATCTCAAACTCATAAATTTCAATCGGGTATTTACACCCCGCCGCGTAAAATTCATTCCACCCTTTGCGCATGTCATTCGAACCCAAGAAGGGGCGTGCATGTATATGTGTGTGTGTAGCCAGCTGATCGATTCCAGCAGATATAATAAGTACACAAATGCACATCAGTCGTTCACCTGTCGCGCGACGTGTGGGTAGGCAACGCGATGAACGATGTCATGGTGTCAACTTTGGGATACTGTGGCAGTTACGATTGGTATACAAAACGAAACATCACCGTAAAGAAGGAGAAAGAAAGGCAAGGATAAAAAATATTTAATTTATGCTAATTTGTGAATGTTTTCAAAGGGGCGGATCAAGATCCATCGATAGAGAATCCATCTGATCTCTGCCAGTCGCAAGATGCAGGATATTGATAAATTCGGCAAGTACCAGCTGACCATTTACGTCCTCATCACTCTACCACTCATACTTTCGTCGGGATTTACCCTCGACTATGTGTTTACTGCCGGTGAAGTCAAATACAGGTGTGTTTTGCTTTGGTTTGAATTATCCCAATTATGCCGTGTTAATTTCTCGGTATAGACTGTTTGCGTGCGTAGACGCGTATTTTTCGTTTTTTTTTGTTAGAAATTTATGGAGATTTTATTTAATTTTTTTTAAAACGTTTTGTTATAAAATGATAAAATACGTATTTTACATAAGACCGCGTGCGACAGGTATGTATTGAAAATTAATTACCTAGTCGCGTGATATCTGTTTTGACATTACATAAAAATCTCATTATAACTTTCTAATTGGAAAATTCTTTTGCTTAGAGGAAAACAAAATCTTTCACAGTTCTTATCGAGATAAGAATAGTATTTTAGTAGTTGTATGTACTATTAATAAAATGATTTTGTTTGCCCGTTCTTGATTTCAAGCAAATAGATTATTATATTTTTCAAATGATTAACCGCGCATTTTTCTGAGTCACACTACATATTTGAATGACAATGTATCTCACAAAACTGTCGATTATCTTATCGACAATGTTTGCTTATTGGGAAAATCGTGATTACTTGTTTTTTTTCCTTCGATATCTCGAATGGTGTCCAGTAATTATTTAATTACCACGATAAGCATCTACGACAAATAAACGAAATTCTTACGAAACTTTGATCGAAAACAAATGCGTAGTCGCTTTCAAAGATAGTATTCCAAGTGTTTTTTTTTTTCATCGCAGGTGTTTGGTACCTGAATGCGAGTACGCCAACAGCACGTTACTCGCGGGTCAATCCTGGCTGAACAATTCGCTGTCCGAGAAGAATTGCATGCGTTACGCAAAGAGCGATCGGCAGAGCACCCAAGACTGCACGAATCCGGCTTTCTTCGACAAGGACAAGCTGATCCCGTGCGACGATTGGGTTTACGACCCCGACGAACTTACCATACACAATGAGGTTTGTACATATATAAGCGACTTTGCGCTAAATATCACAATGGGAGCCTTGAGTATATCGCTCGCGAAGAACTGGATATTGACGAGCCTTGACATTCTTGTTAAATGAAGAACAGGTTTTTCGACGATTCACTCGATATACTGCTGATGATTACTAGTTTTTTTCTCTCGATAATTCTAGATTTGGGGTCAAGCTTTATCGAAATTTGTGAACTTTGATAAATACACGCAATCTCAATTGTCCACTTTGGTAGATAAAGACGTCAAATATTTTTTTGCTTCGAAAGGTTTTTCTTTATCGAACTCAACTGTGAAAAAAAAAATTTAATGCACAATTTAGAATTTTTCTTTGCGTAAAAATAAATGTTTTTTTTTTCCTCGTTGAGCCAAAAGAATAATTGGCGGTAATAATTATTGCCGACAGTTTAGTTGGCGATAAAAATTCACATGTTGGATTACTCATTCACGGTGTTGTATATTTGTTGCAAAGCTTTCGGTAGTATCGCTCACGCAACTTGTATAATCGTATGGTAATGATGCGAAAATGATAAACGGCCTTAAATTGAAGAAAATTATTTCTACATATTTCAAGTATTCATTCGTTTTCCACGTATAGTGTGTAATTTTATAATTTTTATTTCATCGCGCAATTTCACGACTTTGTTTATTTGGAAAATAACGAAACTATATAATTAATTCTCATAACCACGCGTATCTCAAGTTGTTTACTGCGTTAACTCTTCGACGCAACAAAATAACGTTTTTCACGCACGATATAACCATGAAAAATATAAATGACAAATATCTGGGTTTTCCTACAGTGGGGTATAACGTGCGACGCAAACAAATGGAAGCTGACCCTCATCGGCACACTAAACAACCTGGGCCAACTGATTGGTTTGACCTTTGCCTCAACGTTTTCGGACAAGTAATATTTAAAAAAAAATATCTATATTCTTTTCCACGTGCTCGAGAGGCAAATATGATTTTAAAAACCTTTTTCAGATATGGCAGACGTACGGTTCTCACGACAATTACATTCCTCGCGGGTCTCAGCGGTTTGGTACACTCGTTCTCCGTCAATTATTGGATGTTTGCCGTGTTTGAGTTTATCGACGCTTGCTTCGCTGCGGGTATCTATAGCTGTGGCTTCATCTACGGTATGAATTTTAAATCTTTTTTATTTATTTAATTTGTACGACTATTTTTTGTAATGATGTGTATGTACGTTACAGCGATGGAGATGACGGGTGTTGAAAAGAGGATCCTCGGTAGCACGGTGATCTCGTGCATCTACGCAATTGGCGAGATGTGGCTGGGTCTTGCGGCTATGTGGACGAGAAATTGGAGGGTGCTCATGAGGGTCATCTACGGGCCTGGACTGCTTGTTATTCTGCTTAATTTCATCTTGCCCGAATCAGTCAGGTACTGATTATTTTAGTTTGCTATGGATTGACCAAGCTTGTAGTTGATTTTCTTTGAAGCTACATAAAAAATACTTATAAATCAGATAATGTAATTTGTCAAAATTGTGATTCTTTAAAGGTGGCTATTGGCGAACGACAAGCGCGATCTAGCCGAGAAAGTCTACCGTAAAATGGCTCGAGTAAACAAGCTCAACATCACCGAGGACGCTTTCATGGAGCTGAAGAGCATGAACAGTGAGAAGAGCGTAAGTTTCGCTATATTTAATACATCACCTTGACTGATGTATATACATGCTCATACACGTGCGAGCGTGGTCAAGGTCTATACTAAAAATCCATGCGTGTTTCTCTCGCGAGAAAGGTCAATGAAATTCCGAAATCGCCTTTAGCATTCTGCTCTCGCCGCGCTCCATGTAAATTTCAATAGGTAAAAAAAAAAATATATATTTCACAGAAAGAAGAGGAGACGAAGAAGCTCTCAAAGTCAGCGGAAAACGGAGCGGAGCAAGCTGACAAAAAGCCAGAAGCGCGTGTAACGCAAATCTTCAAAAGTCCAAAAATCCTCGTTAGATTGCTCATCTGTTCGTTCTGTTGGCTGACCAATACTTTTGTTTACTATGGTTTGTCGCTCAACTCCACGGAATTCGCCGGCAACAAGTACGTCAATTTCATTCTCGTCAGTGCCATCGAGATTCCGGTCAATATCCTTGTTATGCCGCTGTTGAATAAACTGGGACGTAAAACTACTTTGTGCGGTGCTTTCATACTGAGCGGTGTATTCTGCCTTGTCATTCAGTTCTTCCCTAAAGCCGAGAGCGGTGAGCTTTTCGATTTATACTTTTTTTTTCAAATAATTTTATGTTGGATGACGATTGAATATTTTTTTTTCTCTCTTTCAGGTATTTGGTCGACTATAGCACTCATAATTTACATATGCGGTAAAGGCTGCATCACCATGGCTTTCAATACCTCGTACGTTTACACCACGGAACTGTTCCCCACGACCTTAAGGCATTCGCTCTTGGGTTTTTGCAGTATGACTGGGCGAATTGGATCTACTCTAGCGCCTCAAACACCTTTGTTGGTATGTTGATTTTACTCTTTTTTTTTTAATCTTGAAGTGGTAAAGTACAATGATGAGGATAGTTACAAACTGGTCAGTTGAGTAACAAAGAAATATAAATTCTTTTACGTTTTAAAAACGACAAATATCTCTTATGCAAAAGTACGCTTTGAATTTACAAACAAATTATTCATCACCGCAAAGTGTACAAAAGCCGCCTGATGGAATATTCATATGCGTAATCGTGTGTCAACAGGCAAAGTACATCTACGACGGACTACCGCTGATACTCTTCGGAAGCATGAGCTTGGTGGCTGGTCTCTTGTCGCTCAATTTCCCGGAGACCTTGGGCACGAGATTACCCGACACCATCGAAGAAGCTGAACTCGTGGGTTTGAGAAAGGAGAAGGAAAAACCGGAAAAAGAGTCTGCCGTTTCGCCTGCTTGATACTAATCACTGCCCAAGGAGAAGACGATTCTTTTTTGGTTTTTAGTGCAAAAAATAAACAGACTGTGTGTTATTGTCGAATCATCCCGTTTCTGTGGCCTTGGATACCCATAATGAACTCCGGTGCTGACTGTAAAGACTTTTTTTTTAAATGCGAGGTGCCGCAGTATTGACAGACATGTTGATTTACGTGGTTACAAAAACAACTCATTCAGTATTAAACTTGTAAGCATTCTGTTGGGAACGAGCATGATATTTGCGCGCGTTTATATGACTATTTTTTTTTGTTTCTCAATGATTTTTGTTGATTCAAATACAAAATTTGACTAATTTTTGTATTTTTCAACTGTTTGCTTTTTTTTTTACAACTATGACCAACTATTTGTTTGACGGCGTAAAAAGTGCTACAACGAAATTTATGACAGTGTTTAATGTGATTGCCAATACAGTAAATACATGAGACTTTCAAATGTTTTAGAGTGCAAAAGTGTATGCTCGAAAGAAAACGCATATCGTATATATTATATAAAAAATTTTGAGCGAATGTTGAACGTAATTGTTTCTATGTTGTGCATGAATAAACAATGACCAGTTTACACGAACTTGTTGTAAAGATTATTATGAAAAATATATAGTTTCAACAATAAAATGATCAATTAGCGAAAGATGATTGAAATATTGTTAGAATTTATAGTGAAATAAATATTTTAAGTAAAAATATATACATACACGTTTCTTACCTTTCAACTATGAAAATTAAGAGTTTTGAAATGGATTTTTCTTATTTTCAGTACCTATAATTAAACTTATATTGGAAGAATGCTATATTTAATTTTTTAACATACAATTTTTCGTAAAAAAATTCTACTGGCGCGCGGAACAGATTAGATACTTTTTGAATGTGTGTATAGATGAGATAACAGATAATAGAATCGGTCTGCAGCTTGCGTGTATTTACGTTTTTGTGGGTATGATGTTATTTTTGCAATATTACGTATTTTATCAATAACATTGAAGTAATTTTTCGAAATAAATTACTATATTTTCATTTCAGATGTGAATGGCATAATAATAATCAATCAATTGATCAAGCAACTTTCCAAAATCCAAATGAAGCTATTCTAACCTAGAAAGTATTAATAAATCACTGACAAAATTTGATAACTCGCAGAAAAAGAAAATATGAGCAAGTACGTTGATCTCGCGAATGTCGCAACGAATTACGCAAAGCGTATGAATCGTCTGAGCAACAGAATATTTGGAGAAGTTGTGAGAGATACAAATTCCAAATCAATGAAAGTTGTCAAACTATTCAGCGAGAAGCCTGTTAATAAAAGAGAAGAAATTGTACAGTACTACCCAAGGCTCAGAGAATCGCATGTTTTGATGAAAAATCTGAGGTGGTATGGTCTTTTCCGTGATGAACATCAAGATTTCAAGGAAGAGTATCAAAGGTTAAGGGCATTGAGAGGCAAGCGAGTTTGGGTGAAGGGTGAAAAGAGACAAGAAAATGTTCAAAAGCTAATGTAGGATTGTATTACTTATTGAAAAGTTGTATTTTACTGTTTGTAAAAAAGTTATCACATAAAATAATGTTCTAAACAGATATAGTTTGATTCAATTGTTTAAATGGCACTGAAAAATGTTCTTGAATAAATGTACAACTGGAATGATCCACTCATGTAAAATTCTCTCAAATCACAATACTTTCATATTGTACTCAAGCAGTGCAGGCAAAATTGTCATATTTCAAAAAGTCTTAAAATATTTTACCTAAATCATAATAGTGAACAATTTACAACTCATCTGAAACTTTCTTTTGAGATTTCTCCTCTTTTTTTGGAGCGTCAACACTTCCCACATCCCCTTTATCTCTCAGGCAAGAATCATCACCTCCTTTCAAAGCTCTCTCTGAGCATAAATATCTAAAATGAATTATGTAATAATTATTATGATGTTGAAAATTACTCCGAAAAATTCAAGCAGAAGAAATTATCTTACTTAGTTAAAACAATATCTCCTTGATGGTTATAATACCATTCTTCAATGTCTGACTCATGATTCTCAAGCAAATCCTCACATTTAGTTTTCAAATCAGTTATTTCAGCCGAGGGTTTATCCCACAATTCATATGGTATACCCAGTTCTACTTTGACACCTTTATCACTGCAAGTTGAAAGCACATTGATAATTGTGGAAAATTATGAATACAGAAAACAAATAGAAGATGAACACATACACTAGACCATGTAAAGTCTTAAAAGTTTGACTCATCCCTTTAGCAAACCTTGTACTATCAGTTCTTTCTTTGTGAATATTGTACTCTAAAATTCTATCACATATATTTTCCAATGATTCAATCAACCGCAGCTCTCTGGAAATGACATTTGTTTGAGTAAATTTCAATTGCAATAAACTGCATTATTTAATAGACACTTGCGATTTTTTGTATTCTTTTCTCTTTTTTGGAGCAACATCGTCAACTGAATATCCAATTTCTAAAACATCACTAGTTTTTCCTGTTTCATCTAATCTCGCTTCCAATTCTGTAGCAACTACTCTGCAGACTGTATGATGAAAAGTTTAGTGATAATTTTATCAACATTGAAATAATCATTCTTGGAAGAAGTTTATCAAAACATGTTATATGAAAATGAACCTTCGCATTTGTCTGCATATTTGACTCCCTCTAGTTCTTCTGGACCGCAATAAATTGTACTAACCAACAACGTCAACAGAAACAATAGAATCATGTTTATAACGATATTAAATAAATCGAATTTTCGAATGTTTACACTTTTTTTAGCGCGCAAGATAGGAGGTAGCTTAGAGGTTATACGTAAATCGGATTCATCATCTGAACCCTGATCGATCGAGGGGCTTTAGATAAAAGATGATCATCCCCTGTAACGTCCCGCTGATTTTTGAAATTTCAGAGCAATAACAAAAATAACTTTAAAAATGTGAGAAAAATAATTATTTTATTATTTGATAATAAATAAATCTAACTCAGTACGGCATTCAGAGTTTTCACATACATCATAAAATGAAAAAACACTATATCACTTGCTTTACAAAAAACAATCCGTTCAAGTTGTGAAATCTGTAAAGTCTTGTACAATATCATCCACGATCCTCAGCTTATCTTCCTCCTCCAGTGAATTTTTAATTCCGTTGTCGCTTGGATTTTTCCTCAGCAGATCCTCCAAAATTCGTTTTCTCAAGCGCTTTATGTGACGTAGACGCTCCAACCAATTTGAGGCATAAGGATTGCGATCTTGTTGTTTCAGTGAAGAACAAACCATTGAAGCCAGCTAAAATACAAAACTCGTATTATATATTTTATTCAGTCGCGCGAAATTTCACTACTTACATTTGCATGAAGAGCCAATTGACGAGACAAAATGGCTAAATTCTGATCTGAAATAACTTTGGGTTCGCTGTGCCCAATGTGTTCTTTAAGCTCGTCTCGTGCTTGTACTGTCACTATATTAGTTCCATGATCAAGTGGTTGAATTACGACGCAAGCATAATTGAATTGACCCTAAAGCAATAGATAAACATGATTTTCTGTGGCATCATAAAATTTTGGAGCTAATAAAAATTTCAAGATTTACCTTGACAGTCTGTATATTGTACGGTTCACCGCTCTCATTATATACAATTGAAACATAATTATTCCCAATGTGCTGTTTCTTCGAAGTGCACTTGGGATCACTAGCCTTGCTAGGCATCAAAGTTGCCACATGGAATGCCACCTGAGTCACGTCGTCCTGCCAAATGTATGCGAAATTTCCATTCTCACCATTGCGATCGAGGCCACCGAGAAAGATGCTCTCACCAGCGTCCCGCAGTCGTATAAGAGTACCAAGACTTTGCAAAAACTGCGCGTAACGCAATGATCCATGCTGGTTCGCTAAAATCTCAATCTCGTTTTGCGCCTGTCCCGAGCAAACGTACAAAACTCCGATTTTGTGAGTCTCATACGGCTGAATCCTGTCCAAGTTTGTTATAGATGTTTGCAAAAGTGCATTGGCTTGAGGAACTAGCAACGGCTTTTCCGAATTCGGTCCAAAGTGTGCCGAATGATAGAGTTGCAAAAACACAGAGCTGGAAAAAATAAATATTAATTACTTGCTCTTGTAACATCTAAAAAGATTGAAATAGTATACCTAGGATTAACGCTGCTCCTATTGTTGGGCAAATTCATTTGTGCCGGTGAATCTTTCATACGAGGCGAATTATTTCGTCTAATCTTTGCCGGACTCATCACGGATATCGTGTGGCCGCGATCTCGAAAAGCCAGCGGCGGCAGTGCCGACGGATCTGCCTTATCTTCTCTAAACTATGTATCGCAATAAAATTCAATTACAATTTCAATCTGTTGGAATTTCGTGCAATCCATACTTACTTTATCCATGAGAAGATTTCGGCCTATTGGAGGTTTTGAATCACCGACCCAAGACTGGCGATTGTGACTTGAATCCAAGCTCGTTAGTCTGGAGTAAACTTGTGTAGGCGATTGCGGCGGTTTAGCACAAAGCTGCGACTGCGATGTCAGTAAATTCGTTGGAGGCTATCGAGATGAATACCCTCATTTGTAAACTCTTCAATTGCAAAATAATTTTCAAACGATACTCACCAAGCTCGTTGTAGGCGATGGAGGTACAGTGTTACTCGAGGTGGTCGTTGTTTGCGGAGCATGATTCGCACCTGGATAAGACTTTTGCGACAATAATCCTAAAGGATGCTGTTCTCCGGTATTTTCAGTCGACGGTGGTGTAGTGCCCATACCAGATATTTCTTCCGGTATAGCCTCGCAGCTAACTCTGCAATACAACAAATATGTAAAAAAAAGTGCACTTATTTTTGCAACTGACAGAAAAACTCACCTCATATCTTTGGAATAAGTATTTTTGATATGTTTCTTCAAGTCAGCCTCAGACTTGGCATCCGGATCAGCATTATCATCTCTGTCCTGTGGTATGTTTAGCTTCTCTTTGCTCAAAAATGGATTCTTCCAGTTGGAGCTCATCTCGGGACTAGAGTTTGACCTACGCACTGGATTACGCGACTTCCTCGATTCTGCAATTTTAAAAAAATCCAGATTTAACGTCAGATTTCGTGCGTTAATTTCACGTTCAACTCACCTTCCTCTCCTTCCTCTAAACTTTCAAGACTGTCACGAGGACTGGGCCTGGACGGACTGGGTCTTGCAGGAGAACCTGGAATATCAATTGGTCCGGTGGTAGACGAGTTGCCAGACCTGGTAACGTTGCTTGCCTCCGATGGAGCCGAATCGACAGTCTTTTCCGCCGCAAACTAAATCAAACAAATACTCAATTAGCAAACTTCGTCGGTTGAGCGAATCATAAAAAAAAAACTTACCGGAATCTCATCTTCAGGAAATTCAGATGTCTGATCTTGACTCTTTTGCGGAAACCACTCAGTCGTGGGCATATACAGCGCCGTGATATTGTCCAGCGGTAGATCGTACGGCGTATCCATGTGAATAGAGTTTTGTATTCTCATTATCCACGACATCTCTCCGGTCGGCCTTCTCACGTATATCTCGGCCCACCCCTGACACCAGCAAGCGCACGGCTGATGTTCCTCCTGCTTGTCGGCGTTCATCATCTGTTCGAGTTTCTGCGACTCGCTTTGCTGCTGCTGCTCATCGTCTTTGATCTTGCTAGTGTCGACTTCGTCGAGCGATCGTTTGCTCTCCTCGGTGGGCGAATTGCAAGCAGTGTTGGCACTGGAGCTTGCATGGCCACCAGACGACTGACGCGACAGTTTGTCTTCGCGGGTGCCGTCGATGCTCGAAGCTCGTAGGAGACTCGAGTGACTGGAACGCGTCTGATCTGCTGGATGAGCTTTACACGCAGCCCAGCAATTGTCGCACAAGGGACCGCGCATTGCCTTGTTACTGCAGCCGCTCGTTGTTATGGTTATCAACTTGTTGCCGAGGATCCACGTCAGCGAATGGCCGTCTTTTAGAAGAAAGTCTGCGGCCAACAGTCTGAAAAGCGAGTTTACTCAAATTAGAAATGAAACAAGATATAACGTGAAGAAGAAACAAACCTTTTTGGACGAGCAGAGTACATAGAGTACGAGTAGCGCGCCATCAGATCTATGCAAGTTTCCGTAAGCTCAACGTGAAAGTTCATAAGAGCTTTGTCTATCGGTGGCTTCAAATCCAAAGCTCTGTTTTCCCTAATGAATTTTCGTGCTCTGCTTCCCTGAAAATCAAAGTATCAGAGTAAATATTATTTGAAGCGGTACGGACATTCAATAAATATTTTTACAAACTTGTTCAGTTAAACTTGAACTGCGCTTTCTATTGGATGAATCTTCGTTGCTAAGACTGACGTCTGGCTTTGATATGTTTCCCTCTTGCAAAAGCATTTGAGCATTTTGTTTCAGGCCCTGGACAAGAAAAGAAATTTATCTAGTCTTATACGCATTTTTTTTTACCACGAAAGCTCTTACCTTGGTAATGTATTCAGCGAAATTACGTCTGAAAGGAAGACGACACTTTAAAAACCACACAGCTATGACGTGATGTGCCAGCGACACAGTGTAGTGATTGTATTTTGTTGGTTTTATGTAAGGCAACATTATGGCAAATATCGACATGTATTGGTCATCGGTGAAATTTGCGTAGACCTTGGGCAGTCGAGTGAGTGCTAAAAAGAAAAAAAAAATTTCAAAAAAATAATCAATTAAAGCCTAGTATTTTAAGATACTCACTCGAGAGAAATTCTAAAATTGGAATAGCAATGTGAACAGTATCAGATATTTTAGATAAGCTCAACAAAACATTCGAGACAAGTTTGCTCATTGCATCCCGCATTTCGAGAGCGCAAGTCATCAGGCTTGTAACACATTGGCTTGCGCATGTTGTACGTAAACCATCCTGAAATGATGAGCATTGAAATTAGTATAACCAACGATCGTTAAATGAAACAAAGAGTAGACAAAACTACTTACTTCAAAACATTTTATTAAACGCTGCTGAGTATTCAAATCAAAGTGTGCGTGATAAGACGTACAAGATGCTAGGACGGGGAAAAATTGTACGCGAAACTCGGAGAAAGTAAACTTTGGAGGGACATTGTATAATACATTTTGCAGGGAGTCTGCTGGTCTAAAAGTCTTGTCGTCAATCTGCAAAGAAAAATCATTTTATTGTTGTAACCATAACGAAAAATATTACTTAATTTTTTTATTCAAACATACCATAGAGCAAAGTGCGCTTGCTAGAGAGCCAATATCGTTACTGTGTCGAGACAAGATTAATGATCTATTTTGTAATAATTGAGGTAGTTCCTTCAGTATCAATTGCAAAACTTTCCAATCTGCGAAAAGAAAGTAATTAGCGTCTGACCACATTCACACCGTTACTACTTGAAATGATACCTTTATCCTGCTTGATCGCCGTAGTCACAGCCTTGCAAGCATGGGCCAGTGATATCGTTGTAATTTGAGAGGATCCAATCTGCATAGGTACAGGACTTGCTGGGGGTGGACTTGCTCCAGTGTTACTTGTCGTTAGCGCGGCATTTTCTATGACCAAGTAAGGACTGTAGCGACCGACTGTTCCTGTTATTGAATCTTGAAAGCCCAGGTGACCCAGTGCATTTGCTCTCGCTTTCAAAAAGCACTCAAATATCTAAACAATTGAAAAATTAGGAAATCTTTATTTGCATGAACGCACATTTTTAACGTACCAAGTATCGAATTGTAGACACTTCACGGAAAATTTCCTTGGAATCTTGATAATGTAATTCCAAATGATTCACGAGCACTTGGTACGCACGAATGACATGACTCGACGGTAAGCTGTATACTTTCAGAGTTAGAATTTTGATTACTCCAGCAACACCCATTTTAACATCCTTGATGTCTGTGTCAATTTGTATGGGAGTCTCCAAGCTGAATGGTTTATTTATTATCTAAGAAATAAAACGAGAAATCATTTGGACCTTAATTATATGAATACTTTGTAGAAATCATGTATACCCTTTCCAATATATCGAGCAATTCCAGGCATCTTTTAGATTCACATTCAAAACACAAGTCAACCAACAGGCGAGCAGCAAAATGACGGACAGCAACATCAGGGTCAGTTTCAACATGTTGCAAGTGAGGTACTACAATGCGTTCAATCAGTTCGTCCTCGTATCTAGATCTGATTGACAATATTTAGTATTAATAAGACATTTAATAAACTTTACAGCTCTAAAAAGTTGAAAAGCCTTGCCTATTTATTTGAATAACATTGGCCAAAACGTCGAGAACTTTCAGTCTAATGTTTGTTCTTGTTTCAATTTTGTAATAACGCTCAAGTAATGTACTCAATTTTGATTGCCACAAGTGATACGTTGGTCCAATAATTGAAGCTCTATAATCAATAAGTTTGAGAACCGAACTTTCCTGCAAAAAAATTTATATCCTGAATACAAACATTTTCAGTGAAACGTACAAAAAAAATCGTTAGCTTACTGGTCTAGCATCAGAACAACGTTCAACAAGCTCATAGAATCTCTGAACATTTCCATTATAGTGATTACAATCTAGCAGATTTTCAATGCTGTTGATTGTTTCATGCAAACTTGTAGAAACTTGCTTTGTCGCCGGCTGGTTACTGCTTTCTAAAATTTAAAAGGATTTTCAGTTGAAGAAATTGAAAAATTTTACGCAAAATTGCAGTACATCACCCACCTGTATGTGCAATAACTTGCTCAATAATATTCAAAATAATGCTCCACGTTGGCTGCTCAAGTTCGCTACCATATTTGTTGACCAGTCTTTGAATAGATAAAGTTACTTCATACATAACTATAGGATGATTACAGAGCAATGCTTGATAAAATGATGGCAAAACAGATGACGGTGTACATTTCAATTTGGGAATTCTATGAGCACCCCACAGGCCCATGTTTATGTAAAAAACAGCTCCTCTCAAAAGCCTCACATCTTTTTGGAAATTGGGCTCTTGAAGCAAATAGCACATTTTGTATAGTGCTGAATGGCCCATGTGTGTTCCCAACAAATTACGCATTATCTGCAATTGTAATTTAGTTAGTATATAGCATTAAAAATGGGTAGAAATTAAACACTTACTTTCCAACTAATTTGACAATAACTTTCAACATTAACACTACGACATAAAGCAATAATGAAAGTTTGCAGAGAGTCTGGCTGTAACTTGCTGTAACACACAATGGCATCAAGAGCTTCCAAGCTTGCAGATACAACTTCTGTGTTGTTGCTGTAGTAGCACAAATGACAGATGTACTGGACAAATCCTGATATCATATCCTCGTCTATGCAAGCAGAATTGAACTTGATGACATTGACTAGCAGAGATAGAAACTCTGCACCTCTTTTACCATCTGCTCCTGTTATTATGGGCATCCACTCTAAAAGGAAAGGACCCATTTTTTCTTCCAAATGTACAATATCTTTTCCATTGTCTGTTAAGCTCTGCAGTAATTCTAATCTGTGGAATAGAAATTAAAATTAGATCAACAGCATGATTTTTCTTTTTAATAGATTAAAGAATATTTACCTTAATCCTAAATCTTCTGAAATTTCATGCTCCTTGATTACGTTAAAAAATTTTACTCTCATAAGAGGTGAAAGTCTTGAATATTGTCCTTGGATTAGACATTTTAAAAAATTTAGAGTAATATGTCTATGCTCCCTAGGAATATCCTGTCCAAGTAAATCATGAACAAGAAACCACAATTTTTCTGCTGCACACTGTAAATGTTTACATTGAAATTTTAATAAATTAGTCTGCAATCAATCAGAGTTTGACAAAATGATACGAGTTGTAAAAACTTACATCCTCCCATTGATTATTTAGTACTGCTTCACTCAAGTCTTTGATAGCCTTTGTACGATTGTGAATTGGGCTGTCGGAGCTAATCTCCTTTTCAACGGCATGAGTGAGCGTGATGTCTTCTCTACTCTTGAAATTACCTAAGGAACGAGAATTGTTTTTTTTTTTTTAATTTAAATGTAATTTGCACGAAAAAATTGCATTTTATCAGTCTCTCATCTGGCACTTACCTTTATTGAAGCGAAAAAATTGTTTGAGTTTGTCAGGGAGCGTTTTATTGTCCTTGTCTTGGGCTCTCATTTTGGACATTATTTGACGAATGACATACAAAATTTAAATTTATAAGGGCTAAAAAAGATGAGCATAATTCGCGATACGCTGACCCAGTGGTAGGATATACTTTGGGTCAACCTTGAGGCCCTTTAAGTCTAACCTTCATTGGCCAACTTGTTTTTTTGCCTGTTCTCGCCGCCAAGTCACCTCGAGATCCAATAGGTGGAGCTACAAAATTTGTTCTAACGGTTAATTTAACTTTTAATCGTGATTTCAATCAATAACATCAACTAATTTCGACAGATAATTACAATATAAAACATCGCTACACTTAATTGCAACTCGATTCAATGAATTAATCCGAGAGAGACATTATGCTGCTGTGTTGGAGTGACGAAAACAGCTGAGTGCAGCTGAGACGTAAACAGCTGATTTGTATTCTTTTCCGAAAAAAAGATCATTTTCATTTTTATTACAGCATTTATCCATCCAATAAATTCAATAGATGGACGTGATATTTCAAGCGTTTTTGCAAATATGTGACAATATTTAATAAAATCATCAAGTTTGTATAAATTGCAAGTTTAAAAAAATTACCGTCCCAAACAAATCGTTTTGTGATTGTCAAAAAGCCGTATTTAATAGCAGTCACTAGCGGCCTTTTGCTTGAAAGCACCAAGTTTTTTTTTCTCTTCATTTTCGGTTGAAAAACCAATAAAAATTGCAAAGTCAATATTAAGAGGGTAATGTCAATGATTAGATGTCAAGTCACTTGATTCATTCTTCCACACTTTTGTCCAGTAGTTGGTTTACATTGCGTTATAATCGATGAAATCACATCACGTGTACTGACAAGGTTAGTCGAATCAATCGGTTTACCGATCAATATATTGCAATATATAGACTATAATAGATTTCCATGTAAATTTAAATATTTTATTCCAAATTTGAAATAGAGTGCACTGTTGTGTAGATAATAGATAGATAAACACAGTTTTATTCACACTCTACATGCTTGCACATTTTGATGTTCCATATGCACTCTGCACATATGAATGAAAAATACTCAAAAGTTTCCTCAATCAAAAGCAAAACCATTAATCATCTGAGAAATGCATAGACAGATTTAAAGATTTAGATGCCACTTTCATTGAATATACGTTAGCTAAATAGAATGTTTTATTTTTTTATTTCACACAGTTCATTCAAGTCATAATCAAAATGATATCCATCCCAGACAATGAGATTGTATCTGTAGGTAATCTTTTAAATGATCAAACTCGGCCTTTGAAGGAGAGGTTCCGTGCTCTGTTTACGTTAAAAAATGTAGGAGGACAATTAGCAATTGAACAAATTGAGAAAGGTTTTAGTGATCCCTCTGCACTGTTAAAACATGAGCTTGCATATTGCTTGGGTCAAATGCAAGATTCACAAGCTATACCTGTTCTTGTGAATGTGTTGAAAGACAAAGATCAAGAACCAATGGTGCGCCATGAAGCTGGTTAGTATTGAGTTATCAAGTCTACCATTTAAAGTAAATTGAATAAATGTTTTTCATAAAAACAACATTATCATCATGTTAGGAGAGGCATTGGGAGCAATTGGGGATACTAGTGTCATACCCGTTTTGGAAGAGTACAGTAAAGACCCAACCATTGAAGTGGCTGAAACTTGTGAACTTGCTCTGAAAAGATTACAGTGGATTGACGGAACAAAAAACAATGAGCAAAATCTATCTGAAAATCCTTATGCATCAGTTGATCCAGCTCCTCCTGCTGAAACAAGAGATGTGAAGGAACTTGCAAAAGTGCTTTTGGATGAGAAAGCATCTCTGTTTGAGAGGTATAGAGCAATGTTTTCGTTGAGGAATTTGAAAACTGAGGAAAGTGTTCTTGCACTTGCAAAAGGTTAGCATCTATAATAGTTACATTCAAAACTTAGTGTTGAGGCAGCAGATTGAACTGAACATTTTTGCAGGTTTAAAGGCAGGCAGTGCGCTATTTCGACATGAAGTTGCATTTGTACTTGGTCAATTGCAAGAACAAGTCAGTGTACCTCATTTGAAAGAATCTCTCGAAGATCCGCATGAAAATGAAATGGTTCGGCACGAGTGTGCGGAAGCTTTGGGTGCTATTGCTACACCATACTGTTTTGACATTTTGAAAAAGTATTTGGAAGACGAGAAGCGCGTCGTTCGCGAAAGCTGCGTTATTGCGTTGGACATGTGTGAATATGAAAATAGTTCCGAATTTCAGTATGCAAATGGATTGTCACAAGTATCTTCGTGATGAATTTTGTAAGATTAAATTGTAATATAGCTATTTTTCGTTAAAAGCCGCTATTTAATAGCACTACTAGTGTTTGAAAATTATATAAAGTATTAAGTTATACAAGTTATTATTGACAAGCACCTTTCATGGTAAACCAAAAAGGTGAAAAAGATGAATAAAACTTCAAAACTATCGACATGGTATTCTTTGATCATTTTCTACATGGATCAATTAATTTGAAGAAAACGGAGCATTTTTCGGATTTTTTGAGTTGCACTCCATTATTAGCTATTCAATTATGTATTTTATGGCAAATATTTAATCAGTCAATTAAAAATCTAAATTATACAATCACGTACAGATACGGAATAATGACGCAAATTAATGAGCGCAAATTATTTGAAAATACAATTACCGAGTAAGCTTCAATCTCATCCCGATTATTAAAATAAATCGTCAATGTTGTTTGACTAATCAAGACCGCTTTGCGCAATAATAACAATACCGATCTTATCTTTGCTATCGATCTGATACCAATCGCGCAAAAAAACTTTCCGATATCTAATTGTAGAAGAAAAAAAAACGGTGTGGCGCCTGAACAATCAGCAGCCGCGCATATAATTGCAATATGCAAACGCCCGCCCAAGAAAAGAACTCTCGCACAAAGTATGTCAACAAACCATCACATTTATCGAGCGCCGCCGACGTTTCCGACTAAATAAGCTTAGACTTGCAGCTTTTTTTCTCTCTCCATCCACGTTACAGCGCAAGACTCTCGAGTTTCAAGAGCGTACCTTACGTTTGGCTTGCGGCATTATTTGCGCACACGTTTGGCTTTGTCGTGCATCCACGCGTGCATGCACACCCATAGTAGACACGTCACGTCAGTTGTTTTTTTTCCTCTTTTTTGCATGCGACGTTTTAGTAGTCGACGCCTATTAGATATTACTTGTTGCGAGTACTGATGCAGTTTTTTTATACGCTTATATATTTTAAAGAATTTTATAACAAATCTTTCGAATTTGATTGAAATTATACATTTAAGAAAAGATTCGACAAAGAATGCCATCTAAATTGAACTATATCATCTGACACGCTAATCAAACTTGATGTGTTCGAACCAAAACAATAAAGTTTCAAAACATCCAAAGTAAAATTTTCACACGAGATTGAAGAAAAAAAATCGCTGAAACAATGTCGCGTCAAAGTTGTCCACACAAGTCGTCGCAAACGTTGCATGCGTTTATTTAAAAAACATGCTCTCGCGCCTCGCTTGGTAAACCGATCGCTTCTTCAAAAGCAGTCGTAAAATTACACAAGTTTAAATTGTAAACGACGACAGTGTATGCGTATAATCTCAACAAGCGCATTTTTCCAATTACAAATCAGACGTCCGGTCCCTATACACGATAAAAGCTCGACATGTAACGGTATATTGTTTACGCGTTTGTTTTAAAATTATATATACAACGCACATCGATAAAGCCGAAAAGAAAAAGAAAAAAATCGATGCATACAATAAATCAAGATGTATATATATACGCAGCTGTAATCGTCCATCACACACACACACACACACACACACATCACAAATAACTCGACGAGTGTATGCGTGCGAAGAAGGCAAAACTCGTTAATAGCTCTTTCCTTGTCTATTTTTATCTTACAGGCCTTTCTTCCGTCGTCTATATCTAAACCCGGCGCTCGAACACTCTCTCTCTCTCTGCGTGCTGTCTGTGTGTGTATTGCGGCTCGACACGAAAATTCCCGTTTGCGTCGTCGTCGTCGTCGTCGGTCAGTCGCACACCGTCGGTAGTCTCGTAAGCAGCAGCCGCAGCAGAGTTTATTTAGTTGCTGTCGCCGCGCGCGACCAAAGCTTTATTTAATCAATTTTGTCGTCAAAACCAAAATACGTGTTTGATAGTGTTTTGGAGAGAGATGCATTGCTGAGGGGAAAATCGCTTGGTGAATTTTTGCGCGAGCTTTACCGTGAGTAAATTATATCATTGTTGTATAGTTTGTTTGATAATAGTTTTAAGCGATGATACCAAACTCACGACTAAACGTTAAACTTGTGTAGTTTTAAAATCGGCTATTTTGTTTTGGAATGACATCAAGAGAGAATGAGTAAAACGTGCGTTTGGTAAAAAGCTTCTCTATACATGCCGCGTTTAGATAATCGGTCCTTCGCCCCTTGTGGTGTGCGGCGTGCGAGTCATTAGAGCCGAAAGTGACGCGTGCAGTACTCTCGCACCTATATACCTCGTTGTGTTTATATATTCTCTTTTGCGTGGGAGGTTTTTCTTTTTTTTTTCTCGGCTATTGCGCTTTTCAGGACGAAAAATTCGCGGCTAGATGATTTATCTACGTTTGTGCTATATGATTTACTTTTTTTTTGAAACTGTTATCTTTGCGCTTTTGCGTTGTATTGTTCAATTAATTGTTTATATGGTAGTCACGTTTTTGGCGATTGTTGCCTTCTTCTTCTTCTTTTTTTTTCACATTTTAGTTTCGACAATTTCGTCGTTCTCGAGGAAAAATATTGTTATAATTGATATACTAAAGTGATTTGTGCGTATACACCGGATAACGATTTTTCGCATGCACGCGAAATTTAAAAATTTTACCGGTACACTGGCACGTGCTATTGTGGAAATGTATGTATAAATATTGAACTCGATTGTAGTTTGTAATAATTTTTTTTTATTTTTTTTTTAATTTCACGATCGCATATATGATGCAATACAAAGCTCGGTTTGCAAAAGCTCTACTCAAATTGGTATCGGTGACCAAATCGATAGACCCTTGGTGATCAAGTTCTATCACTACCGCACATAGATTATTAAGCCGGGACATTAAAGTCATACAACGCACCACGTGTGCGTGTGCATGTGTGGGTTATCGAAAACAAACGCGGAAATAAAAGACAATTTTAAAATCGTTCAAACGATACCCCCACACGAGCACATTTCAATCGAACCTTGTACTAGAATTTCGCGTTGAACTTTAAAAAAAGGTATTATTCGTTTCGAAACGATATATACCTTTGTCGCGATGTCGTTTTTTTTTTTTTCAGTTGTACGCATCGTCGTCATATATAATGTACCGTTCACTCGATATA
>JAWWMK010000040.1:480228-514122 GCA_035047105.1 Galeopsomyia nigrocyanea | reverse complement strand
ATATTCCGGGGGGGGAGGTTTAATATATCAAGAATCAAAAACCGTTTCCCGATGAAAATTTTCGATTCCACACTTATACCGCAGTCAGTTTACAAAAGAGAGAAGGATATCTCATTCTGTTATCCAACAGCTCTATATCTACTCGTCGCATCAACGCCGAATTTAAAGACCCCATTAAAAAAAAAATTCTTTCACCGAGCTAGTGTCAAACAATACACCGCGAGTTTAAAATTCATGAGAACTGTTTGAGCGTACAGTTATAAACTCTTCTATCCGTCGCTCATCGTCAGTGAATTGTTACAAAGCCCCCGAAAAGAAAAAGAGAGAGAAAGAGAGAAAAAAAAATACATCATCACCAACGAAACAATGGACATATACACCACACACGCATAACGAGCAATATGTGTAATGCTTTCCCTCTTTCCGCTTTTCCCCCCTACTCCCACACATATGTATGCCCTTTAATCGCGAAGCAATGACCACCCGCGTATATATATACTATATACAACCACACACGTGTGCAGGCGAGCGCGTCGCTTGGATACGCGAGTAAAACTCGCATAAGCAGCACTCAGCTCGTAGCACCTGCCGCGGTAAGCCGTGTTTTTTTGTCTATTCGCTGCTCGCGCGTGCGAGTGAGCGTCTCTCTCTTTTTTTTACTACGGAGTTGAGTGAGTTGAAGTGAAAAAGGAAAAAAAAGTGAGAAATAATGTGTGATCTGCATTGGATTTGCGGAGATACTCGCGCGGAGCTTTAACATTGCTCGCGGGGGGTTTTTTTTGCGGTTATCATCGCATATTTGTATTTAATCTTGAGATGCTAGAGAGTCGATCGGCTATTTACAAGATGATCAATAGTGATGTTAGCAGCGATCGCACGGTAAGACTTAACCCATAAAAAACATATAAAAATTTCATTTATTATCGAGTTATTATTGAATTGGTTCATTCTTTGGGCGTATACTGATGAGAGAGAGGACGTCTATATTTGTATATGACCTTTGTTTGTTTGTTCTTCTATTGTGTACATGCGTGCAGTAATTCATATTTCTAAAAATTAAATTATAACCATAAAGCTGACTAAAATTTCTTTTCAATACTTATATAAACTAAAATTTTTTTTGCAAGATTCATTCGAACGTGATACACAATGAATTTTAATACTGCAACGCGACGACTTAATTACAGTGAAAAAGAGTTTGCGTGTACGTTCTCTTATCTGAGTCGCGTATATAATATATATGTATGCAATTTCAAAAATTGGCATTTTAAATGTCTATGTGCGCGCACTCTCGTAGCTATACCACATTCTTACATTCTCAAGGGCAAAAATAGAGAACGTTATTATATTATTGCAGAATATATGCATGAACGTTATATCACGCAATTCGCGTACACAAGACGACAAGAAAATATCATCGCGATTTTCTTTTTCTTTTCTATATCATCAGATTCGCAAATGGCCAGCACCATACGCCTCGGACAAGACACCCTATCACGAGCGCGACTTCAGCGGGGTGGTGCGTCGTGTTTGCGCCGCGCAACCACTGCTTCCGCGCATTTCGAAAGTCATTGTGCTCGGTGATGTTGCGGTCGGCAAGACTTCTTTGGTAAATCGGTGAGTATTATATATAGATATATACACATAGCTGCGGCTTATCCGGTCGCTAGGTCTCGGTCACGCATGAGATTTTTTTCAGGATGTTGAGAAAGTCGCGTATGTAGTAAGGTTTATGTATATTTGCATGATTTAATATATACGACTCATTTTTTTTTTGTTCTTCTATTTTTCTCGAAAAGAGAAAAGATTTTTATTTTTATTTGAAAAAAAAAATTGCAGATTCTGCCACAAGTCATTCGATAGCAATTACAAAGCGACGATCGGCGTGGATTTCGAGGTCGAGAGATTCGACGTGCTCGGAGTGCCTTTCAACCTGCAAATGTACGTTTTTTTTCTTATAATTGTCAATTCTCACGGTAATCAGTGCTCGAACTGGGTTAGTCGCACGCACAGTGCACATCTATTCGCTGCACTGCAGCTTCCAAAGCGAGAAAGTTCGCTCGCATTGTTCACATTATTGACTTATGAGAATAAGAAGAGAAAAGAAACAAAAAAAAATTGGAATTTTTCTTTTTTTTTTTCATTTAATCCTCTGTTTTCTACTTTTACACGCGCGCACTTCAGCTGGGACACCGCGGGACAGGAAAGGTTTAAATGCATCGCTGCGTCGTACTACAGGGGAGCGAACGGTAATTATCGTTGTGATCGTATATACCAGCATTGAATTTCACATACTGATTTCCACTTGCCGCGAGAGAGAGAGATAATGAGATATGAAGAGAAAATTTTATTTTTCAGTGATAATGATAGTATTCGATCTGGGTAGCCTGATGTCGTTGCATCATTGCCAGCAGTGGTTGACCGAGGCGAATCGCAGTAACAATGGACCTTATCACATCTTTCTCGTTGGTACCAAACGAGACTTACTGGTACGTTATCATTACTCCAAATTATACAATTCAATCAAATTAACGTAACAACGTTGCTCTTTTTTTTTTTGCAGTCGAACCAGGTGTACGAGATAGTGGAGAAAAAGGCACTGGAAATATCGCGTCGAATGAGGGCCGAATTGTGGGCAGTGTCGGCGAGGACCGGCGATGGTGTGGCGGAATTGTTCGCGAGAATTGCAGCTCTGGCCTTCAACGCGAGCGTCCTGCGCGAGGTCACCAGCCTCAGACTCGAACCTATTACCCTCGGCACCGACTTAATTAGTACGTCTCTCTTACTTTTTTGTTTTACTTTTAGTTTCAGCGTGTCTCCCTTTTCCGCTTTTTTTTTTTTTTTGCTAATTTGTGTTTTCTTTGGCGCTGCCGCGCTTTAAAAGACTATCGCTGTCGTGTGTCGGTTCGTTGACTCGACTGCGACGATAGTTTTAGTCATCGAGCGCACGTGCACAGGAAATGCGATTTGGGGCTCTTTCTCTCTCTTCTTTTTTTTTTTTTTATTTTCGTTTGGTTTTGCGTTAAAAGCCAGTTTTATTAGAACTTCGAAGTATAATTTTTATGGTTTATAATTAACAATAATAGTTTTACGCACGCGAGTTGGAATTGTTAAATCAAATCGTCTTGTATAGGTCAGTGAGAGCTGATTAAAAGCGTCGCGCTGAATTGATTAAAGAGTCGCAATAACTTTTTGTCGAATTAAAGTAGAGTAAATTTCCAACGTACTTTTATATACCTCAAAAGACATTGAAAAAACGTTTAAAAAATAAAGAACAGAACTTGAATAGTGTAACTTTTCCGAACGACATGTATTTGAATGAAGTTTCAAGTCACGCACTGGCTCGGTTTTTTTTTTCACTCTATTATATTCGAAAGAAAAAAAAACGGAATTACTATGCAAGTGAACTAACTGATCGGTAATGCGGCTTTTATACTTGTGAATCTTACGTGTTGGATGATGTCACGCTTCGACGCACGAAACGCCTTTGTGCTTCTGTTTTTTTTTTTTCAGTTCATGGGTATATACTTAATACACCTTGCTTGGTGCATTTCACCTTTCACATCGCATATGCATTGAGCCGTTTAAATCAATGGTTTATTTACATATTTATAGGATTTTGATGTTTCGCTTAGTCGAAGAACGGTTTTGACTGTTTAGGATAGTCGTTTTCATGAATTATCTACTAAAAGTTGGATTTATTCTTGATAAATGGTTTTGATGAAAACTGTGAATTAATTACCATAGTATTTGAATTACTAAGTGAGTCTATCATTGAAATCTTTATTATAGAATCAGTCGTGTTCGAATGAAAAATTCCATAAAATCCACACGTCTAGACTGTACGAAAAATCGACTGTTTCGATAAAAGTATAAATAACTTCAAGTTTAATTAAAAGATATACAAAAACATTCTGTCTGTTCAAAAACGCTTTTATCGGACATGATTTTGTAGTCAAGGTCTACTGATATATCCAATCTTGCTTCTGGGATTTTTTTTTAAATCGACAAGTTTTCCTCATTACTATCACATACTTTTTTACTTGGTGATTTGTTTGTTTTTGAGTGTAATGTTACATTAATTTTTTCTTTCAGGACTGAATCGAGAAACGAAGAAAGTAAGAATGAAGGATCGAGGATTACCGAAATGCGCCAATTGTCAAAATCAAGCCTGATAAAAATTATGTATTTAAAAAAAATGTATTTTTTATTGCATACTACCGCAATGTGCACTATCAATCATAACACTTCATTGTAATAACGATAAGCTCGTGTTAAGATATCATTGATACGAAGTAGATATAGTTTTGTGACAAATATTTTTCTACTAAGATTATAAAACGATTTGTCAATCAATCTTTTTTTCAGTATCGTTTCAATGTATTAAGAAATTTGTATTTATAATTTTAAACGTATTTTATAAACATGTAAATAAGATACATTTTGAAAAAAAAGTATAATTCAAGATATACGGATTTAAAAAGAAAAAGTTTTTTTTTTACGATCTCAGCGTATATTTGTTAGTAGGTATAAATTATAAATTTCATAAACTTTTTTTTATAAGTTTTTTATAATGTATCGCTATGTAATTGAATATAAAATAAATTTGATACGAAAATTTGTACCTTCGTTTTTTATTAATAATAAATTAAATACACGAATAATTTCTAAAGTGTATTAAAAAACACAAATTTAATGGAAGCAGTAATAAATTCAACAAAACATAAGATAATTTAACGTTAAATAAAAAGAAAAGGAGCTAAAAACAATTAAAGGATGAAATTCAAACGAATCAACTCAATGGCGCGCCTTGCATCGACGTCTCGCACATCGCACTTCGATATTTCTCGAGCACTCGCTCGTGTATGTATAAATGTATAATAGTGATGGTGGTGGTGATCGTCTATCTCCGTCTTACTCATAGGATCGCGAGGCTCAAAAACAGCGCTGCTCAAAAACGCGACGTCCATGCTTGGCGAGCACGCACACATACACCCAAACACAACACTCCAAAGAGAGAAAGACGGAGAGCGTCGTCGTCGCGAGGGGTACACGTGGAAGGTGATCGTGTGGCCATCATAGCCCCATCGCGACTGCAGGCGGTTCAGTCAGTTGTCTGTTTCTTTTTTTTTATACAGCACACTCTCTCTCGCGCGATCAAGTCCATACCTTCCAGGCAGCGAGAGCTGTTCACCAAGCTCCATCACCAATCACTTCTCAGCAGGTTAGTGATGATTATTGTAATTATATATTTCTCGTCATTCCGTTCATATGAATTATTCACGATGCACCTACGTGATCGACGATATTTTCCTGCTTGCCTGGCGTCACATTCGCACACACACGCGCTTATGTATATACGTTACAGAGTGCATGAGCTTCCGAGCGACGGATTATGCC
The DNA here is from genome assembly GCA_035047105.1 of Galeopsomyia nigrocyanea. Classification (NCBI taxonomy): domain Eukaryota; kingdom Metazoa; phylum Arthropoda; class Insecta; order Hymenoptera; family Eulophidae; genus Galeopsomyia; species Galeopsomyia nigrocyanea. Next base: position 508,722 of record JAWWMK010000040.1, on the reverse strand, counting down.
AGAGAGAAAAAACTAATAAAGTAGACACAACAGTGACGAGCCTCGTTGGCAAAAAGAAAGGTACTCAATCTCTTAATCATTGACGTGCGTCGACAAATCGCGATGGTGTTTATTCCGCGTCTTGTGCGCGGCGATATTTGAGTGTGCGTGTATGTATAGCAAGTACGTGTGCTGTAGGTATACGTATATGTTTGTGTTCTATAAGGTATAGTCGTTTCGAGCGTTTGAATTATTTTTCTTTTCTTTTTTGTCAAGGTTCTTTTTACGTTTGCGTGTCGTTTTCTTTTACCCGCGATGCAGTTAAAAAATGTTTGTGAGTGCAAGTCTGACGAAACTTCTTGATTGTGTTATCGAAAGCGTAGTGCAACGGCACGATTGAACTGCGCGTCGTGCAACAGGTGATCTTTGTTGCTTCTTTTTTCCACCATCGCCGATCGTCTGCTCTGCGATGCCTTTATCATCGACGTGTTTCGTGATGACCTCTAGCTTGTTAAATTTCAACTGCGGCCTATGATTTTTTTTTAACGACGTTTTAATGGCTATTCTTTCGCTTTTCTTAATTTGCCATAACGTATTGTATTACTAAACGGCTGTGTTCAAATATTTATTTTAAGATGTGATTTATTCATGAATTTTGTCGTGGCAACTTTATAATCTGTCAATTGAATAAAAATTGCTTCACAGATATTACATTCTTGCACTAAATCGTCGTGTTTGATTGAGCTTTTCCTAATTGTTTGAACATATAAGAGTGGAGACATGAGACTTTTTTCTTTTAAGATTTTTCGATGAAAATAACGCAGAACTCTTTGGTTAACTCTCAGAGCTTCGGTCGTGTCGAACCGTTGAATAATGCAACTGGATCAAAGTTCAGGGCAGAAACACCGATTTTTTTCCATCTGACACGATTTATCACGTGAAAAAACTTTTAAAAATTCACAGTACTTGCCGAAATCGTCTAGCACTTTCGTTGTTATGATATTTGTAACTAGCCTTGGAGTTACGTCAGTTATCTTGCTGTTAAAAAAAATTTAAAATTTGGTTCAGTTACTACAGTATTAAAAATCGAAGATGACACTAATGAAGTTTAACGTTTCATTTTAAGTTTAAGTTTTATTTTCATAAAACTTTCCGGAAAGTTATATCGTCCTTTAGAAGTATACAGAAACACGTTCACCGTGTTTCGTACTTTCCCATGTCGATCGAACCTCGTTTTTTTTTTCCTCCACATATATGCACGTATACTATTCTCCCTTGCATATACGTATCTTGGCATCCACGCGACTCACCATCATTATAATTTTGCAGGTTCAGTCACCTTTTCGAGGAAGTACAATATATTGCCAATTAGTCGGTTGCTTGCTCGTTTGTATACACTTTCGCGCACCTGACACACTTGTACAAGCCAGTTAACATTTGTCACATTTTTTTTTCTTTTCTTCGGATAATAATTTGCGCAGTATTTTGTTATTTCACTCAGTGGACGATCGAAAAAAAAAATACAAGGTAATTTTTTTTTATTATGTGTACGATTGTGCAACAAGAATTTGTCGTCACACGTCAACTATTACGTAAATTGATAGATTCACATTTTTTTTTCATATGTATCATGCGATCTGAAGATATAAAAATTTTTCGTTCTGAATATTGCAAAAGTCAACGTGATAATGTCCGTTCAAGATCCACTTCAAAATGTGTCAAGCTCTTTCCTTCTATGAGCTTTCAAAACGTATAGTCATTATAAATTGCTTGATTAGTCTGATAATAAAGTGCAACTATTGCTTATGCAAGATTAGATTATTGTTACGATAGAAATTTTAATATAGTTTATGTAATCATTTTGCGGGAAAGAGAAAATTCAATTTGAAATAAGCTTTTGTCAATAATATTCTCCTTTTGGCAATTGTATTATTAGAATCATTTTTGTGGTTTTGAGGAAAAATCATTTTATTTGGAGAATTGTAAAACATTGATCTATTTCAACAGCATAGATTATTCAATTATATAAGAGAAGGGCGGCAATTAGTTTCTTTTTTACTTTTCACTTGTGTAGCATAGAATTGTAATTCAGCAATTTTCTATAAATACATGTATTAACAGACTGTTTAAACTGAATCTTAGGCAGACATTGACAACTTAAATGTTAACAAATGTATTTTAAAATTATACGTAACACTTGCAACAACGTAAATAATAAGTATTTCAAACATTCTGCAAACCAGCGTCAACTTTTCTCCAATAATAATAGTTTTTTTTTTAAATAAAAGAACTTTTATCATGAACTTTAATCAATTGGCTTTTGACAACATGCAGTTATACAAGTTTCCTCATAACTTATCAACAAGCTTGCCTCTGCAGACTGATTTTCGAAAAAGAACAAGAAATCCATGATAAAAAAACATAACAATTCGAGCAAAAAAAAAACTCGACAAATAAGCCTTACTTCCTACATACATCGTTGAGAGTTAATCAGCGAGATTGTACGTCTGTGCGCGTGTCTGTTTCTTTTTTTTTTCATGGTCACTGTCCTATCTCAAAGGCCACCTCGTAAGATACTGACCGTGAGTTCGCGAATCATTCTGCGAATTTCAAAACTTTTATAGTACCCATACACGAAGTTCTAGTTTCGCTTCATTAATCGTGAAAAAAAAAAGAAAAAAAGAAGCTGAATCGTTTCAACGATCATCGCATGAAAAAAAAAAAAAAAAACTACACACACGAGCGTTCCGCTACTGCAATGAATCGCATAATACGTCATATATGCACGCGCGCATATATCTTGGTCAACGTCAAGTCGCGCAGAGATGGGGCATTTGAATTTCCATGATTGCGCGTCAACTATCCGTCAGTTGTATACTCGCTGAATATTCACGAGCGTTGAACAAGTCGTCACGTATATGACGAAATTCTTAAAAAAACACACTTTTCTGGGGTCTAGAATGGCAAAAAAAATTTTTTATGCTAAGTCTTCCGGACCTTTTTCCTCTTCTTTTTGAAGGTATATAGTGTCGGAAAATACTCGTGAATATTGGAAAAGTCTACAGGAACTACTTTTTCGGTATTTTCCCATATAATCAAATGGGCTTTTCTCATATAGAAAATAGGCGATAAACGGCATTTCTTCAAATATTGATTTCTCGGCTTCTAAGACCGCTAGAAACATTTTGGACTAATCAAAATGATAGCGAAAAAGAAGACCTTTACGTAGAAAGAAGTTTTATTCAAAAATAATTATCCGGTGGCAAGTTATCAAAAAAATGACAAAATAATTACATTTTTAGTTTGTTATTAATATCGAGAAAATGCTGAAAAAATGTAGTTCTCGAGGACTGTTCCAATGTTCACGAGCATTTTCTGACACTATATACCTTCAAAAAGAAGAGGAAAAAGGTCCGGAAGCTTTAGCATTAAAAAAAATTTTTGCCATTCTAGACCCCAGAAAAGTGTGTTTTTTTTTTAAGGATTTCGTCATATATACGCGCGCTTCTTCCTTTGTCGACCTTCTCATTCTCTTCTTTTTTTGACGTGGATAGACCGAAAAATGTTCTTTTCTTTGGCTAGACGATTTCTTTTTGAATGTTGATGTATGTTGAAGAAGCTGGCGCTTGAGTGTGTTTTATTATCTAAGCTTTGATTATCCAATCGCTTTGGCAAAGTTATTTTTATAAAGTCCACACTTATGTCACTTCTTTTTTCTTCATTTTACTGCGATCTTTGAATTACTTCATTGGCGTTTGAAAATTTATTGTTATTTCGATGATTTTATTGTGCGGAATTTTTTTCTTACGGCTTAAAATTTTCCGCTCGATTCTACTTGGACAATGGAAAAATAATACCGTCCGTTCATTCAAGAAAATCTAAAAGTATCGCTATCAATAGCAATTGAAACTCTTTAATGGCACGTGTTTGTCGTCATTTTCCAAATCCGAATTCCATGAGTGCGAAAAAGATTTGATTAAAATCACTTGAATCAAATCCTAATTCATAAAGTCATTCTTATAATGCATACTAACTTCATCTATTATTAAATAAAGCAGTTATAAAAGCACTCTTTAAAAATGACGTAAAGTACTGACTATATACGAAACAGTAAAATGCGTAGAGATAATTTCACAGATATGAAGATATCTACATAATGAAAAATGACCAAAACCCACTTAACGTACAATTAGCGTCGATGACGGTACTCGAAACAAAGCTCGTTGATAATATTTACAAAATATGAATTTTTTCACGCAACGTTTAAAATAAAAATAAAGTTGTGTTCTACATTATTTCCATTAACGTACAGATAGTCGGGAATAGTTACACACCCATGATTAAAAAGTTATTAACTCTAATTGCCTCGCGAATTCCGATAGCGTATAATATTCGTTTCTCCGCAATCATCTTGTGCAATAAATCATATAGTACTTCCGTCAATATGACGTAACGTATTTGATAATATGTAAGATTATTCATTTTCTACGATGTATCTCTCGTGGGTGTCACGTAAGCCTCGTTAAAATAGATATACCTGTCAATTTTGATATTCCGCATTTCGTTTTTCTTCTTCTCTGTCTACTAACTGAAATGTTGTTGACATTATATTTTGAAAATATAACGCGTGGAGCTTTAGTGCATTTAATTTTTTCATCAAATACGAAAGTTCTTCTTTTATAAGAAAAGGAACTTTAAATCAGCAATGATTTCTCGAAAATAATTTCAAATTTCTCATCAAAAGATTATTTATTAATGAATATATTATAATGTTTGTTATTTTAAGAAGATCGTTCTATCTTCCTCAAACATCAAACAAAAGAAAAAGATAAAGCGCCATCCGGGATAACCCACAAAGAAAAATATTTTCTTCCAAACGTATACAAAAAAAAATCTATTAGTGCATTAAACACTTCACACGTCATTCAATTAAAAATCAATAATATCCATACTTCGGCACTCGAAGATCGACTGATAAAAAAATCTCATCGGCAACGCGACAAAACTCTCTTCACAGTTCGCAATGCGCGCGTGCGCGCATGACTTGCTCGTTTTCTCTCAACAGCACACTCTCCCGATTGCGCTCAGTGAGCAAAGAGACGTTCGGTCTAAAAGCTCGTCAGTTTCGCGCAGCACGTCGCGGCCGTCGCGTCTGTATTTAAAATATATACACTGGTATAACAACGATACATAAACAATATAATCGTCACCGCGCGAGTGTCGTCGTCCATTGGGGAAATTGTTTTTTCATTGGATTCGTACGTTTTTTTTTTTCAAAAACTAATCATGGATTTTCCAGTGAGTACAAAAACAATCTTATAATATCTTTGATTCACCGGTTTGGCTTGAATTTATTTCTCGTCCGCGTATATAATTCGACCTTGTAAATTTGTGTATACACGCGCATGATGGTGACTTAGAATATACACATACGCAGTATAAATCATAAAGTTGAGACACGTAAGATGTTAGAGACTCTTGTTTATATACGAGGACGCGACGATTAGAATTTGAAATGAATTTTCGCGTGTAAAATTCGTAATCGTATTTCTCTCTCTCTCTCTCTCTCTTTTTTTTTTCGACTGTACACACCTGCGCACTGTCGCTTGTATATCGATGACCACGACGACGACGACCGGATTTCGCATTGAATTTTTATCGCGCGCATTCGAATTTAAATTACAAAGTCAGTGCGATACACGGTTCGTGTGTTTTTTTTTATTTATTCGCACCACTTTCCAACGTAAATATATAACCTGTTCACGTGATTTTACATACCTATACTATATATATATACGTGTCTCTAGAATTCGTCGTGACACTCGGTTTTATTCAATTTTCCTCAACTACAGTGCGCGAAAAAAGAAACAAAAAATAATAAATGCAAAGTCAGCGCGCGAGAAACCAGCGTATTCAGGAAATTACATTTGTAATTGCAAAACTTTGATGATTTTTTCGTCGCGGTCGTCGTACACGAATTCGCTAGAAACGAAATTACAACTAGACATAAAAAAAAAATGCAAGTACACAATAACGATTATCTAAATTGCCTTTAGGAGTGTATATAGCAATTGTTACTTTTCGCTTCTTCGAAGGCGAACGGCGATTACAGCAACGACGAGAGTCGTATTTAAAGGCAATTATACGGATAAATATTTTATCGTCGAAAACGTTCTTTAATTAAAAGCGATAATGTTGATCAATCGACTCGAGTGTGTGTGTGCGCGTAAAAGAAAAAAAAAACATTCAAAAGATAAATCGATCAAAGAGTCTAAATAATACAATCGTTTGGAAGTCTCGTTGGATTAAAAGCAACGAACAATCGAAAAAAAAAAATATATATATTCCGTGGATGCTGAATGAGCTTGAAAAAAAAAAAGCGTTTGATCATGCAAACGCGGAAAAAGACGAATGGTGCGCGCGACGTGTGCGGTGTATAGTTACGTAAGCCAATTATTAACCTTGACATCGCTTTGCTGCTATGGGCAATGTCAGTGTGTCGCATTTTCAATCGTATATACATATATACATATTATTCCACGTGGCGAGTTTGCATGTTTTTTTCCCCTTATGTAAACTGATGAATACTTTTGTCGGTTTAGAACGCGAAAAAAAAAAGAGTGTATCGGTGAATAATCGAATCTAACCAACCTACACACGCTCTAAATACATTTTTCCAAAAGAAATTTATATATACTTGCGCCACAGTGATTTTCGTAAATACCATTTGTTTTCAGTGCTGTACAATCACTATGTATAGACACACACAAGCGCGCGAAAATTTATCGTTATCGTCTATACAATACACAAGCGGGATGAAAGAACTTTTGTTCGCTCGATAACGCGACGACAAGACAGAGAGACAGAGTCTGGAGAACAATTGTTATACTGACGACGACTTTTGATAATCTTGCCTTGTTTTTTTTTTTTTTTCCCGCACAAACGAACGAAGATTTAAGTCTCTTGTTCAAGATTGGACGCGTGAGTTTAGAGGCTTATAACGTTGTGAATTAAAATCTCCATGACTCACGTTGTATTTATTAGCCGGTCATTTACATCTGTATATTATTCGCTGTCGAAAATTTGAAAGTTCGTGCCGTTATGATACCGGTTATTAGATATCTGTAGCACGTGTATATAGATGAGTCATTTATTCATCGAAAAAAATGTTTATTTAGAATTGTAGATCAATACAATATTGTTCGATCGCTGTAATTTAATTTAATAGAAATAATCGGGCAAACGATCAAAATAAAACAAAGCTGATTCGCATAAAGAATCTAAATTCCAATCTCTGTAATCGTCGATTTCCGAGCTTCCGGCGCGCGTGTTGACGTTAAAATTTCGACGGAGAGAAAATTTGATCGCGCGCGGACGTCATCCGAGACGACGAGTTGGTATTATTGAAATTTCATGCATTATATCGATCGACCGTGGAAATTTTCTCATATAAAATCACGAAACAACACCTGAACGCTATACTTATTTATTTTTTTTTTTTTTTTGTTATCGACGTGTATATACTTTGCGGAAATCTCGACTCATCGTCTTTTAATCGTGATATATAACGACGAGTATGTGTATATACACACTACTCTGCGTGACATAACTATTATGAAGCTATATACGCGAAGGAAAAACTATACGTGATTATCTCCGAGCGCCGCGTCAGATAATACGAAGTTTGAAAGAAAAATCGTTGAATAAATGACTGGCAGTCGAAGCGAAGATGCGCGTGTGAAAAATGATGTTTGAGGTGAAGTGCTGCAGTAAGTTGTAAAACTATACACGTTGAAACACGTTTTTTTTTTGTGAATACTTAAATTTGCAATTGCAGCAAAACATGATTTTTCTAATAATCGAGGAAATGTGTTAAAAGAATTTTGGGAACTTTGCATTAATTATACGTTGATCGAAAATTGTCGCAGACTATTAAAAAATTTTCGGGGCAAAAATTCGGTAATAATAAAGGAGAACTGCATATATACATAGTCGTTACGTCAACATGTCCTTCCCTCGTTCATTATATCTCTCTCACTTTTCTCGTTCCTCTCGTTTTCTTTTTCTAGAATGCACTCACACACACACACACATACACACACTTGAGAGACCGGTTTGCCCCTTTAAGCCCACCGGTTTCTCTCCATCTCGGTTCTCGTTCTGCATCGGAATTTCGGGATGACGGACTCGCCTCTGTCTCTTTCTCTCCCTCGATGTGCAGCGGCAACACAGTTGTGCCTCGAGCGCGCGTGTTAAATGCCGTAAAAAGACTTTCCCACTCGACAAAAAAAAATTTTTTTCATTTTCTTCGCGTCGAGAGCGAAAGTATATAACTCGCGCGCGTGTGGTTATCTCTGCTATCATTGTGACATGTGGTCTAACGAGAAGGTGAACGTATAAGGATGATTGACACGATTCGATAAGTTGCTTTTTTTTTTTGCGAGCGGACGATAAGATATTAATTGTTGAAGTTATCAGCGGGCGAATGAGTTGAAAGATCGCGGAGTGAATAACTGCATTTAGTCGAACGACAATTAAAAAGCAATTGCGACGTAATCTGCGTGTTATACACCATCGTCTTGAATATAAATCGTCTCGACAATTGTGCTACCGTTGAAAAAGTATCCGGCTTTGGTTTCGAGTGACACGGTTTATCAGCTGATATGTATATTGTATAAAGAGAGTTGTTATCACTTCGGAGATTTCGTGCGTGTGAAAGACAGTCTATTATATCGCTGGCTACTACGTCGACTTTCGTCGTATACGCATAGTAATGATAACTTTATCGTTTTTGTTTTATTTTTACCATCGTTTAACATCTGATTGTGTGTGTATAGTGTGGTAGATGTGAATTTTAATTTGGTGTCAAATTTTTTATTTTTTTATTTATTGTTCAAGATAAATTAGCAGCAATCTAACACTAAGCTAGAGCATACTGCCAAAATCTACAGAAGAGGATTTACCTCTTGTGCGTAGGCTTTTATATGTACATACAATATCATACTAAACTAATTTATTACTACAACTTACAAACTAGAAATGAAATAACAATTCTCGCAAACTATAATAATGCGGAACGGTTCATACTTTTTTCTATTCATTTTTTAAGTTTATTTATTGATAATTATTGAAAAATTATTTATCTAATAATTGCTTATCAGTTTAAAATATTCGATGAAATAGAAAAACAAGATCAAAAATCATTTAAATTCAACAAAACACAACGATACTTTACAAATTCCAACGACACTCATTTACCCAACCATCTTAATTACATTTTGATCGACGTTGGATTTGTTACCTGTCATCGCGATAAGACAAAAGCGTTGCGCATAAGTACATACATACACACATGGATGTTTAACGTGTATCGTCATAACAATCAAAGCTGCAATGAATTGCAGAAACTATATGAAATTCCTTCAAAACAATCATCGTGTATGTACTTTTGTTGCCGCAGACGACAGACGCAGCAGATTCTCAACCAAAAGCCGTGAGAATGTCGGACGCGACGGGGCCTGGTGAGACGGGCGAAGCGGCGCTCGACGAGTCGATGTTCAGTACACTCGACATCGTCCTCCTGGTGATTCTTCTGGCAGCTGCACTCTGGTGGATACTCAAGAGGAACAAACAAGAAGAGTACACGTCCGCCACCAAGTCTTACACCATTCAGTAAGTTTTTATCGGGCATTGATTTTTCTCGAGAGATTATCAGCTGCTGTGAATTTTTTTTTTTTTTTTTTTTTGCATACTTTGCACTTGACATTGTGAATCATTCCTAATCAATTTTTCTTGCATACTTGCATTAATCAATTTCTTGCGGGTTATAGAAATGTTCTACGAATGATTTTTTATCTTGTAATATTCAAAAGAACAATATTTCAAAGACAAATCGTAATTTAAAAAATTTCTCAAACAGACCAACGTCGTACGCAGCGGTAACACCATCGGAGAACTCGTTCATCAAAAAGCTCCAGCAATCTGGAAGAAGTCTGATTGTATTCTATGGTAGCCAGACGGGAACAGCCGAAGAGTTCGCCGGACGACTTGCTAAAGAAGGTATTCGCTACAAGCTCAAGGGTATGGTCGCCGATCCCGAGGAATGCGATATGGTCAGTTAATGTTTCAATTTTTTATATTTAATTTTGCGTATATCTCGATGGATAATTATTTTGTTCTTTTTTTCACAGGAGGAACTTATCAACCTCAAGAACATCCAAAACAGCTTGGCGGTGTTCTGTTTGGCTACCTATGGCGAAGGTGATCCCACCGACAACGCCATGGAATTCGTCGACTGGTTGAAGAACGGCGATGCTGATCTTAACGGCTTGAATTACGCTGTGAGTATTTTTTTTCCTTCTTTCTTGTCGCGAGCGAGTTTTACACTTAACAATGCCGATAATATTCAGTCCTTGAGTTGAAATAACGTCATATCGCACTTTTTTCGATTTACACGCGCTAAACTACTTTTAAAAATGACAGACAAGTATTTTTTTTTCTAAACAAAAAGATATCTTGAATATTCAGTTTACGTAATTAGTGTAGCTAATAAATTATAATTTTTGGAGTTATATTAGCAGACGTCGAATTACGGATTAAGCGCGAATTTATTTAAAAGCGCCCCCTCTACCAGATTTTATCGCAGTAGCTATCTTTGTCTTTCTCATTCCTCTCTCTCTCTCACTCGTGTTTGATGATGAACCTAACCTCGTTTCATTACGTTCAGTCGTCCGCTGCGCGGCTTTCGGAGCAGCTCGTTTACTCTCCGATTATTTCGCGTTCATCGATAAATCGTTGATTTTTTTTTCATTGAAATCAATTGACGAATCCAATGGCAGGGGTTACGTAAGTGCAGTCTTCGAGCCTCTGAAATCGGAGCAGTAGCACTGCATATTTGGTTCGATTGAACGTCGTTTTTTTTTCTTTGACACTATAATCCACTTGTTCGGATCTCTCGGGTTCAAAGTTCGGAAAAGAAATTTTTTTTCACGGTGACACGACAATGACGTTGTTATTGAGCAATCGACGAAGAAAACGATGAAAGTGATCAAGTCGCTGGCACATGCGGCCATGCGCCGCATCGTGGCGCGATGCAATTACGCGGGGCAGACGACGGCCAGCCTTGCGCTTAGCGTGCCGCCTCAGCTCGAGGTGATATATTGCAGTGACATGCTCTAACGACGAATTTTTTTGTTGCTTTTTTTTATTAAAATGAAAAACTCGTTTTTAAATTTCGACATGGGGTTGTATTTTGTGGGAAAGTTGTTTAATTATCGTCACGCACCTTATTTTGTCGTTGAACACTTTCGGCCTGTAATCGTGACTTGCAGAAAAGCAAGAGTGATGAATTTTTTCTCACAAGTTCTAAATTATAAACATTAATATTTTTCTGATAGCTTTTTCACGCTTTTTTTTATTGAGAAATCGAGTAGTTTATTATATGACGGAGCGTCAATGAGCTTTAAAAATAAGTAATACATATTTCACTTTTTGCTGAATTATATACTCATGTTCATTCATTATATAAGATGAAAAAAAGTAATGTTAGACTGAATATTTTTTTCATAATCTTAAAATGAATACTTTTCTTGTATTTATAGAATTAATCATTATTTTATTTTTACAGGTATTTGGCCTTGGAAACAAAACTTATGAACATTACAACGAAGTTGCCTTATACGTTGATCATAGATTGGAACAACTTGGTGCTAATCGTGTTATAGAATGCGGTCTTGGAGACGATGATGCCAAGTAAGTTTCAACAATATACCACATTAGTCTCTTTTATCTATACTGATGCATTATAAAATCATCATTACTTTCAGCATTGAAGATGATTTCATCACATGGAAAGATAAGTTCTGGCCATCAGTCTGTGAATACTTCAACATTGAAGGTTCTGGAGAGGATGTCAGCATACGTCAGTATAAACTTACTGAACATAATGATATGCCAGCAGAAAAAGTGTACACTGGAGAGATTGCTAGACTCCATTCCTTCCAAAATCAAAGAGCGTAAGTTTAACAAACAATTTAGATTGCGAAAATTAGTACTTGCTTGTAAAACAGATATTTATTCCAATCATTATTCAATTCCAGACCCTATGATGCTAAGAATCCTTACTTGGCTCCTGTTAAAGAGAACAGGGAATTGCATGGACCTACATCCGAAAGATCATGCATGCATATTGAGTTCAACATCGAAGGATCAAAAATGCGTTATGAAGCCGGTGATCATTTGGCCGTTTACCCAGTCAATAATGCTGAACTCGTTAACAAGATCGGTGAAAAATGTGGCGTTGACTTGGATACTGTTATCACCTTGACCAACACTGATGGTAAAATTTTTTTTTAAACTTTCTAAATATTAATATTCAAGTGCTACTGTTGATTTAACTAATTGAATGATTTTAAATTTACAGAGGAATCTACCAAGAAGCATCCATTCCCTTGCCCGACTACATACCGCACTGCCTTAACGCATTACTTGGATATTACGGGTAATCCTCGTACGCACGTTCTCAAGGAGTTAGCCGAATACTGTAGTGACCCGGCTGATAAGGAAAAATTGAAGAATATGTCGTCTTCCAGCGCCGAAGGCAAAGCTCTCTTCCACCAATGGGTTACTCAAGAAAATAGAAACATTGTACATATTTTGGAAGACATTCCAAGCTTGAAGCCCGCTTTAGATCATTTATGCGAGTTGTTGCCTAGATTGCAATGCCGTTATTATTCGATTTCTTCTTCACCCAAGGTAATAATATATCTTATCATTTTGAAGCGCAATTGTGGACAACAAAAATAATCATGATAATTTTCTTCCAGTTGCACCCTAATACAATCCACATCACTGCTGTGGTGGTAGAGTACAAAACTCCAACTGGAAGAGTTAACAAGGGTGTTACTACTACTTGGCTGAAAGAAAAGCATCCGTCTGATCCTCCATGCTTAGTACCGATTTTCGTTCGAAAGTCGCAGTTCCGCTTGCCGTCGCGTACTACAACACCCGTAGTGATGGTTGGTCCGGGTACTGGTATTGCTCCATTTAGAGCATTCATTCAGGAACGCGATGTTGCTAAGAAAGAAGGTGAATAAAATTGCTCACGATTTTTCCACGATTGAAATGGGCTTATTTATTTATTTTCTTTGGATTTTCTCACAGGCAAGGAAGTTGGCGATACGATTCTTTACTTTGGTTGTCGTAAACGCGACGAAGATTTCCTTTACAAAGAAGAGCTGCAGCAATACGTGGATAGCGGAACTTTGACTCTGCACACTGCTTTCAGTAGAGAACAGGATAAGAAGGTTTACGTGACGCATTTGCTTGAAAAGAATAGTGATGAGTTGTGGAGAATGATTGGAGAAAGGAACGGACATATCTACGTGTGCGGGTAAGATTTCAAGCTTTTGATTTTCATTCAAACACACAATGTTCGTTGAACAGAGTTATATTTTTTTTAAATTTTTCAGTGATGCACGTAACATGGCGCGAGATGTGCACAACATTCTTCTGAAAGTAGTGATGGAGAAAGGAAACATGAGTGAATTGCAGGCGGCTGACTACATAAAGAAGATGGATTCGCAGAAGCGCTACTCCAGTGATGTTTGGAGTTGAATGGTTTCTTTATCGAGAAAGTGTAGAATGTGTTGGAAGTGTAAAGGGACAATGTTGTTGCAATTTTGGCGAGTGCCTGAGACAATATGTTACTCCTCGCAACTCTTTTTATATAAATATTTCTTTAAATATGTATCTTTATACTTAAGGATGAATATATCTATATACGTGGATGTTTAAATGGTACATCGTAGACTTTTTAGTTAGTCTACTCAATGTACTGGTACCTGGAAGACCTCGGTGGCCAAACACGTTGTGATAATGTTGCGCAAATGTTGTTAGATAATTGAATATTTTATTAATTAATTTAACACGAACGATCCACGCGATGATAGAACAAAAAATGTTTATAGAACTTAAAAAAAAAAAGAAATATAATATCATTTAATTTGTATTTTTTATGGAATGTTTGAATGTATCGGTTACTAATATAGGAAAACTTAGGACAAACGGAAAAAATGTGCTGCAGAGTGCAGAGTGGCGTGTATTTCGAGTTGATTAATTTCAATTATTACGAAAGGTTTAATTGAAGAAAATGCATATTTGATAGATGATGCAATTTTTAGGAAAATTATTTTGAACTAGTAATTTATACTTTTTATGTTAACTAAGAATCAAATTATTATATAGGCATACAAAGGCGTCATTTATTATGTTACATCATGTACATTTCTAATGAGGCAAATGTGTACAGATAACCTTTTTTTAGCTTCGGTAAAAGTTATTTTATTATACAAAATGAAGTTTATAAGTGTGTACGGATATTCATTTCATTAACATTATAAATTTTTTGAATTAATAAAAGTGGAATAGAAAAATATTTTTGCATTTATTACCCTTATCAGTTTGGTATTGATCCCTTTTATGCTTCAATAATAAATTTACAAAAAAATGTTTTTATTGAAAAATCGTATTTTTCAATTTTTTAAGACAAAAAATAATGGTTAATTGCGCTCAAACATTATTTTTGCTTAAAGGTACTTTACGGGCATCGGTGTCAAAAAAGGTATACTATTTGTGTGGTTGTCTGAATGTTAAATGATTATTTGATTTTAAATACATTATTTTTTGTTTGAATTAAGGTCTTAGTGTCTTGAAAAATGGTGTGGCAAGAAGAATCTTGATCTAATAGTTTATTGAAATGTATGTTCCATGTAACTTCATCACAGTTTCCTTGAACGTGATTACAACGTTGACATATGTATTCCTCTATGCCTAAAATTTTTGTTAAAACATTACCCTTGCAAAAAATGCAAGAGGTTCTAATTCTGAAAAAAGGAATTTAAGTTATACATAAAAATATTGATCCCAAGTTATTAATTTGTATCATACCTTATTAACAGGCTTTGTTTCTTCGACACTGACCTTTTGGAGTTGGCAAGATACCAAGTACTCGCTTAAATGTCATTATACCAATTACGGCACCTTAAATTCAGATTTGCGACAGTTTCGGCAATAAGTTTCTCTCTCTAAATGTACTAAATCACTAGATGAACAGTAATCACATTTAATAGATACGGCATAACTGTTCTGAAATTAAAAATTAATAATTGCTAATTTTAGAATCATTAAAATAGGTTGGTTATTGTTTCTTAAACTCGAGGGGTTAGTCCCAGAAGACGATTTCCAGGTGCAAGGGTGACCTCCAGATCGACGGAACACTGTACACGAGAAAAAGCTCCAGGTATTATGAGAGTTCGTCGGAAAAACCTCGAGAATTCCAGAAGACGACGTCCACGTGCAAGGGCGACAGGACATCGTCCACGAAGAAGAGCACCAGGTCTTATGAAATGTCTACGTGCAAGGGTGACCCTCAGGTCGACAGAATACGAAGTGAACAGGCTCCCAATATTGTGGACGCGGCCTATTCAATTTGAAATTTAGCGCCTTCCCGGAGAGTCAAATGTTCTTGATTCTGCTAATATATATATATATATTACCTATAGTATAGTTCATACCAAGCAAGGGTACCGTGCATATATAACTTACAGTTGACCATTCACGATTCCTTTCTAAATAATCAGTGTATTGTTTTGTATAGTGTTTATTGGCAGGTATACCATACTACTATACATATACTACGTGAAATGTCGAAATTGAAAGTAAGCCGAATATTTATGTACATTGTTATTTATCAACTTAACAATTTCTGCCAAATAATTAATGTAAATAGTTTTAGCTGCAGAATTTTTCAATTACGTTAACTTTATATTTTTTCAAGGCCTCCTTTTTTCAATATTATTTTATTTGACTTCTTGACTTTTAATATGTACAAGAGAAATTCAAGTTGGTTAGACTCATTTGAATTTGGTGAATTTGAAGAATCCATCCCTAAAAAAACGAATTCGTCTCAAGGAGCCAAAAATGAAAAGACTGAAAATTCCTTTAACGTACCAACCAGTTTTCCCATAAAAAAGAAATCAACTTGTAGTCTATCTGCTTTACTAAATGCTTGTTCACCACAAAAACCATCAGAATTAGCAGTTAGTAAACAAAAACAAACGGAGCTTACAAAATGGTTTCAAGAAAAAGTGAAATCAGGCAATCCAAGTATATTAGTTCTTTCTGGACCATCTGGATGTGGTAAAACTGAAGCTCTGAAAATCTTTGCAAAAGAGAATAAATTTGATGTTGTAGAATGGATAACACCAATGGATCAAGCTGCAGATGAAAGTAGTAAGTTGCATAAGTTGGACTTTAGTTGTCTGAAAATCTCAGGAAATTAAATTAAAATCAAATTATAATATTGATTATTATCAGATCGAATGATGCGACAAGGGGAGAGATTTGAAGAGTTTCTGATAAGAGCAACTCGTTATGGTTCAGTGTTATCAGATTGCAGTAGACGCTTGTTACTGGTTAAAGATATACCAAATTCTTATGTTGATGGAAAAGATGATTTTCATGCTTTGTTAGAGTAAGTAAAAGCATATATCAACAATGTTAAGACTGTTAAGAATTAAAAAATATATTATATTTCAGAAAGTACTGCCAGTATGGGAGAGGACCATTAGTATTTGTGAATACAGAAACTGGTAACTCAAAGTTATTAACAAGTTTATTTTCTCAAAGTAATCGTGATCGTTATGGGATTCATTTAATTAAGTAAGTTTGTATCTTGGTTTTCCTAGCAGAAAGAAAATCATCTAAATGTGTTATTTTGTATATTTCAGCATTAATGCAACCACACCAACAGCTTTAAAAAATATGATGAAAAGAGTATCAAGTACTTTAAATTCTAAAGCCAGTCACATGTTGTATGTCACACAAGAAAAGATAGATGAGGTGTTGTCAAACAATATTGGTGATGTTCGGAGTGCACTTTTGAATTTAATATTTCTTTCTTTAAAAGGTAAATAGTAATTATAATATTTAAAATCTCCTACACTCCTAAGATTAATAATTTAATATTTTGTTCATGCAAGTTGCACATAAATTTGACAGTGAATGCACTCACAGAGAAGAAACATTAGGTTTACTACATGGCATTGGTAGAGTTATAAATCCTAAAAGTAAGAAATTTTGAACAGTATATGGATTGATAGATTCATATGAAATTAGATATATCTTTGAAAAACTTTTTACTTTGATTTTAGGGACGTCTCAAGGAACATCTTGGAAATTTGTACATGATCCAGATGAATTGGCATCAACTTTTCATTCAAATGCCAATACTTTTATCAAATTCATACACGAAAATTATTCGAATACAATAGGACCCAATATGGATGGAGCTACTTTAGCAATAGATACTATAAGTTTAGCTGATGTAATGAACTCAGAGTGGAGAGTAAGTATTGTGAAATTATACTAAAAAAATAATCAAAGATTTATGGGTTTGAACACTTTTATAATAAATTCATATTTTTCGCAAATTCGTTTTAAAAGGGATTTACTGTTTTGAGTATCGTTCGTCGAAAAAAAATATTTGAAATCAATATTTTTCTTGTTTTGAATTAATGTTTCATCGACAATGTATAGCTAATTAATATATTTGCAGGATCCTAATATACATAGATTAGCGCTATCCTACTGTGTTCGAGGAGTAATGATTGCAAACGATAAACCAGTAACACAATGGAATCCAGTGAGAAAACCGTCACATTCAGAGTATGATGTGTAAGTGGTGAAAAAAAGTTGTAACGCGACTTTTATGTAATATATTTAACTAACGGAAATTGTTTTTTTGCAGACAAAGAAATTTCGATGTAGCAGAAATTAGGTGGTATGAAAAGTATATTAAGCCAAAGTCAAAGAAAGAAATTGATCCAGGAGAGTTGTCTGAATCGATAATTGAAGAAATTACTGATTGGTAAATAGTGTTAAAAGTATAATTTTTTAAGAACCAAAATAAATGAGAAAATATTTTTATAGTTCGGCTATTGTTTTTATTTCATTTCTTTTTCATACTATCCATACATGCATAGCCAAACATACTTTTTACAGATAACATGATTATAATCATTAACCAATTTAGTTTCTTGCTTTTTCTACATTCAACAAGATTTTTTAGTGCAAATAAAATAATTAAAAGACGCTAAATAAATTCTTAAATATTAATACGTACATACATAAATATTATACATGTATATTGAATATGTATACTAAATTCTTACTTCTCAGTAGAATAGTTCACTTTTGTTGTGCAAAGTTATTTTTTACCTACTTAATTCGACAAATACGCGAACCTAACCGAAGCTTAAAAAAAGAAGAAAAACAATTCGCGTCTCCCATAGGGTACATGTATGAGTTTCATGCAATGCGAACTAAAAAAAATCCGCATTTGTGCTGCTTTTCTTAGGTGAGCCGACGTCTATATATACAAAAATTCGAGTAATACAGGTATATCGCACATTCGTGTTTTTTTAAAACAAATGCAGAAGCTGGAATGTCAAACCAATATGTTCTTTTCCATTCACATTTCATATCTTAAATGTAATTGTCGCACAGCGACTAAAACTTCTAAAAACATAAATTTATCTCTCGTTTGTTTAAGGCAATTAACGGACTTTCGACGGTGCAAAATGTGCCAGTGCTGTTTTTCTAGATCAACGCTGATAACAGAGGCGTTGATCCAATTCATTGATTAGAACATCGCTACCTAAGTGAGTCCTACTCATGTTGTACGGATATTTTTTTTGGAACTCTCGTCAATAACGTGCTTTCATTATTTTTAATATCATTGACGTAGAGATTCGTTTCTGATCGGTAAACATTTATACGATGGACGTAGATAATTATGGGAAAACTCTTCAGTTGTACTGCTCCGGCAGCACGTAAGAAATGTCGTCCCAAGGATGGCGGTAGAGTCCCTGTTTTAACCTTCTCTGGTCCATGTAATGACCTGCGGAAAGAAATGTTTATTTTAATCGATTTGCATTTATAAATTACAAATTACAAGTACAATAAATAATTCAACTCACCAATGAATCCTATACTTCTACCGAGAACGAAAAGACTGTTGATCGCTCCAATTTCAACGTACTCTTGAGCTTCTTCCCTCGTGAAACTTCCGCTATTTCTGAGCATGTCGACGAAAGCGCAAGCGATAACACCATCGACATTGAGAATGAGATTTGGTTTCTTCGTAGTGGTGATCTTTTCAACCTCGAGCGCGTACTCGACCAACGGTTTCTTCTCGAAGTTTTCCAAAACGTATTCCTTGATGAGTTTCACTCGCATGTCTGGATTGTTGATCGACTTGACTCTGTGGCCGATACCCATGATCAACGCTCCCTTCTTACGAGTGTTATTGACGAATTCCTGAGGATGAAGACCAGCATCGTACGCTTCCGAAAACATCTTAGCGGCGCCGTCCAGAGCACCTCCGAAACGATCACCCTGTAAAAACAATCATGCATTAGCACACAAGTAAATAATACAACAATGGCTCTGAAGTAGAAAAAAAGCTACTAACAATGGTCAACAATCCAGACACAAGAGAACTGACGAGATCCTTGCCAGCTCTGGCGCAGACAATCGTATTGTGAGCTCCAGATACGGCTGGCCCGTGATCGGCCGTCAACATCAAGGACATTTCTAGGAACTTGCAATAGAGCGGAGGCAAGCACCGCTGGAACCAGAGCAGCGACACAACGCCACCGATACCGACGTTTTGCTTCAGTACTTCTGTCACCGGCATACCAGCGTACAACAGCTCTTGACCACGCTCGTCGCAAATGGAAGTCATGAATGAGGCCGGTTTACGAATCAGTCCTAATTCCTGAAATTGAAAGAAAAAAATACATTTTTTACATCCGTCGCGAGCGAAAACTATCTAAAATTTTAAGGAACTGAACTTACCCTAGCCCAACTGTAATCCATGGGAACAGTCGGTGGAGGCATCTCAGGTTCCGGTACAATAGTACCATCCTTGACGAGTTGATCGTAGACCGTGTGAATTAGATCACCGAGGGTGTCGAAGTTTTCAGGAACGTAGGCGCTAGCAGCTTTGAGAGCTGCGTTCTTTGCAACAGCTGTCTCGAGATTCGAGTGGGCGATCGAACCGGCATGTCCGAACTGCACCTCGGAGTTGAACATACTCGCGCAAGTACCGATGCACCAGGCTACCAGAGGCTTCGTTATGCGCTTGGACTTGAGAGCCTCGCACACTTCGTATTCCTCGACGCCACCCACTTCACCCAGCAAGATTATCAGTTTTGCGTCGGGATCGTTCTGGTAACGCATTATGTGGTCCATGAATGTCGTTCCTGGGTAACGATCGCCGCCGATTGCTACTCCCTCAAATACTCCGTTTGAAGCTGAAAAGAAAAATGTTGAGTATTTATTAATTTGTTCTTTGTATTGTTTCAATGTACACTAGTCTTCGTAATTTCAATCGTAATTTTATTTTAACTAATCTATACGAAAAAAAAAATATATAAAAAATTCCATCGTTAACGTTGATCTTGTGACGTTTTCGTTCTGACATGATTATTCAGTGAGAATTTCGAATTTCAATTTTTTATGAACGACTTTAGTATTGAAAATGCAATTTTGTAATGAAAAATTCAATGAGTCAAGATATTTGCAATTCATACTTTCAACGAGCGAGCAGTTCCTCGTTCAAAGTCGATCGAAACGGATAGTTAATGCTTACGATCGCGATTAAAAATAATAGAATTTACGCTCGTAATTAAGTTATTACAGATTTTTTTAATTAAAAAAATTGTTATAGTGTCTAATTAATTGCATTGAAAATGAGTTTTTTTCAAACGGTAAGGTAATTTATAACAGTGAAATAATAAAATCAACGAGAAGAATTAAATCCGATATAAATAAAAACTGTATCTCACACATACCCTTTGACACAATATTGTTAAGCTCATTTGACATGCCACCCGAGCGAGACACATAAGCTACACTGCCAGGCCTGTAGAGTTTGCTGTGCAGAATATTGTCCATCATACCACCGGTATTGCCGATTTTGAAGCAACCAGGCTTGACTCCACCAACGGTAGCCGGTCCAATGATGGTAATGTTCTTCTCGTGAGCCTTCAGAATCAATTTTCGCGTCATGTTTTCGGGAATACCTTCGGCAATAATGGCGATGGTCTTCACTTGCGGGAACTGCATGGCTTCGACTGCACTGTCGTAGGCCGAACGAAGGGAAGCGAACGTGATCATCACGTCGGCGTCGGGGTGTTTCGCCATGGCGTCTTTCATGTTTTTGTAGGAAGGAATCAACACCTAAAAACACAGTAATTAATAAGTCAAAATGAAATTAAAAAATTTTGTTACATTGAACTGTACAATTGAAACTGTCAACTTACTTCCTTGTGTCCCCAGTAAAATTTCTGTTTGTGATCACCAGTGAAAGGATAGACACAGGCAGCGACAGACGGTTCGTTACGCCGGCAAACGAAGTCAAAGTCGAGCATGCTTTGAACGGCGCGAGTCTGCATACCCCAGACGATGGCCTTGGTTTTGCCGCTAAACAACGGTTTGACCGATGCCGAATCGACGGAATCGTTCTTCTGAATGCGCGGCTGTTTCGTCGGCGAGGAAGGTGTCGATGAGCCCGAAGCCGGCGCCGATGGGCCTACGTCTTGTCCGGACGGCAGAAGAAAGTTAGCAGTGGAAAATTCTTGAGCCTCGGGATTGGGAATGGGTTTCTTGCCCATGGCCATCGCGCATATAGCGGTCATGTGAGTCTCTGGACCGAAAACGTGCACGGGAATCTGAAGGCGCTTGCCGACCTCGCGCATGATCCTGAATAAGAAAATACGTTAGAAAAAAATACTATCAGTTATCAGTGAATTTTAAGAACACTCTGCGTACCTCAGACCTTCCTGATAATTAGGCCCAGCTCGTCTCACAAATATCTTGATATTGTGTTCGACCAGCTTAGGTTGGAACTGTTGCAGAGCTTTCACGATACCCTTGAACGTAGCTGCTACGTTTGTGAAGTTCGCGATACCACCTCCGACTATCAGAACCTTGCCCTCGGGATGCTTCTCTTTGGTCATCAGACTGAGAATCGTTTTGGCGTACTCGTACGTCTGCTGTTCGCTCGGAGCTCCCGAGTATTCTCCGTAGTTGGCCAGTTCGGATGATCCACCCAGGTCGCAAATTGTGTCGGAGTATATGACTGATGCACCTGAAAATTTTTGTATCGTTTTGTTTCATTAATTTTATATCAAATTCTAATAGAACGCTTTGAAAATTCGTCAAGAATTAAATATAAATAGCTGACAGTCAAGGGCTGAAAATATATCTATCGATCGCAGCCGTACACTTCAATATTTAAACGCAAATAAACGCGAGGAAAGAGCAGCTAAAATTACCTCCACCAGCGACCATCGTCCAAATTCTGCCATTGGGGTTCAAGATGGTGAGTTTCAAACTCGCACCGGACTTGGCGTCCAAATCCGCGATGTAGGCCTCCTCGGGATAGGCGTCCCTGCCGAACGGCGGTGGGTAATCGATCTCCCCCCAATCCGGCCGGCAGATGAAGTCCGCGGTGGTGTCCAATTTGGCGGCAAGATCGAGAATGTAGATCGCGTCGTCGGTCACCACCAGTGGATTGATCTCCAGGTAGGTGAAGTAAAGATCGACGTAGAGCTTGTACAATGTTTGGATAAACTTGGCGATTACGGGTTTCTTAGCTGTCGACACGTGAGTGAGCAATTTCGTGGCGATGGTCGATTCGTCGGGAATGGACGAGTCGACGGGTACCTCGAGCTTTAGTGCTTTGGCGTCGACGTCGCCGATGTCCACGCCACCCTCGTGATGAAACAGAATCGTGTCGGCGGTTCTGTGCGAGTAGATGCACACGTAGGCCTCTTCTTCCTGCGAATTTAAAAGTTTTTTTTTTATTAACTTTAGAAGGAAAAATACATAAGCTTTTTATTCGTTTTCGCTGACTGTGAAATTTCATCGTACTTTTTCCATACGCGACGCGTGACAGTTTGACAACTGCTTTCACCGCGCGATGTCTCTAAGTAATATGATGACGACGCATCGCGTGCCTCGTGTACTTTCGATTCCTCACCAATGTACTAACATCTAATAGTCGACGATAAAAGTAATTTTCGCGTTCGTACGCAATCAAATCCTATTGACGTTCAAAAAAAAAAATAGTCATGTACGTACGGGTTTGTGCGGCAGGAACGGCTCGATAATGAAATTCTTGAGTTTGCCGGTCGCCTTGCCGACCTGCTGATCCTTGTTCATGCGCTCGTTCACCCACTGCTGACACTGATTCAGATCGGCGTTGACCTTGATAAGTCCAAGCTTACCGCGTCTCTTGATCAGCTGATCCGGTTTGACGACCAAACGTTCGCTCGATAGCCATGGATTTTCAGCTACCAAATGGGACCAATTGGTCGACTCGTCTATACCGACGAAACGACATTTCGCAGCCGACGTACCGGCGCCCAATTTGCGGTTTATCAAGTCCTTGCCGGTCGCCTCGCGGATCGCTTTTGCTGACATCGCGGCTGCTTTCTTTCACTTGTCTTTATCTCACTTGTGGATGCACCTGTAAAAGAAACAGTTAGAATTGTTATGATTTTTTTTTTTAATGATGATTGGACGGTGAGTTCGAAATGAATATTTTTTTACTTGCAAGCTCATTAGATTTTTGCGAGTTTATTTCTCGGTGAACGAACGAACGATAATTTTTGCAACAACAAAAAATACGCGCTTAGAACGAGCAAAAAAGAAAAAAAACGTGTGCACATGCGTCGTTCGACGAGAAAAGAGCAAAGGTGACGGGGAAAAATATTGACGTACGTGTCGGCTTCCGATACGTATAATGTGCCGCCGCTGAGAAGAACGTGTGTAAGTTCATTCATAAAACATTTTTCTCGCTACGAAGCTTTTTTTTTTCTTCGACAAAACGATCTAGGAGACTATAACGACGAGTGTAATTTTTTATTTTGTTGAACGATTAGAATAGAAAAAAAAAAAAAACTGATGGTGTACAATAAACGCGATCAAGTGAAACAGTAAAGCATCGAAGCCGACGTGTAATTTCTAAACTCGTGGTGTTATATTATAGCTTCATTTTTCCTTTTCGTAAAGAATGTAACCCTGCAAGCGCGCGAAATTTCGCGGGAACGAGGAAAAAATGCAAATGATCGTGCCGGAATTTTTCTATCTTGCTTTTCGAAGTCACGACCTACTTTACGTATTAGATTCGCATGGATATGTATATTATCGATGAAGGTTGATATTATCCCGAGATAAGGTTCGTTGTCATTGGAATGCATTTATATATATATATATATCGTTTTTTGCGATCTATACACTACACGTGGATAATTACACACGTCGGTTATTATACATGCACACGCGGCTGCTACTCGAAATTGCAAAACTGAAACGATGAAAAATTTATGACAGCTTTTTTTCTTTCTTTTTCTTTTTTGAGAAAAAAAAATTTTTTGTTGTATTTTTGCCGAGTTCACAGTCGTTTTGAATAATACGAGCAAGGAATGACGAAGATGATGATAAATCTCAACAAACAGAGTGCGAGATTCGTAAATGTATTTTTCTTCGCGGGCTGTTTTATCGCGACGAGATTAAATGTATATAAATAATATTTTGCATCGACACGCGTTGGATATTATTTATTTTCGAATTTTATCGGCGACGTCAATACTTTTTCGTTCATCCTGACATTTTTCGTTCAACTTGAGTGTTTACCGATTTTTTTAACGGAACTATGTTTCATTATTAAAAGATGAAGACGCGTTAGAAATAAATTCCATTTCACTTTTCTTATACGCGACGACGAGCATTTCAAGAATTCGTTTCGCACAAAAACCTCTTTCGCAAGTGCAATTTTCGCCTTAGGCAAGCAATTAAAGTACACACGTGTATAAATATCCAGGACGCGCAGCAGTATAGGTGCGAATAAAAAAAAATAAAAGTACTATACCAAGTTTAAAATAACTTTGATCTCGTATATAAAACCTTCACCGACTATGTGTATATACGAGTTTCAAAAACTCGACTAACCACATTCTTGCGTCTAAAGATGAAGAAGACTTCCGAATACCCATAAACTTTCTTCCGAAAAAAAAAAAAAAACTCGACACTTTCACATTTCCAAAGACGCATTATGTAAACTTTCGCCTATATCCCAATCGTCATTGAAAAACAATTATAATTATCCAACTTCGCACACTTATATCGCAATCTATACACGTGTTCCGGTTCTCATGGGAACGAGCTCGCAGCATAAAAACAATCATCGACAAATGCAATTGGGATGCTAAGAAAAAAAAAGAAATCATCGATCAATCGAACACTCTCGGTTTATAATTAATTGCCGTATAAGTATGGCAAAAAAAAGGAATGGATTAATTAGCTCGTCGATTGTGTGTTGCGCCATAGATGTTTATGGAAAAAAAAAGTTGTAACGCGGCTTTAAAAAACGAGTGCAAGGAATAATAAAGTACGATTTGGTTTCTAAAAATAGAGACAATATAATACTCGAGGAGACAGGTTGATAAAGGGATGACACGCGAAAGTGCATCGTTATAACGATTTATGGCGAGATCGTTATCTTTATATGTTTAACGAGTGAAAAGTAACGAACGCGAATTCAAACTATACATTAAAGAAGGAAAAAGAGTTCGTTGACTTAAAAAAAAAAAAATTCAACACCTGTAGAGTCTTGGCGCGAATAACACATGCACGCAAGTATAAAAAAAAACTTATGCACCTTGCATTTGCCAGGACACATATACACACACACACACACACACTTTCTCCCCTTTGGCAGAAGTCAATAATACAAAGTCCGAACTTTCACTATGTCGACGACAAAAGTTTTGCGTGTCGTCGTCGCGCGAAAACTGCGATCACCAAAGTTTATTGAACTCTCCCAATGTCATCGCGCGGAAATATATATATAAAAGGGACTCGCGAGCTCACGCGTATATGTTTACAATTACGAGAGCTGTGAGGGACGTTGCCGGGGATATATTAGAAATTTATCGTGTTTTTGCAATTAGCTGAATCTCCGTTGTCGAATTTCATTCGTTACACTTGTAATTCATCGCAGAACGAGAAAAGTAATCGCGAAATCGCTCGCTATATATACAACAAGGTTATTTACATTTGGAACAACGACGATTATAATCACAAACTTCAGTGCTGTGTTATAACTATCGAAGGAAAAACGAGGCTGAACGATCTTCTATACGAACGATTGTCATTTAAACACGCGGACAAGCGATTATTTATTATCCTTTGTGGCATTGTAAAATCCTTCTTTTTTTTATCATCATCGCGTGCTTAATATTATTCATTCTCGATTATTATCGTAACTTACATCATCGACTTGAACAACGACGAAAAAAAAAATCATCTATCAATAATAGTAAAAAAAAATCTTGATCTCTCGATTGAAAAAAAAAACTTTCGAAACTTGATTTCTCTCGACTTTCTTTCAGCATCCGTTATATACACCTATCTTTCATCGTATAACAAGGTACACGAGATACATGAGTACTCACTTCTTTTTAGACGTTGTCGAATCGATATTGCGAACACACAAGGACACCTGCACTCGCGAATACTTTTTTTTTCTAAAAATAATTTTCGTTTGGTAACGAAAAAAAAAAAATTCTCTCGCGCGGATCGATTCGACGATTGTATTGTAAGAATGACGAGAGAGAGAGAGAGAGATCCGTTCGCCAACGCGACTCGCGACCAACTGAACCCGAGCTAACGCTCTACGCCTGATTTTAAAGCTCGCGCGCGCGCGTCCAATGAAATCCCCTTCTACCGACATATACATGGTTTTCGAAAATTTTCAAAGCGTGATTAGTTCGTGAATTAACAAATTTTATTTTTTTTTATTTTATGTATTTTTTAACGACTAATATCGGTTATTAGAAATGAAAGTAACTGTTCAAATATACACGCTTCGTAAAGCGTGTAAAGAGTGACATGTGACGACACTTGTATATAGGAAATGCATTTTCACCGTTCATCCAAGCGATATAAAATCGGTGACAGTGTATTTCCTAAATATGGGTGAACTCAAAGTGTGTCAATCGAAAGACATGCACTCTTGAGGTTTGTTTCCGTGTCAGAGAGGCAATGCAATCCCCTCCAATAACGCATCGAATCTATTTACCTCACTGACACATAGGAAAACTTTTAAGAAAGTTCAAAAAGATTTTCACATACGGACAATTGTATAAATACATTGTCGAGACAATCAAAAAAATTCGCAACGCCCAAATTATTTTCTTTCTTTTAACAATCACGTATTACACGTTTACAATCGAATTCCAATCTTCGGCGGTCACTCTTCAGCGCGTGATTATCGCCGGCTTTTCGGTGCTCACCACGTGCACGACCACTTTCATCTCTCTCTTTTTTTTTCTTACGCTTTCTTTTTTTTTTCTCTCTCGCATCGCGTGATTCTATCTTCCCTATATACTTTTCTCGAGTTGTATAATTTCGCTCAGTCGTTTTGGAGTACATAATCGAAATGAAAATATTTCGTGACGTCAACGCACCTCATTGCAAAATTCTCGATGAAGGAAAATATTCCTTGTTTACCTCTATATTGACGTCTATAGCGTACAGACCGGTCGACGTCTATAATCCTTCGCGTCAAACAAAACTTTTGATCGACGTCTATACGTTATATAGTTTTCAAATTTTCACACACACACACACACATTACAAACGTATCCTATACCCGAATCGAACAGCCATATACTCAAAGTAAACGACGTCGACGCACGCAAAAAGACAAAAAATAGCAAACAGTAAAAGTAAAAAAAAAGTCACCTAAAGAAATCGTCAGAGAGAGAGCGCTTGTATGTGTGTGTATGTGTGTGTATGTGTGCGATGTGCGTGTGCGTGTACGTCAGGCGAGCATCGAACCATCGCGTTCGCGCCGAGTGATACGCTAAGTCAAGGCCACGTGCTCGTGCTACTGATAAAATAAAGGCAGCCTGCATTTATCGTTTTCGCATGACTATTATTCAATTCGACCGGCAGATGATGTTATAAACTAGCTTGCACGTAAAGTAAGTGCTACTTCTCTATATAGTTAATATTGTGATACATGCCGATTGCTGTTTTACTCGATATTAAATACACTTTTTTTTTTGCAAAAGAAAAACTGACGAGTTTGTAGAGAAAAAAAAGTTCCGTTGTTATTGCTTATACGCACGTGTGCATATGACGAAATCCAGAAAACAATACCTATTTTCTGAGGACCAGAATTGAAAATTTTTTTTTTCCTCGCTAGGGCTTCCGGACCAGTTTCCTCTTCCTATTTAAGGTATATAGTGACAGAAAATGCTCGTGAACATTAGAGAAGTCCGCAGGAACTACTTTTTTCAGTATTTTCCCGATATTAATAACAAACTAAAAATGTAATTATTTTGCAATTTGTTCTATAACTTGTCACCGGATAATTAT
>JAWWMK010000040.1:469031-480128 GCA_035047105.1 Galeopsomyia nigrocyanea | reverse complement strand
TATATATATAAATATTCATATTCAATAGCAGGCGTTAACAGGTTTTGTTTTTCTGCAAAACAAAAAAAAAAAGGAAAATTGAACAAAGTTGCCCACAGCGTTACTTAGCCAGCGCATGTATAATTCAAAGCGTATACGAAGCCTGCGACAGCTCGATTTCATTCGAGGCGAGGAGGGTGTAGTTTAGAAACTGACATTACGCATTATTGTATTTACAGGCGTGTTTATTTTTTGGGGGGAACTTTACTTGAAAGATATTCAAAACTATCAATAACAAACTGAACTATCGTACATGGTAAATTATAATTGAAGTGAGACCTTGTACGTATAAAACGCGTCGTTCGAATAATTTATTAAACCAAGTTTTTTTTTTGCGGTCATGCAGTGTACTTACTTTTTTTTTCATACGGAACATGCGAGTCAAACTTTTACCTTCAAACAAATTCTTTATTCTAGTTTTGTATACATAAACTCATGCTAGGACAATCAATGTAAGTAGTCGCACTTCAACTATATATATATATATAGCGAATAATAAAAAAAAAATACATCAAGTTGGAAAGATATATGTGCTTGCGCCACATTTATATATTGATCAGTGGTGGATTAGCTTCGGTGCAGCGAGTGACATAGAACGAAGAAGACGTCGATAGTTTGTCGCCACTTTGTTTCGTTGCCGCATCGATTACCTAAGAAAAATCAATGTTACGTATTATATATGTATACTATCTCCGATGTCTTTAACCTCTTTTTCAACGGCCATTCGTTATCGCTGATTAATTTTTCACAAGCAAACAAAAAAAAAGTTCTAATTATCGATCCTAATATTATACGAGCGAGAACAAATTTCACGGGGCGGCAAAGTATCGAGTCGGCAAATGAAAAAAAAAAACAATTAAGTAAAGAAAAAGCTAGAATTCGAATCTACTAACCCCAAAAAGTAATTTGTCGACAGATCCGCAACTCGTCAACCGCCGCAAACACGCAAAAGCTCACACATCTTTCCAAATTGATGATGACCCTAACGTTCAACTGGTCAAAATTGTTTTTGTTTTTATTAGCTTGCGTTTTCGTATTTTTCAATTGGCCAAACAACGTTATCACAGATTTTTGTTTTTTCTTTCTTTTGGTCGAGGTGATTCTCCATTAATATACAAGCACCTTTTCTAACTGATTTCAAGCGCTAAGTTGAATACAAAAAAGAAACCTTACGAGCTAACTATCTATGAGGCGGATTGTTTTGCGAGATAAAAGAGAATGACAGGTGAGTATATATATAAGCGTTAATAAAAGTCAGTCTTCTCGATTTTACATGTATATCTACTAAGGTCTAACGCTTCTCGAGACGGAAAGTCGTCTCCTCTTGAAGATGTTGGCGATGACAGAAGCGATCTTGTACGAGCTATTGAGCGCGAGCTCTTTCTCCAAAGTGAGCACGTTGACCACGGCTCTATCGAAATCCTGATAAGTCTGCAATTCACCGATCGACAAACTCTGCTGATTACCAAGCCTCACGGTGTCTCTTCTCAAGGTCGGATGAATCCTCAAACCTCTCACCACGCACAGATGTTTCAGATCTTCCGGTTTCTTGGAAAGACCAGCGAGTTTGACGATGATGTCGAATCTCAGAGTATTGCCAACGGCGCAGGGTCTCGACGTGAGAAAACCAAGTTTTGGATCTCGTCTGAAGTCGAAGCTGCGATCGAACACCGCCACCACTTTGGCCAAACGCACGTAAGCCTTGCCGATGTAACCGGGTCTCGACTCGTTGCTGCAGCAAATCAGGCGTATGTGATCTTGTACGTTCACCCAGATGGCGAGGTCGCCCGCCGAGGTGATGTAAACTCCGCGACCGTAGGGCCAATGTTTGCCGTGTAAACGACGCTCGTCGCTGTTCTCGCTCTCGCTGATCGGCAGCAGCAGACCCGAACTCGCCAGTCGTCCTCGAACTTCGTTGAATGGATCCATTATCTCGCTGAGAGTGTAGTAAGTACCAGCTTCATCTTCGCTCGAACCTTCGGCCAGTAGATTCGTCAATTCCGGACCCATGAGTATTCCCGTGACGATTCTTTCGGTTTCCTCGAGCTCCTTGATGCGCATCGTCAGCGGCAGTTGATGATCGACGAAGTTGCGCGTGCATTCGATCACACCGGCCATCACGTATTTGCCGCTTGGATCGAGATCGCGAGTCTCCAGGTAGATGATGTTCTCGCGGGATACTTTGTCGCCGTGGGTACTCGCACTGGTGTTTCCAATGTAGTCGTCGTCGTAGAAGTACGATGGACCTGGCTGATCTGGGAGTTCGCCGGTTGCTGTCACGCAGTGAAGATCGCGAATCAATGGATCCAAGAGTTCGGAGAAGACTACGTAGCTTTCGAAATCCGGTGCCACTACGTTGCCTGTGAAGTCTTCGTCGTACGAGGATACCGATAATCTACATGTGGTTTGTGTTTGGAAGATTTTTCGCTCTTAGTAGAATTTTATGACGGGTGTGCTTATTGATTGATTGCTTGATTGTGGGTGGAAGGGAAGCGCAAAAGCTCGGTTTCTCTTTTTTAATTTCAAGCTAAGAGTCTACGGCTAATAGCTAAGCGTTCTAAAGGAATAAGAAACTATCGTTTTTTTTATAAAGGAAGGCGATGCTCACGTTTGTTTCGTTTTGTGCGAAAAATGTGTTACGTTATTTAAAAAATAGAAAATTTGAATTTGCTTCATTCTTAAGGCCCCCCCGGACATGTATATAGATGTACAAACACATGTGAAAACTGGCGACCCTTTGCTCCATGATTATTCTTTCATGAAACAAAATTAGACTTCAACAGATTTATGACAAATATTATTTAATATGTAGTTTGCGCTAAAGCAGTTCCGTATGATTTTGTGCAGCCGTTTTATCAGACGAACATCCTAAAAGTCGTGATCAAAATTCAGGTTATAAAATCAATAATAAACAAAGAGCATGTTCACATTTGTTTTGTTTACGTCGATGACAGCTGGGTTTCTTATTCAATTTCTAATTTTTTTCTGATTAAACGACTGCAAAGAAATATCTGGAATTGCTTCAGCGCAAACTACATACCGAAAGGTATTTGTCATAAATTTGTTTAATCCTAATATTGTTTCATTAAAAAATAATCATGGAGCAAAGGGTCACCTTTTTTCAGATGTATTTGTATATCTATATACATGTCCGGGGGGGCTTAAAAGAATTATTATAAACTTAGAATATTTGTCTTAATTGAAGAAAAAAAATTTTCAATTTAAGATAAAAATTTCAATGTTCAATTTAAATTTGAATAATCATATTTTTCTGCATGAAATTGTATTACAAAATTACTCGTAGTGAATTAATAAGTTCGAATCGAGCAAAGTATTCCGTGAGTCATAAAGTATGAAATTCAAGACGACGAAAAAAGTATCTTGATTTAAAAAAATTTGATTGAAACGAACAATTTCCGCACAAAACTTGTCTATAAGCACCTTAAAACCGCGCTAAAAAAAAGAAAAAATATTTGGTCATAAAAAAAAAAGAAGTATTATGGAAAAACTGTCTGGGATTTGTAATAACGATACTATGGGAGAATCGAACCTCCGCTCGCGCACTAAGTTAACATTGCCCTCCTCGAGGCTGCTGTTGCTGGCATATGCGTTGCTGTACTTTTTCAAAGCGGGCCAAATGACGTCAAATAGATTGTGATCCATGCAGGTCACGCGGTGCTTGATTTTCTCGAAGACCTGCCGCCTCAGGCAGCGGCCCAGCAATGTACCGGCGTTGTTAGCTGCTGTGCTGCTGCTGGTGGTACTCCCGGTTGCCCCGGCACTCGGTGTCATCGGTACCGAACTTCGTCTGCCACCGGCTCCCGTTGCTCCACCACCACCGCCGCCGCCGATTCCCGAGGTCAGCAGCCTGAAGCATCGCTCCAATGTCGCCAAGGTCTCGGGCTCCGTGACGTCGCGACGCGCCGACGTCGTGTCCCCGTTCGCCACTGAGGTGATTTTTGTGGATTTTTTTTTGCGGGCGATTTTTTGTTTTCGTCGTGATTCGTGATTTTCCGGGTTTTTTTTTTAAGTTTCGATTATGGCGATGTGGTCGTGACGATCATGGTGGTTGCGAGAGCATGAGTTGTTGGACACATGAGAACAGTTATAGACACATTGTTTGAGTATAATACGATGGAAAACTATGGCAATCATGAAAATTCACAATTACATTATGTCGTGACTTCGTATGTAACGTGTGTGTATGCAGTTATAGACGTATAATGTTCGATGTTGCGTGTTTTACAAACGACGCAGTAGTGAATCAAGTTCGATAAGAAAAAAAAATATTGATCTACTGCATATTTCAGAAAGAATATTTTTTATTACTCTTGATTCACTTTGGTCTTCGAATAATAATCGTTAAAACTCGAAAAATGAAAGCCGTGGCTGACATCATGAATAGAGTGACATCGATCTTATATTTCGAATATATAATATACGTCCAATTTGTTCAACGTTTAATTACCTCTGCTAATTCGTATCGTGATGAGAAAAAATTATTGTTTGAAATGCCATACTTTTTTTTTTGTTCTACACACATGTCTATGTAACGAGAATTTCTAAGTATCGATAATTTGTTTTTTTACAAAATTTTTTTAAACTACACTACATCGTCTTCATACTGAAATAAATATATTTAATATCAACATCTTGATCAATGCTCTTTGATATTACACAACTACTTTTTACGCTCTACATGTCTAAATCTACGAAAGCCGTGCAAAAAAATTTTTGTACATCATCGCGTGTTTCAAATCAATCGCGAAAAAGTATTGAATACAATTTCTCGAATAATTTCTTCTCGTCGAAATATAATTCAGAAAAAAATCGTTAATTTAAATATAATAAATTTGTTTCAAAAGTATAATTAATATATAACATTGCTGTTCCACATGTCTCACTTACAGCACTTATTGAAAAAAAAAAATTAAAAATAAAAGTGTAAATATTAGTATCTCGTATATCGATATCGAACGTAAATTTTATAAAAATAATAACAGTGTAATAATCGTCCGCATGCAAAAAAAAAAATATATCAACG
This sequence comes from Galeopsomyia nigrocyanea, assembly GCA_035047105.1. Lineage (NCBI taxonomy): Eukaryota > Metazoa > Arthropoda > Insecta > Hymenoptera > Eulophidae > Galeopsomyia > Galeopsomyia nigrocyanea. The sequence goes on along the minus strand of JAWWMK010000040.1, from coordinate 475,045 downwards.
CGCGTCTTCGCGAAAAATACCTTTGTCGACGAGCATCTCGTCGGCGAGCGATTCGGGCGCGCCGAAATCGCGCAAAAGCTGCTTGTGCGACAAGTCGTCCTGATTGTGCTTGTAGTATTCCGCTTTCTGACCGAACTGCATCCAATTCAGCAATAAAATTACAATTCGTACTCATATAAACGTAGAAATATTATCGAACTCACGTTATCTTGTACGAGCGGATTGGCTCCGAGATGTAGCAGTAGATTGTAGTAATGTCCATTGTCGGCAAGCGTGGCTGCGTAATGCAGGGGCGTGCGTCCGTCCAAATCGAGCGCGTGAGTCGTCTCTGGAAATCTACCGGCTAAGTACCTGCACGAAAAAATCGATTTTTCACAAAACTGAAATATTTCGTAGGCTTCGTAAGATTGCCTGCCGAGATAAACTTCTCTATAGCACGCAAACTCTTCGCGCATATGACGAAATTTAAAAAATAATACCCATTTTCTTGGGTTTAGAGTCGTAAAAATTTTTTTCTGCGCTAGGGCTGGAAAAAAATTAATGGGGTTGAAAAATGCTCGTGAACATTAGCAAACACTCCAGGGACTACTTTTTTCAGTATTTTTCCGATTTTGTTAACAAACTAAAAATTTAATTACTTCGTTATTTGTTTATAACTTTTCACTGGATAATTATTTCTGAATGAAACTATATTTCTACGTAAAGGTCTTACTTTTTGCTATAATTTTGACTATTCAGAAATTTTTCTAGTGGTCTTAGAAGCCAAGAAATCAGCATTTGAAAAAATGACGTTATTCGCCTATTTCCATTGAAAAAAGCTCATTTGGTAATAATGTGAAAAAATGCCGAAAAAGTAGTTCTTGCGAACATTTCCAATGTTTACGAGAATTTTCCGTTAATTAAGAAGAGGAAACAGATCCGAAAGCCCTAGCTAAGAAATAAAATTTTTCAATTCTCATCCCCAGAAAATAGATATCATTTTTTCGATTTCGTCGTACATACCATAATAAAAAAAAAACGTTCCATACCTAACGACCGTCGTATGTCCGAAAATCACAGCAACATGCAGGGGGGTAGCGCCGTGGGGCGACGACTGATCCTTAGCCATGGCAAATTTGCGTCGATCCAGCGACACCTGCAGCTCCTTGAGATTGCCATCTTTGGCCGCCTTGTGCACGGCGCGTATCTTTGACTGCCAGAAAAGAAAACACCATGTATCTAACGAACACGGATACCAGCGCAAAAAGCACAAGCAAAATACCAACGACGTATAACTTGTTGATATCCATGAGCAACTCTCGGGCAACTGCACCAGCGAGCATTTTCGCAAAGCTTTTAACTCCAGGCGAAAAAGGAAAAGAAAAATTTTGTGTAAAGCCGCGACGCGACGCGACAAGGTCTTTGTAAGTTCGCAGCCAAGGCGAATATTGTCATATGCGACGAACTTTCTTCGCTTATACCACTACTTGGAAATATACGCAGCAATTAAGCGCCACTATGAATAATCCATGTACAATTGGAAAGAAGCTTATAACCTTAATGAAGCTTATATGTATATATATATATGACTTACCATGTAGGTCGGAACATTATCGATGAACGCCTGTAATTCGGGGTTGCTCGAGTGTCGATTAACGAGTCGATGTCCTTCGCCACTTAGCACAAGCGCCGCCAGCTGCTCCATCGTGCCGTTCTCCGCGAGCTCAGCCGCTTCCTCGTCATCGGCTGTCGCCTCCTCATTCCCATTATCTTCTTCCTCCTCTTCCTCTTCTTCTTCTTCTTTCGCTTCTTCTTCTTCTTCTTCTTCTGGTGGTGCTTCTTCTTCTTCTTCTTCTTCCTCGTCTGCGGCTGCCTATAAAACGACCAACAACAACCTCTCTCGTCTCTCCGTCATACCTTCACCGATCATCTCTCTCTCTCTTTCTTTCATTCACCACGCATACGTGGATTTTTCTCTTAATAATGAAAGGGAAACACGTACGCGTGTGTTAACTGGCGCTCGGTCGCGCTACGAATGACACAAAATAAAAAGAGAGAGAGAAAGAGAAAAAGACGCGCACGATTTGGCTTCGCGTGTTAGTACTCTATCGACTTATAGTGTGTGTGTGTATATCGATCTTTCTCCGTTTTTCCATTACACTGTAAGCGCGCGGGCAAGAAAAAGGGGTGACGAGAGACAGAGAGAGAGAGAAAGGTAGCTTAATGTACTGAGGCATTAGCTTCCACCACGACAGGTGTGCGTGACATGCCGATCGATCGGTATCTCTCTTTCTCTCTCCCTACCTACCTCGGGAGGTTCGATATATACGGGGAAGCGCGCCCTTATTTCTTTTTTTTTTCCTCACACGTACGTATACACCTGTCGCGTTCTCTTTCCCTCTCTCTCTCTCTCTGTTTTTTTACGGTAATGAGCTTTATGCAGTCGCGATGCCGGGAAATCGGTTTTGAGGTTTTTTAAAATGCATATCGATTTTTTGCAATTCTTTCTTTGATGAGCTGTATATGTGGTGCTTTTATTTTTTCGCGGATTGTTGGATATTACTTCGCTAGTAACGCGTGTCGTTATAAAGGTCAATGAACTCGGAATTGTATATTCGAGCTCTGTTGTATTGAATTTTTTTTTTTATTACAGCGCGTTAGTTTAATAAACAACGATATCGATCGCGACTCGTAATTTGGTATGCTTAAATGAGCTACGAATTAACCTTGCTCGCGATGGAATAAAATAATGTAAAGTATATACGCGATACTCGAAGCTTCAATGCCGATCGTAATGTATATTACATTTAAAATTCAAAAAGTTGTTGGTCTTTCGCTTCGAGTGTTTACCTTTGGGAGTACCTTGTGGGGTAAAAGTATATGTATAACGATTATCTACTATATATATACCACGCTCTCGTTTGTACTATCTATTTGTATATAATATGTGTTTCGCTACATACCGAGCGACTACCTTTAATGAACAACTCGCGCTCTCTACATCGATTTTACCGTTTTCGCCTTGTTTTGCAATCGCTTATGGATGGAATAATTGAACGAAAACGCGATGGATCTCTCGGTGTTCGATGATTTTACATTTATACTGCAAGGTGCATCTCACGCTTTTATCCTTTCACACGTCTGCGGATATTTCTCTTCGGGAGATGAAAGGCATAAATTTTTTGTTGGATTATAAATAATATGAAATTACTTTGTAAAATAACTGTTAGTCTTAACGTAAAAAATATCAGTTTAAAAATAATTATCACGAGAAGATCATATACTTATTTCGCATTGTATAGATGAATATCTAGAAAATAAATAAATTAGATATAAAGTAATATAATATATATGATTGTACAAAATGGTGAAGGTGAAGCAACGAAGGTAATTTGAAATTATCAGTCGTCAACAAAACCGTTGAATTGTAATCAAACATTTTTTATTGAATTTTACTTGTGTTTTTTTTTTATAATCGGTGTATTATACAAACATCAATAATATTTATACTAGAATCGTGTTATATTCATCTATGATAGTCAAAGCGTGCGTTTCTCGTCGTTAAAACGACTATTGATATAATAAGTAATGTATTTCTTAAAAGTAATTTCAGTTTATTTATCGTAATTTTCGTGCATGAAAACCATTAAAAATTTTGAAACACATAGAGAGTCGAAATATGAGTTGAAATGATAAGGTTTGACAAATATACTTTTTAAGAAATACTGCATTGTTGAAATTTTTGTACGTGTTATTGCACTTCTAGACAAGTGTATGTAGCAATCTCAAGTGTAACATTGATTATTATATTGACAATAAGTATGTACTATCGTCATCGTCACAGCAACAGTCAACTCCAAAATATTTTTTTTTCTCAATACTCTTCTAAGATAGACGTAGCTAAAAAAATCGATAAAAAAATAATCGTTGCTTTTAATTATTAAATATAGTTTCTGTAATATTACTAGATAGATGATATCACATGTGTATATGTTTCGACGCGAATTATTTGATAGTCATCTTTTGTACTATTGATAGAGATTTTCCTGGCTGATTGACCATAAAACAGAGCAGTAAATGAAGATTGTCGATAAAAGATATCGCATAGACAGCAGACACACATGTACAAATATGAAACACGAACTTCACCTATAGTTCTCACGGAATACTCAACTCTATATAGAAATTTTGCTTTGCGTTTGGATATACGCTGTTCAATAATTAATTTTCAGTTTACAACATAGTACACTGGCGTGAAATCTATTTATCGATTTGTTGTCTCGGAACTCGAAAATTTTTAAAACGTGTGCAATCATGCTATTATGAAGTGATTAATAAAGTTTGAAAAACTTTCTACATAAGCAGACAGTGAGCGTTAGACATTTATTACCGAGCAAATGAAATTAATTTTACTTCAGTTACGTCAATTAATTTTTTATGAGGCTATTTAGATCCTTGTGATTTACGGTTCCTTCTATGAAAAACGGATTAAAATATTTTTTTAAATGCTTTTATTTTTCAATTTGTAACTCGAATTGAAAAGTAACCAGGAGTGAATAGCCATGCATTAACCAAACGAAAACAAAAATATTCTTTTAAATAGTGCATGATAGCCTGGTTAACTGGTGATAAGTAATTAGCTTGATCAACGGTAATAATAAATATGAAGATTCGCGAAAAAAATACGCCCCAACAAGCGGCGTTGTATCAGCGACTCTCATAGTTCGTAACTCGACAAACTCATAAGTACCCACGCGCAATTCGATCTCTATCCCTCGACGTGAATATACAACCCGCACTAATAAGCCACTGTGGCTTTTAGATAAATTAAATGTGAAATTTTGATAAATGTTACAGAGTGCCATTCATTCAAAGTATTATTTTTTCGCGGATATTACCCGGCGAACGAAGTGCGATGCATGTTGACTGCTCATGTAGAAAGCTACTAGTCAAATATCGAATTCAAAATAATGTTATTTCATCGATATTGATAAAGGTGCTGAATGCCGAAATTTCTCAACTGGCAAGATCGATGACGTTTAACAGGCTTGTTTAAACCAATGAGTGACACGTGTTTTTATATAGCAGCCTTTCTCACAGAAAAGATATACAACAATTGCATTACACGTTCTGTTTATCGCTAACCTGCTCTTCATCGTCGTTCGGCGTGGCGACGACGCCAGAGTCGGCTGTGCTCGGTTCAACCTTCTCATCGCTTTCGTCGCCCTCCTCGTCTTCAGCCTCAGCCTCAGCCACGGGCTCGAGTTCTTCAGTCTCTTCGGCCGGCACTTCCGCTTCGCCGGTTTCTTTGTCGGCTTCCTCGACTTGCGGAGCTTCCTCTTCCTCCTCGCCTTCCTCCTCCTTTTCTTCCTCCTCCCCTTCCTGTGTTTCGTCCAAATCCTTTGCTTCTGCTTCGGCTTCAGCATCGGCATCGGCATCTTCACCACCTTGAACCTCATCTTCGACTTCAACTTCTGCTTCTACTTCTACTTCTACTTCATCTTCAGCTTCGGTCTTGACCTCTACCACTTCGGGCTTGAGCTCGGACTCTGCAGCCGCGGTCTCAGAGGTCTCGAGCGTGGGATCGAATTCTTCGGACGGGGGCTTAGAAGGAGGCCTCGACTGAGCGGACGCGGGCTTCGATTTAGCGGAAGCGGGTTTCGACTTAGCGGAAGCGGGTTTTGAAGTGAAATCTGTTTCATCGACATCGTCGTCGTCGTCTAGTTCGGGTGTGGGCCCCATCATAGCCGACGCGGGCTTCGAACTGTGTCGCGACTTTGCGGACGCAGGCTTCGAACGGAACCCCGACTTTGCGGACGCGGGTTTTGAAGTGGAATCGGTTTCGTCGACATCGTAGTCGTCGTCTAGTTCGGGTGTGGGCCTCATCATAGCCGACGCGGGCTTCGAAGTGCGGTTCATCTTAGCGGATGTGGGCTTCGAACTTGGTCGCGACTTTGCGGACGCGGGTTTTGAAGTGGACTCCGTTTCATCGATATCGCCATCATCTAGTTCGGGTGTGGGCTCCATCATAGGCG
>JAWWMK010000040.1:417937-460632 GCA_035047105.1 Galeopsomyia nigrocyanea | reverse complement strand
TAGCTAACCGGCGGACGCCAATCCCCCCCCCCCCCCCCCGGTTACTGGACCTACAGCTTAAGGTGGAATCCGAACCATCAGAGTCTCGATGTTAATTTTGGCACATACACTTTTTTTTAAAAAAGCCATTGGTACCCACCGGTAATCGAACCTAGGTCTCCCGCATCCACTGAGCCACCGCGACTCTGATGAAATGTATTAACACTCCGTGTACGTATACTCACGGTTTTAGTAATTAAGGTCACCAGTAAAGCTTCATGCAACTATGGGGAGGTTAGAATACAAGGAATCACGCAATGATTGTCGGGCTAAGCTTGTTCTCTGGCTCGTATGTACGACCGCTCCCTACGAGAGTTACGGCTAGATCCATTGTAGCAGATGGTCGATGTATCTCTCCTGGTGAGGCGAGGCCTTATGAACTAAATTTCGGCTCGCGTAGATGAGCAATTTGTGGTCCATTCTGAGCACAAACACGCGGTCCTCCAAGTAACGCTGGAAGTACTTGACGGCTTCATAGGCGGTAAACGGCTCTTTATCGTAACTTCTGCATCTCCTCTCGGTACGTGTTATTCAATTTTCTAGGGAAGGAGCCCACCGGGCACTGCGTCTCGTGATCTGATTGTCTGTTCTAATGCTGTGGCTACGGCGGTGACCGGAGTATCTGTGAACAAAGTAAGGGTTGTGTCCAGAGCGAGAAAAGAGTTGGCCATGGCACTCGTTTGTGCGCAAAAAAGGCACCTTCTTGAATGGAATTCCAGCATCTCAGATTAGCGTGTTTGCTTTTAGGCGCACCTCAGAACAAATCGTCCACGGGGAACTTCAGCTAAGCGGCGTTCGAGATGCAGCGTTGGTAGTAGTTGACGGACCCTAGGAAGCTACATAGCTCATGGTACGTTAAAGGCCTGGGGATGCGCTCGATGGCATCTACCTTGTGTGGCGGGGATCGAAATTTATCTCGTGAGACTCGGTAGCCGAAAACCGTGATCTTTGGTAGACGAATTTGGCACTTGCAGAAGTTAATAGCGAGCCCTGCCGGCTGCAGGACCTGGAACAGCTGCTGAAAGTACTACTGGTGCTCTTTGTAGGGTTTTTGAGAAGACGATGATGTCATCAAAGTACCAGCGCACCAAGGGTAGGTCATGAAACAGCGAGTCTAGAAACCTTTGAAGAGTTTGTCTAGCATCGCGGAATAGCCGCATCACCAGGAACTCGAGAAAAAAGCGTGGTGACAGCAGTTTCGCTGATGTCTTCTTGAGCCATCGGGATCTGGTAGAAAGCCTTCTCCAGTTCGATGACGGAAAACACGATGCCACTGTACCCCCGTACAGAAGGTCCTCGATAACGGTAGTGAGTAGCGGTCTGGTTTCGTGATGTTGAATCGAGGGTAGTCATTTGTGATGCGGTAAGTGCCATCGTCTTTTTTTCACCAGGTGTATGGGACTGGCTCATTGGCTGGAAGAAGGCCATACGATACATCTCCTTGATAGCTTTCTTGGCTCCCGTGAAGCGCTCACCATGCAGAGGTCGGGGGCACTCGTAGGAAGCTTGTGTCGAGAGTGTCTTTAAGGATGACCCTACGACTGCTGGGTTTGGTGATTTGAGCAAAATTGGTGAGCAGAGCGTGTCGCTGAGAGGTCGCCATCGGGATATCCTCGAGGATAGCCACGTAGTATCTAGCGACTACACAGGCTCGGGCTGGCATATACTGAGTGAGGTGGTCAGCCAAGCGCAGGTTCGGAAGGTCCACGAGAAGGCCTACGTGAGTCAGGAAGTCTGCGCCTATAACAGCCCTCAAACATCCGCGATGATGAAAGGACAGGTGTAGTTTCTACGGATCTCGAGGTTGAGCGAGAAAATGGTACGGCCATACGTTGCAATGGACGACATGTTTGCCGAATGGAGCAATAGCAAGACGGCGGAGCCTGAATCTTTTGTCCTTGATGTGCAGGTAGTTCTTTTCTTTGAGATCAGTGTACTGCCGTGTGCCGCCTGGATTGACGACAGCGAGCTCAGTTTCCCTGGTTGAAGAGTTGCTGAAAGGGACAGGGCTTGCGGCATCGCTCTTCATCGGCCCCGAAGCGGTGGTGATGATAGCAAAGTCAGTCCAGCGGTCCAAGGGAAGTTGCACGGCTCTCCGGGACACAGCACAATTAAAACTCTGTATTGTATACAGTAATAACCTCTGAATCAACCATTTGACTTCCTAATTAACTCATTGCGTTTGGACTGTTACAGAGACCTTTCGATTTCTTTATGTCGTTGTAGCTGATAGCTGCAATGAGTATTCGCCGTCACAAAAGTTTATTCTCACCCAAAAAAATGGATTTTCAATAACTTGACGTTATTACAAATTGAGCTTATTGTATTATTAGCCCATCAACATTAGCTATTCCTCATCTGTTGACCAGACAAGGTATCCAAAATAACTTTTTCGTATTTGAAAAATTTGTCCATTGTTTGTCGACTATTGCGTTTTATCACGTAAAATATGAAAAATGAAGTATTTAAATTGCATGTAAATTTCAATCGCATTATCATCATATGAGCAACGAAATGAGATATTATATACTTCCAAACTTCTAATATAAAAAGTTTTCGTTTTTGTATTTTGTAAATAAATAAATAAAAAATTTTTCGCTCGCAAGAATAGATTTAATCTAAGTAACCATGCTCATAAAGCTTAATAAATACGTGCGTTGCTGCATAAATTCCCGTAAAGTTGTATTCCCCTTTACATAGAAGTAAGTAAGCTTTTTTTTTGTGGTAATCGGTCTATATTGCATCGCCCAATGTAGATTAACTCGATATTATTTTATTGTTGTGTTGTTATTATGTATATTTTTTTCACAAAAAATAATTATGTTAACTTGAGTGCCATTTTTGCATTAAATAAAGACTCATAGATTTCATAATATTATACTTCTTTTAATATGAGTAAATCATTATTTGTAATAAATGTGTAGAGCATTAGAATTCACAATTTACTTCCTTAATGCCAATAAGCATATGAAATTCACTATAGTTATCCTAAGTTTACGTAAAATTAATGTATTTCGCTTATTTTTGCAAAAAGTCACTGATTAATCCTCGTCACTCGACTATGCTAATTTTAATTGGACCATACAATGTATTATATTTTTAGCTGTAAAGTACGGTTTTAATTAATTTTTTTTTCTTGCGTATTTTTATTTTCATATCACTATTTGTTACGTAAACGAAAGTTCACATCTTTTAAAAGGCAAACAAAAAACAAAAGAATGTGTCACAAACGCAACTTGTTCGTCTAAAAGCTTGAGGTTCGCGAATATTATATCGAATAAATGAAACGAATAAGTAGAAAGAATTGAATCATTGTTATTTGCTGGATTTGCTTCTCCCACCTTTGTGCGTCAACCATTGCCACCAGCTTTGTCGCTTTACATATACGCCTCTTTAATAATTCTCGCCAGTAAGGTTACAAAGCTATATCTTACTCATCATAAATTGATAGGCTCATATATTATTATTGAATAAACTCTATTATGTAAGTGGGAGGGAACGCAACACTTTTATTTGCTGGATTTCTTTCTCCCACCTTGGCGCTAGTCAACCACCTCTACCGGCTTTGTCGCTCGTCGCTGACGCCTCCCTTGACTTTTTTCGCCAGTACGCTCCGTAACCGCAACCCATCAGTTACAAGTAGGAAAATTAAATAATATTTAATAACGTTAAACAGTATTACTTGTAATCAATTTTTAAGTTGAAGAAAGTTTATTATTTTTATTTTTATTTTATTTTAGGAGTAATGCGTTAATAATAAAAATTTAATTAGTGTATTAATTTAACTAGTGTATTTTTTCGATGTAAAAATCATTTTGATGGTTTCATGGAAAAGTAATAAAGCAGCATGGAAATCGCAAGAAAAAAGAATACCCACAATAAAGAAGAGACGAGTAACAACTTCGATTGGGCTTTCAACTTGAACCGCTTGATTCTCAACTTTATCGGCGTTTGGCCAAGTCAAGTCGAAGACAGCATTGGTAGAAGTTTGCGGGTACCATTTATGTGTCTATGGATATTATTCGGCTTTTTCTTGCCACAGATGTATGCGCTTATACTGGTTCGTCGGAAGCTACCTCTGTTTGTTGATAATGTCATTACGAGTTGTGCGTCTTTTCTTTCCATGGCCAAACTTTTTTTCATCTGGTATAACCGACGAGGTAATCAATGTTATTCTTATATTTCTAATGCTCTTCTGGGCATACAAAGAAAATTCATGTAGCTTACTTCATGTATCACAAATCCTATCACTGAAAACTTTCCTTGTTCACTTACAATCTTATGATTATTTGCTTTTTTAATCGTTATGCAAAAATTATATCTACGAATAAGTTTTACAACATAAACAAAATTATTTCGTTTTTCATATTTTATGTTGGCTGCATTCTTCTTAAAAACGCACTAAAAATCACGCGAAGTAACCAAATTATTCATATATTTATATAAGAATTGTAATTTATTACACTAGTCTTCAAATCATTGATCAGCTGGATGACCGCTGACTGGTCGAGCAAAAGGAGAATGTGGGAGCAAAAAGTGATGATAAAGCAAGCCCGCCGCGGACGTTTATTCACCATCAGCGGCTACGCAATAATGTTCACCAATATGAATTTCTTCATAGCTTCGCCATTTTTCAATCTTAGCATACGCATCGTCAACAATATCACGGATCTCCACGAGAAGCGTTTCTTTCCATTACAGAGTTTCTACCCGTACGACTTCACCAAATCGCCAGCTTTCGAACTTACGTATCTCACGCAACTCATCGCCATTGGCTTCGCTGGCTTCTCATTTTCGGCAGCCGATAGTTTCTTCGGCGCTCTCGTCTTTCATGCGAGTGGTCAGTGCGAGATTTTAGCTGCGAGGATGGCTAGATTGTTAGACTTTGTAGTTGCTTCGACGCCAAATCGTGAATACAAGAGAAGTCAACTGTTCTTACTCAAGTTAAAAATCCAGGAGGTAGTGAAATTTCATATTCATCTTATTAAGTGAGTTTATACGTTTTTGTAAAACTTTGCATGATGCATATTTGTGTAAATATCGATGCAATTTCGTGATATCTAGATTTGTACTTGCGATTGAAAAATCGTTCAACCTGTTAATCCTGGCGCATGCTCTTGGTTTGTCTGTCATGATTTGCTGCGTTGGTTTCGGAGTCATACAAGTATGTATTCTCCGTAGATATAAAAACAACTATTATAGTGATTGTGTAATGTGTATTTTTTGAATTCTAGTCACTTAACGGAAGTCTACCGATCGCTCAAATATTTACACTCGCGGCATCTTTGATGAACACATTGTTGCACATGTTCGTTTACTGCATTGCGACTGAAATTTTAACGTCGAACGTAAGTTTTTTTTATTTTTATGTCATTCTTCGTTATTCTCATTTTTACTGACAAGGCTGCTTGCGGCATGTTGTTTAGAGCGCAGAATGTTTTCAAGAACTTTATAGTTGCAATTGGCATCAATTGCCCCCCAAAAGCGCTCGAGATATTATCCTGATAATGATTCGATCGAAATTTCCTTTGCAACTCACAGCTGGAAAATTTTTTAATTTGTCGTTGAGTGCCTTTGTACAAGTACGTTGTCATTGCAATTTTTATACAACACTTTTATATAACTTCATAAATTTCATAATATGCTCAATTTTAGGTATTGAAAAGCTCAATGGGTTATATATCTATGCTGTTAACTGTTAGTTAAGATCATAATTTTTTGTTTCAATGCTAAAAAAGCATGTACGGTAGAGTAATTCTTAAAATATAATATATATTTTTTTGCTTTGTGAATAAGGACTGGCGAATACTTCGCGGTATGAGATTTACACTATTGAATTATTTTTATGTGAATAATAAAGAATATACGAAGCAAACTTTTTAATTGTCATACATTGCACGATTATCTGCAGTTAAATTACCTTGGATATGTACTTGCTCTTCTTCTCACTTTCTTTACACTCTGCAACTGCATGGAAATTATCAATGCATACTTATCAAGTAAAGTAATTTACATAACAATTGTTATACGTGATACTACGTATGTGTAAAATTACTGTCAACAAAATATATAATGCACTTTATGTTTTACAAAGATGTTCAATGCGTCATTCCATAAACCATTATTATAATTTAAATAATAGGTATAGCCAACAATAAACTCACTTTAGTGTCGTAATGTGTCAAAGAAGGGCATGTAATTGAGAAGCTTCTAATTATTGTAAATTGAATAAATGGCTGTTGTCGGGTGAATTATATCGAATGGACTGTAATAATATCTGCCTGAAAATAAAAAAATGTTCTTACTCCGATTCAATGGATGTTTTCACAGATTCAAATTCAATCCTGACAATAATACGAATCTTTGTATATACTTAAAAACGATACTTGCCAGCAAACATTTAAAGACGTTGGAGAATTCTAAGGCAGAAGTTATTTTCGACATAAAACTCAATATTCTTTCCGCACGCAATGTGTTTCTAAGGCTATAATTATGTCTCATTATATCGATCACTTATTCTGCGGAAAGGAATAATAAATCACGTACTTCACTGAAACTCTGTACGAGACAATTATTATTATGCATTCGATATGACAGAAAGAAGAGAAAGAAATAATAGCCGCAAAAACTTTTATTTTTCTCTTATGGCTTACCCTATTATTACAGTAAAGCTTCCGAGAAATAAATTATAGGCTTCTTGTTAGAGGCATATTTCTCTCGATATTATTAAATGTACAACGTATTTATCTGAGTTGCACAACGCTTTTTTATCTATATCCTTGCTGCCAGCTATATGCTCTACCTATAATCAATAACGAAGGTGCAAGTCGATCGTTTGTGTCTCCCGAAGCTTGTAGCTTTTTGCTTGCTAGACGATTTCTTTCTAATACGAATGTTTTTCAGTCTTCACATATCACTAGATTTAGATATCATTGATTAATCATTAATTTTAGTTGTTTTGGACGATTCGTTTGTTTTACCTAACGATCGTGAAACTTAATTGTACATATCCAACTAGATACACAAGTAGTACAAGTTCGAGAATAGTCAGACATGCGTTCAGGTCAGGCATGTTCAACATGCCTTTTTATTTATTTATTTTTTTAATATTTTAGTTCTTTTATTTACATATTTCCATAACACCTTTGATCAATCACATAATTAACAACGAATGCACTATACTTTTTGATTTTTTATTTCAAATTGCATTGAGAAACGTAGAAAAGTTATAGTTTTATCGTTTTTTTTTTAATTTTTTAACTTCGATGCCATTGCTATATGTGTCCTGAAGTACTACAGGGGTATGTAAAGCAGAGTTGGTATTGTAAGTAGTAGGGCTCAGAAAGAAGTCCGATATGCATTCATAAATTATAATGCAGATTAGTATATTAATATGTTATATTACTTTTTCAGATAAAACCGTCAACGTCCTTTTACATACTTACGGAATATCTACTGGTACTTATCTAATTGAGTCTGGAATATTAATACAATTATGGAATGTACTGTGGAGAATCAGAATTTCTTCTTGCATTTTCAACGGAAATTCAATTGGGAAGAACAATATAAAGGAAAATGATTTACTTTACCAGGATTAATACAAAATACGCTGCCAGCTGCTCTGGCGAAATGCTTTCTTGGAGATAGAAGATAGCTTTTTTTTATGTTTTGTTACTTAAGAGAATGCAGAAGGGTTGATTTCTCTGAAATTCTAGTCCTTTGCATGAACGCAGATTATAAAAATCATTTGTTCCATTGGATGTACATTACTTTTGCGGTACTTGATTTTATCTAGGGATGACAGTTTAGTGATTAGTTCAATAAATCACTAAGATGTATTACTCTTTACTGTTCAGTAAGTTTTTTCCATATGTATCTTCCTTCGTGGGTAAAGACACGAAATGACACGATGACATCTATTTCTATCAAGATCTACAAATACTTATTCTTCTTCTTTCGCTTCTTCGGTTTACGTAGTACCGTATGAAGAGGTGGTACACATACATAAGAAGAGCGCAATCGCTATTCTCTGGCACTCGGACGCAGTAATGATTAAAACTCTCATCGTTGAAAAAATTTGCCTTTGAAAAAAATCTTTCAGTGACAGAAAGTTGAACCTGGTCAGAGAGAAGCAGATTAAGATAAAGAAGTGCAATATTGCCTTGCCTAATTTCTTGGGCCATTCTGAATTGCGGATTGGCATTCTAATTCCGCCTTCGCTGCGAGGGATTCTGCGTTTCGGGCCGCGGGACATGTTGCCACGTTGAAGTGAGTCCCTTATTGGTTGAAACCTTCCATGATTTTCAGCTTGTTTGAGGGTTAGGGCGAGGTACTATTTTGATCCTTTCATTTTATTATCATTAACAGGTTAGATCGTTGCAATGCCTGCATCATCATCCATTGTGATGAGCTGTTTGATATGCTCGCTATGTCTTGAGCGGGAATCGGGAGGTGGCGTGAAAGGGGACTAAAGGATACGCATTTTATAAAATATTTGTTAGGCTCAGTTAAGTCTTTGGCTCGTGTGCACATCCGTTCACTACGAGAGCCTCGATCAAACTCTTATGTTACACAAGTTAATAGGTGTAAGTAGTAAAAGTTCGAGAATAGTCAGACATGCCTTTTAAAGACATCATATATGTTCGATATATCAGCTTACTTATACCTTTCAAATCTTTCATAAATCACCTAATCAATAATGAATGCACTACTTTTTTAAACAAGGTCATTTGTTTCTCGTTTTTGTATTGTGAATGAGTATTTTAAAGGAGGGATTTGTTCGAAAATTGGCGGTATTGATTTTCGATTCTTGTAAACTGCCCAATGATATATTATAGGTAAATTATTAGCGTTTTGTACGTAACCTTGGTCGTCTAGCACTGTGAAAGATAGTGGTGGTAATCAGCCTGTTCTTTTACATCATTCGATGTAATTTCTATCGACGGTAGTGATTTTCTTGATTAGTGGGTTGGAATCCACGTCTTTAGCATTTGCGAAGTATTCACGAGTAAGCTTGATAAGAAATTATCGATGGGCGGTATGTTGGCCTCGTCGTATAAATCATGGTTGCTAATGTAACGTTTGTAATCTGATGAAGCCGAGCAGTGTTTACGTAAACATGTCTGTAGACATTGTCTCTCGAAAAGCCTCGATTTTTCCATGGTGCCCTGAGGATTGATTGTACCATAAGGGTACAAAAATTGCGTACGTCGAAATTAGTCTTATTAATAAGCAATAGCAGGTAATCTTAGCTCTAGCGTTGGGGTGTTTATTGTAGAAAAGTTTAGCATTCGCGTGAAATGCTTTGCGTGCTTTACAAGCATATAAAAAGAATGGTCGGATAGTCGCACGAGGTGATCAATATAAAATCCGAAGTTTCGTTTTTGTAAGGAATATTTTCATAGGTAATATTATCGTAGATTTTGCTAGACATTTGACGCATCGGTATGGGAGATTACATCCCGCGGCTTTGTGGTTCGTTCGCTGGCAGTTGTATTATTGTAGTACTTTTGCGAAATGCATCAAGAGCGTCTTATCATATATTTATTTATTTTAACTTTTATAGTTATAAATTTTTAACAATATCGTATAAGATAATTTCCACTTTCTCATTCTATGTCTAAATACAAAAATAAGTTATCTCTGTACGTGTGTGTGTTTTATTTTACACTGTTCACTGTATAATTCATATTTCCACACTTGCTCTTTTTTTTTTCCTTTCCTCGCTTCTAGTCTGCTCCATTTCTTCTTATTTTCCATGCTCTCTCATCCTTTCTCATACTCACTTGAGTCCTCCCATGCTGTCTGGTTCGAACCATCCACCTCTTACGTACATTTTCCTGTTTTCCACGTTGATTTCCATTGGTATGCCTACATCCTTCCCCAACTCCCTCAGCATATTTGAAATTCTAATCATAGCTTCTTTGTTCTTTCTCTCGTCGTAGCTCAGCCATTCATCCAGTGTCGCAATCCCATCGACATTATATAGGTCTCTCTCTCTCTTTACTCCAAACCTTATGTCTTGCTCTTTTGCTTCTGAACTCCAACCAATACTTCTTATCCACGTATAGCTTTACTCCCTTCAGCTCCTCACCTGTCAATTCTTCTGCTTATTTCTTTATGTCTTGTCCTAGCTTCCAGTTTACTCTCTTCTTCATAAAAGCACCGTATCCTTCCCCAGCATATTCCACAGCTTCGCTTCCTTCATCTGTCCCCTCGCTACTCCTTTTCGCGTCTCCCAGCCTACTCTTGATACTTTCTTTTCCCATTTCAATTTCTCTTTTCTTTAGTTTCTTCATTTCTTCATCAAGCTCTTTTATTTTCTCTTCTCGCTTCTTATTGCCTTTTTCTTCTTTCTTTTTACCTTCTTCCAGGGCTGGCACTCTCTTTTCTGATAGCCTCCTCTTTTTTCTTTCTGCATGTGCTTAAATTTTCCTCCCACTCATTTCGTCTCTTCTTTTGCTGCTTTCCAGCTTTTCTAGCCTCGACTCAAAATCTTCTAATTTACTTTCCATTTCTCTTTTCTTTTGCTTTACTATTTTGCTTTCTTTTCTCTTTTCTCTATCAGTAGTCTGGATATGCTTTTCTTTGCTTAACCTTTTTTTTGCCTAAGTCTCTGCTCTCCTTTAAGGTCTTGCCACCTCATCGACCGTAGGGCATTCATTACTGTTTATTGTAGATTTAGTTTCGTTATATGCATTCGACAATGTTTTTGTTTATTGTAATCTGTGTGGGTGAAGTTATTTTTTTGTTACGGAACATGGAGTTAATTTGTGGGAAGAAGTTATTCGTGTTTTTATAATTTACTTTTCTCGCTTTGTTTGCCCAATATCTGTTACAATTAGCGATGGAAAATTCTTTATTAAGTTTGTAAGATATTATGTTCATATTTTGATTTAGATATGCTACTGCGTTTTTTTACTTCCGGTCTGTTCGGATTCAATATCTTTTTAGGTTGTTTAGACTAGAGATTAGTTTATGTTTCTTTTTATATTTTTTTTGTTAAAATATTTTGAGATGCTATCCGTTGGTTTGAAAACCAGGACCATGTAGTTTATTGCGTTTTTGTTTTGTTCGATATAGTCGTCAATTTCTCGATTTGATAGGTTAACATTGGATGGAATATTTATGGTAATGGAATTTGGTTTTTTCTCAACTATTTCCGAGTTGGTTTTTTTAATAATTTTTTATTTTTACAAGATTTAAGTAGTCGTAAGTTTCGAGGTTACAGTTGATTGTATAATTTGGATGATTTATGGGTCGTGGAAGGTAGCTCCCATATTTCAATTTTGTCAACTTTTTCATAAACTATAATTAGCTCAATCGATTCCGCGTCGCTTAATTAGCAAGAAGTTTCATATGCATTCGTTTGCGCGTCGCCAATTTTTAGGAGAAAAATGCAAATTTATATAGGGGGGCTGAGGCTTAACCCCCATAATAAAAATGGGCCCTTAATCAGTCCCATTTAACTTTTAAGTAAATCTGATAAGTAATCGCGGCTCCCATCTCTCCCATGGCTGACATTATCCATCCCCCATGAATATTTCTTGGTTTTGGAGGTTATTAACATGGGGTAGGTGAAGTTCGAAACGGTCAGATATATTCGGGCTGGTGCGTGGGGTCAGAAGCGGCCTAATCACGGTATTAATGCTGTCCGCATAAGTCGGTAGTATCTGCATAAGTATGACTTTCTGGTAAAAAAAAAAAATCGGTAAAATTCAACTTAGGGTATTGACACCATCGTTGCCGAGAGTATTGTGTATTGTACATTATAATTAACTGCCTCATCAGGTATAAAGAAAGAGTTTATTTAACGTTTGAATGATTTGTGGCCCTGAAAAGGGCCGATTAACGACGTCGCTGCGGAGTTATAATGGTTATCATGGTCGCAGCATTTAAAAAAATTTGAACGTCTCCCTGCATTTCGGCAGCATAGTTGCAGTCAATGTTTAACGATAGGTTGTTTGACAGGTCAAGTGATATTATTAAATTTAATTAGAGCTGGTGCCCTTGGTAACAGTCTTGGTGCCCTGAGTGTCGGCGTGTTTGGCATGTTCACCATGAAGGAGAAGCCTGACAGCAGTCAGGATCTGCCGAGACGTGATAGTCGATCCCAGGTGAGGGCTTCAGCGGCGATACGCTCGAAGATGTCGTTGACGAAGCTGTTCGTGATGATCATGGCCTTGCTTGAAACACCGGTGTCGGAGTGACCTTGCCTTCTTTCCGCGCTTCTTCCTGTCACTCTTGCTGATGTTCTTCTGGGCCTTTCCCGACTTCTCGACGACCTTGCCGTTAGCTTTTACTTGTTTGTTTCGCAGTATATCTGTTTAGCATGTTGCTGCTGTGCCAATCGGCCCTTTTCAGGGCCACTAAATCTATTCAACATTAAACAAACTCTTTTTTTATACTTATTCAGGCAAACAACTACGCTATTTAAAGCACAATATTGTCTGCAACGATATTGTTAATAACTGATCAGGACAGGTTTAATTTGTTAAACCCGCTACGGTTACAACTGATTGAGCCGTGGGAGCGATGGAAGCCACGACTATGCTTGTTAGCTGGATGATAGTCACTAACATTACATTTTTATTAAATATTCAGTGAACGTTTCATTCTAGCAACAATTTTATTTTCAAAAAAAATTCATTAAAAAAAAATGAAAATTGGGGGATAACATCCACGACTTCTTGGAAGTTATTCCGAAATTTCGTTTTTTTTTACTTTTTAATAAACTAATTAGCTCAATCGATTCCGCGTCGCTTAATAAACAAAAAGGTTTATATGCATTTGTTTGCGCGTGACCGTTTTAGGAGAAAAATGCAAACTTATATATGGCGACTGAGGCTTAGTCCCCATATTTGAAATAGGCCCTTATTCATTCTCATTTAACTTTTAAGTAAACGCGATAAATACAATCGATTCCACGTTCGACCCCCCGTGATAAAATTGTTGCTAAGATGAATTATTCATTTAGTAAGTAATAAAAATGTAATGTCAGTGACTATCATCCAGCTATCAAGCATAGTCGTGGCTCCCACCGCTGCCACGGATCAGTCAGTAATTCAGCGCGCTGTAAATACTAAAAAGTAACCTTGTGCTGAAATATTAACAATATCGCTGCAGAAAATATTGCGCGTTATACACCGTAGTTATTTGCCTCAATAAGTATAAAAAAGGTTTGTGAAGTTATTGAGTGGCCCTGAAAAGGGCCGATTGGAAAAGCCGTAACATGCTAAACAGATATACTGTGTAACAGACAATAAATGGGAGAAATTATCTCTCGTTTGGAATATTTTATAGAATATACTATAGTACACCATGGTTCCAATAGGTAAATTTAGCGGCAAAGCCGTCAAGAAGTCGGACAAGGCCCAGAAGAATATCACCAAGGGTGACGTGAAGAAGCGTGGAAAGAAGAGGAAGGAAAGCTACGCTATCTATATGTACATACAAGGTGTTGAAGCAAGTCCACCCCGATACCGCGGTCTTTTCAGCAAGGCTATGAGCATCATGAACAGCTTCGTCAATGACATTGTTGAGCGCATCGCCGCTGAAGCATTTCGCCTGGCTCACTACAACAAGAGATCGACCATCAAATTTCTGATGATCCAGACCGCTATCAAGCGTAAAGCTTCTTCTTCGTGGTCACGCTGTCTCTGAGGACACCAAGGCTGTCATCAAGAACACCAGCTCTAATTAAATTTAATAATATCACTTGACCTATTAAACATTGTCCGCAACTACGCTGCCAGTACGCTGGAAAAGGGTTAATTTTTAATAACCGCTTGCACCAAAATAGTCCATTATAACTCCGCCGCGACGGCATAATGAGTCAGGTGCGTCACGACTTCGATAATCGGCCCTTTTCAGGGCCGAAAATTATTCAAACGCTAAGTAAAATTTTCCATAAAACTGTCGAGGCAAATAATTATACTGCACAACGCACAATACTGACTGCAACGATGCTGTTAATACCCCGAGATGAATTTTACTTATTTTTTTTACTAGTAAAACCATATTTATACAGGCACTATACCGACTTATGCGGACAGTTGGTTTGTCAACATGTTCAATCTAATAACAAATTATCCATCTAGATATTTCTCTTTCCTTAACTCAACTTTTTACTACCGGCAAATTATTATATTGGCTTTTGGGTTATTATGTTATATATAATTTATTATAGTTGACGATTGATGTCTTCAACTGTATTCTATGCAAGCTTCGAAGACGTCGTCAACTATAATAAATTATATATAACATAATAACCTAAAATAATAATTTGCCGGTAGTAAAAAGTTGAGTCAAGGAAAGAGAAATATCTAGATAAATAATCTGTACAAGCTTCTCTAAAAGCTTTGGAGACATCAATCGTCAACTATAATAAATTATATATAACATAATTACCCAATAGCCTTTTTGTAGGAGCTTGAATAATAGTCCGTCTTCCCAAACTGAGTCGAAGGCTTTCTCTAAGTCCATGAGGCAAACTGCCATGAACTTGTGCGATAAAAGACTGGAGTTAGCCTCTGCAAGAAGCTGGTTTATGGAGTGTGTTCTGGAGTACTTATAACGGAAGCCGAATTGCTGGTGTGGTATGATTTTCTTTCTTTTGCAATGAGCTATTAGCGCTGAATTTATTAGTGTCTCAGAGAGCTTGCTTACGTTTGAGAGAAGACTTATTGGCCTGTAACTGTTGACGCTACTCGGAGCCTTATCTTTTTTTAATAGAGTGATAACTTTTACCATTTTCCACGTTTTTGGGTAATAATTATTATTTATAATATTATTAAATATAATCGTAAGTAATCTGGTGTACGTGGGTTCGAGATTTTTTAAGATGACATTAGGGATGACAGCCCGCTTGATGTCCTGGTGTTCAAACTTTTCATGGTTTTCTGGATACCGAGTACGATGGTGAACGGGATTTTTTCATTTGCGATAACTGTACTGGGATTTGAGGCTGGATTTTCATTGCTAAATGACGTAATTTTCTTGTGTGCTGCTGCTCTCGCTATCGAAATTGCTTACTTTTATCCATCCCACGTGTATATTTCTTAGTTTTTGGGGTTATTGACGATGGGATAGATGGAGTTCGAGGCTGCCAGATACAGTAGGAGTGGTGCGTGGGTTTATAAGCGACCAAAACTCGGTTTTAGTACTGTCCGCATAAGTTGGTAGTGTCGTCTGCACGGATAACTCTGAAAACCCTGATAACCTTGATAACCCTAATAACCTTGATAACCCTTATGATATGTAAGATCCCACCCGTAAAAAAATCGCGAAAATTCAGCGCACTGTAAATGCTTAAAAAGTATTATTATAGTCGCAGCATGTTTAAAAAAATTAATCATTTCTGGGGGTATTGACGGCATCGCCGCAGTTAGTATTACGCGTTGTGCAGGATAATTATTTGCCTAAATAAGTATAAAAAAAGAGTTTGTTTGACGTTAAAATTATTTGGTGGCCCTGAAAAGGATCGATTGGCGAAGTCGCGACAGGTAAACAAACGCGAAAACATCTATACTGTGTAACAGTCAATACTGTCTGCAACGATGCTATCAATACCCCGGAAAAAGGTTAATTTTTAAAACCCGCTGCAACTATAATAACCCATCTTAACTCTGCTGCGATTTCGCCAATCGGCTCTTTTCAGGGCCACCAAATAATTTTAACGTTAAACAAACTCTTGCTTTATAACTATTGAGGCAAATAACTATGCAGTATAACGCACAATACTGTCCGCAAAGATGCTGTCAATACCCCGGAAAATGGTTAATTTTTAGAAACCCGCTGCGGCTCCAATAACCCACCATAACTCCGCCGCGACGTTATGAGTCAGGTGTGTCGCGACTTCGGTAATCGGCCCTTTTCAGGGCCACAAATTATTCAAACGTTATATACTCTTTCTTTATATCTGTTGAGGCAAATCATCGTACTGCACAATGCACAATACTAAAACCGGGTTTCGGCCGCTTATAACCCCACGCACCACACCTACTGTATCTGGCAGCCTCGAACTCCATCTACCCCATCGTCAATAACCCCCAAAACCAAGAAATATTTACGGGGGATGAATAATTTCAGCCATGGCTGCGATGGGAGCCACGATTACACTTGATAGTTGGATGATAGTCACTGACTTTACTTTTTTAACAATTATTCAGTGAACGTTTCATTCTAGCAATAATTTTATCATGGGGGCCAATTTACTCGCGTCGAACGCGGAATCGATTGCACAAGGGCATATTTAATAATGGGGGCAAAGTCTCAGCTCAAGAAATTAAATTTTGGGTCATAACTTCCAAGACCTACGCCAGAGTTCAAAACGAAAGTTTTATGCGAAAAGTACAACATTCCGCTTTTACGAGTTTCAAATTTTTACATTCAATTTCATGCATGCATTTTTGTAATCATCAAATGATTACTTACAAAGTAATTCGCTCATTAGTGATAGAATACATATAATATTCAATACATACAATTATTCAGAAAATAAATCAAATGTAGATAAATTCGTGTAAAATGTCACAAACTAATACTTTTCAAGTAATTTCAGCATCCAAAGTTGAAATATCCAATATAATTAACTTTTTAATGTTATTCAATTTACTTTCTATGTTCAATCAAAGAGTCCATTGTGTAAAATAAAACAGCAAAATATCGAATATAATCTTGATAGACTGAGTATCTAAACGAAACCAAAAATTACATGCATCATTTTGGTTTTGAATGGAATAATAAAAAAATCAGAATAGAAATTCATTGAAATTAACATTATTATTATTAAGGTTATTAAGTTATTAGGTTATATTAGAGTTATTATGTTATACATAATTCATTATAGTTGTCGCTGATTCATTCGCTTTGTATAAACTTCGTAGCTTATACAAGCTTCGAAGACATCAATCGTCAACTATAATGAATCATATATAACATAATAACCCAATAACCCAAGGTAATAATTTGTCGGTAGGAAAAAGTTAAGTGAAGGAAAGAGATAAATATCTAGATAAATAATTTATTATTAGCTTGAACACGTTGACAAAACAAAAGTATAAAATGATAACGGATAATCTAAACGGAAATAAATACATAATCCCTAAATATTTATTGAATTGATAAAAATGGAAAAAAAATTGCAAAAATTTCAAAAAATAACGCCCGAACAGGGACTCGAACCCTGGACCCTCAGATTAAAAGTCTGATGCTCTACCGACTGAGCTATCCGGGCCTGACTGCGAAATTTTTTATGTTCGTTATGAACTTGGCCTCATTTTAATATCGTTTATTGATTATTTATTGATAAATATTTTTAAAAAAATATATGAAACAATTGTTTGTATATTATTAATGTTTCTAAGGCTATCCGCGACTTTCAATTAGTCAATTTAAACAATATTGTTAATTTTCAACAATGAATAATTTGAATTAAATAATGTAAAATATTTTTGTTATTATTTGTATGAACTGCTGATGACATGTATTCAACTTTTTTTTTTGTATTTTTCGTTAAATTGTGTAAACGAAATATTTTGAGAGGAGATTGCAGCAAATGGTAGATTCCTACTTTGAATACTGTTTTATTTATTTGCTTTTATTTTCAGATTTATCAAAATACGTGTAGTCATTCCACTTTTGTTGCAAGTTAATGAAACTTTGATGGCTTGAACAATAAGTGAAAATAAAAAATTTGTAAAAAATTATCAAATTAACGAGAATGTCGGTAACTACGTATTTTAAATGAACTCTGAAAACCTTTAAATTTCAAGCGATCTTATTGGTCGACATCCACGTGTAACTGGATTTTTTCATGTGAAACAACCTTTAACCTAACCATACTATTTCTTTTCCGGAGCGTCGTGTGCTCTTCCGGTTCTCGTACAAAACGGTGCCGTTTTTCGGTGAGTTATTCTTTGAAAATCCATTGCATCTTCAGAAATCGCCAATTATTATCAAATGTTGATGTTGTAGAATAGTTTCTAAATGAATTATCTAAACTTTATCATGTGTATTTTTCAATTTTGTCAAAATACTGGACGAAAATATAACCTCTTTGTTGACAGTCATTTATTGTTATTGCTCATGCATTGTTTTTACTGTACTTGAGCTAACGTTATGTTATTTGGGATGATATGTGATATGTGCTTTGTAAATAATTAGTCTTCAGTCATTTGTATTCCTAATAATTTTATATATCAATGATGATAAGTTTATATTATTTTATTCACATGCTTGAAAAGAAATTATTATAACTTGACCAGATCAATTGTATAAAAAATATTTTATATTTCAGGATTGAAAAATGAAGTTCAACAAGCTGGTTACATCCTCAAGGAGGAAAAATAGGAAGAGGCACTTCACAGCTCCTTCTCACATCCGGAGACGGCTCATGTCTGCTCCCCTTTCCAAGGAACTCAGACAGAAATACAATGTCCGTTCCATGCCCATCCGCAAGGATGATGAAGTTCAGGTAATATAAGAAGTCACATCATGATGTTTTTTGTCTATTGGTGATATTTAAAGTAGTGTTATTAAAAGTGAAGCTTTTAGTGAGTGACATTCAAATCTAGTGAATGCAAAATTGATAAGATTTTTGGAAAATATGTTTAATTAATATCAAATATATAAATGATGATCCAAACCATTCACATAAGTTGTGTTGTTGGATATTTTTGAAGTTGATTTTTAAGGTTCTCTTATTAATCATAATTCAATTACTTCCTTGCACAACTGATGCAGAGAAATTGGCACTGATTTTCCACTTTAAAAAGCTATTTGAAGCTAAAAAATTTCATAACCCTTTCTACAAAGTAATTTCTTTTCTGTAACAGGTTGTACGAGGCCACTACAAGGGACAGCAAGTTGGCAAAGTAATCCAAGTATACAGGAAAAAGTTTGTTGTATACATTGAAAGGATTCAAAGAGAAAAGATGAATGGAGCCAGTGTTTACGTTGGAATTGACCCATCAAAGGTAAGCAGAAAGAAGATTGATTTTATTAGATACAAAGTGAAAGAAACATGATGATTCAAACCATTCACAGAGGTTTAAATAACAAGTATAATTTGTTAATCGCTTTTAGGGTTCTCCTATTAGTTGATAAACTGTTATACTAGATTTAATCACTGCCGAGAAGTTGGCTCTGATTCTTTTCACTACTTACTTCATTCAAGGATATCAAAATGAAATAAATAAAATCTGATTATAAAATTATATTTTCAGACTGTTATTGTCAAACTGAAGATGGACAAAGATCGCAAAAAGATCATTGATAGAAGGAGTAAGGGTCGTCTTGCTGCACTTGGTAAAGATAAGGGCAAATACACTGAAGAAAGTGCTGCTGCCATGGAAACATCGTAAATTATAAATTTATTTCCACTATTGTATTACAACAAAATAAACTTTCGAATGTACATTCGAAATTTGTATGTTTATTTTACTTGGTTTGCAGTAAGTAAAGCAACGATCTCTTTTTTTCGAAAACTTGTCTTATTTATTTGCATAAAACGAGATTACAAACATCTACAATCAAGAAGCTTAAATTAATCATTGCAGTATAAATTGACAGTTTTATAGTACTATTTTTAAAACAGCACCCTCAGTTTTTCGTTTAAGTTTGTACATAATTTTATGACTATAACAGTCACAGAATAAGTTTCTATATAATTTTTTATTTAGAATAGAAACAATCTTGAGTTGTGGAACAATTGAAATATATCACAATAAATTTGTAAAGATTTGTGGTGAATAATTATCACTAAAATACAAATGCAACATTTTTTACTTTTATGTCTTTCCAATACCATTCACAATTTACAATTTCGCAAAAAGTAGAATAAATTTTTCACACTTACTTCAAAGTAAATAACAAAATTTCAAAATACAACTTTATTCAGTAGCGGTATATTATTTTAGGTAGATCTACAAGCTACTTTTTATTTTGAAATACTGACGCGATAAACTTAATCAATATTAGTGTCCATTTTGATATACATACTTCAATTCATTGAAAAATTTACATGAAATAATTTAATGCAGTCATTTAATTGTAACTAATATTCAACATTGCAAGTAATTAAAAACTTTCAATTCAAATGAGTTTGAAAAGCTAGTAGTCAAAACGTTTTTTTTTTATCTTTAACAATAGGTAAATCATTTTCATCAAACGTGTGATTACACAGAAGTTATAAATGTGTAAGACTCAATTTTGAAATCACAAAATATTTTACAAAGTATGTAATTAATTTCGAGAAGCAGCCAATATACGTAAAATATAAAGGAACAGATTGATGATGTCCAAGTAGATATTGATTGTTGCTAAGATATACTCTTCAGGAGACAAAGTTTTCATCAAGAGTTGGGTGTCAAATACTATAAAGAATGAGAACAGCATTGCGCCACCAATGCAAAGCAATAGCTCCATGAAACTACTTTGAATGATTATCTGGAGCAATCCTCCAATTATCAAAATAAATAGGCAACTGAAAAGTCTGAAAAATGTATAATATCTGTTAAATTCTAAGTTGTTATTGTTAGTTATAGTATATATGTAATTGATATTTATAAATCATTAATAATTTTCTGAATAGAAAATTTGACCGTTATGATAAAAAACAAGTGGAAAGTAAATGATTGAAAATTCGTTATATCGTTGGGTCAGTGGAAAAATATCCCACCTCCAATAAGAAAACACAATCCACTTTTTAAATGTAATTTTCAATGGAAAAGATGGATGTGTGTTTTCTTATTGGAGGTGGAATTTTTTTCCACTGACCCAACGATATAGAAATTTAATCACAACAAGAGTATCAAGCATATTTATCAATTTCTTAATGAAATAATTCTAATAGATAAAATTTTATTCTTACCCAGTGGACATAGCAGAGAAATCATGTTTTGTTTGGAAGGTGTATGCAGTAAGGGCAATCACAACTGTGAGAGTAATAAAAAGAGCCTCTAATACAAGAAGCACGTCATATAAACTCACAACTATGCCAATCATACATGCTTGCACCAAAGTCTGAAAAATAAAGTGTTAATGGATTAAAATTATGAGATGTTTTGTAAATTTTTTGTAATAAATCAAATTGAAATACGTACAAAACCAGCCAAAAGAATCAAGTTTACTGGATGGTCTCTTCTTTTGAAATGAAGAGCAATAAGAAGAACAAAAGTAGCCATAAATGATGTCATTACAGGCCAGCCACTAAAAAATAATATAGCATATTAATAACTACAGAATCGTTCAAACCAAATTGCTGAAATAGAAAGAATTTTAATCTTTATCTATTTAAAATATGAAACGTTTGGTATTACTTGTTGGTGACGTAAAGTTTTATAGGATCAACAAGACAAAACACTGCAGCGATAATCACTGTCATAAGCAACTGCATACTGAGTAATCCATATACTTTACGAATGAAGGCTGTGAAAAATGAATATGATTTGTTAAATATTTATGCCTTAACATTGTTTTTGCAGTTAAACCAAAATATCTATATAAGTAGAAAACTTACCCATTCGAATTTTAACCGATGCATTATGTACGTTGTTGTGATATGCAAAATCATTTTGTAATCCACCAGAGTGTCCTTCCTTTCCTCCACCTTCAATATCTTCCTCCGAGAAAATCAGAGGGTCTGTTAATGATTGATTCATCATGTTTAGATTCTGAAAAATATAGAGTACAATATAGTATTAGGATCTAGCAAATCACTTTATATGTAAAATTTGTTGAGTCTAATGTTTCTTGAACAAACAATTTCGTCGTTATTGCCTTGAAAAAGTGTTGGATCAAGAGAAAAAAAGGAGTTATCGGAAAATCGAAGTAAAACTACGTCGAGGTATAAAAAGCTAATAACCTCTCAACGACAAAAGTATACCGTTGTGCGACGTCAATTTCAGATTAATTATTTCGCTAGCAGCTGTTAGATATGTTCAATAGCTCTCTTTAATTTTCCATGCAACAGTACAGTCTAATCACTTGATGTTTGACTTTCCGTAATACACAAAACTTCAATGACGTATTTACACTCATTTACATTACACATTACACTTTTCAGTGCTTTTCAGATGATTCCAACCATCCAACTGCGAACTCAAGAACACGAAACTCAGCAGATAATGGAATCAACCAATCAAATAGAATGTTTGCTTGGGTTGGTTAAGTCGGCTCCTAAATGTCATGTGATTTTTTCAAAAAAGAAATAAATTTTCTAAAAATTCGGAAACATTATGAATAAATAGTATAAATAAATAGTATACAAATTCTAATCAATAAATTCAATGAGCTAAGTTGTAAATCTAAAAATCGTAAATTTCGTTGTTGTTACATCGATTGATTAATTAATATTGTTATTCAGTTGTTATTTTAACATTCGTAAGTAATAGAAGAATTTGTATACTCAATGAATATTTTTCTTTTTTTAGGTATGCCAAAAATTACGCGAATAAGATCATCTGAATTTACCATATGGCTCTCCAAAGCTTTTATGAACTCTAATAATAACTTGAAAAGTTATTCAGAATACTTTACAAGAAAACTGTGTCAATTTATTGAAAAATAAAATAATTTTGTAATTATTTTTTACAGTTCTGCTATAACCGACTGTTGACATTATTATGGCGCGAAGTCAGATGAACGTTAGATGAGTGTGCCGGTTTGTCCGGCGTGAATATTCGGATTGAGTAACTTGTTGAATAATCTTCACTCAATAAGGATAATTGTTTAAAAAAATAAGTCGCTAACGTACAATATAATGTCAATGTAAATCGTGAACATGAAAAATTTGTTCTGAAAGTGTAATTATAAGCAGAATATTGTTAATAAAAAGTGCGATGAGCTAACCTTAATTCATCAATTACTATTTAGTTATTATGTGTAAATACTAGCTAAGCAAATGTTATTTTGATACATTCATCAACTAAAAAAAGAATTTAAAAAGTATTCGCCATTATTTCGTGTGAGTATTCTCAAAATTAAATTTTTTTATTATGAAGCAAAGTTTAAAAGTCTAACCTCTGTTTTATTTTGATAAATAATTTCTACAGCTAATACTAAATTTTATAATAAAAGAAACTTTCGAAAATATTAGTATTAATACGGTATACTAAACATGATTTATTTTACCTAATTTTCTCATGCATGAAATCAACAAGTTTCATTATTGATTTTTCAATTAACGCAAGAAAATTTGTCAGAAATGTTAATTATACATATTTTTCAGATTTGATTTTAAACAATTGTGACAACAAAAATGGAGCCAATGAAGATTCATCTCGATGCCTTAGAAATGGCAGGAAAAATGGTTGATAAGCACATAGTTGCCGACAGCAATTTTCCATCCCTCATCAATTTGATGCGATACGTTGTACAAGGTGGCCCAACAGTCAGCGGACTCGATGTCTATGATTATCCAAACTTGAATGGAGCATCCATGAGTTTGACTAATATTAATCAAATGAGAACACACAGTAAAATACCATTGCCATCAGAAGTCATGGAACATTTTGGACGTATCCTTTACACTATTTAATACTCATTTCAAACATTTGCTTATTTTTATAATTTTATTGTATAATATTTTTCAAAATGTATTTAAACATTTTCTTAACTTTTTGAAATATTTGATGTTCAGATATGCAATGTCACTGCATGATGGGTTTATTCACAGATATTTCTAAAGCTTGGTTGACAATTGATAGTGATATCTATGTCTGGTCTTATGAAAATGAGTAAGTACTAGAATCACTTTCATCTTAAATTCAAATTGTTCTGTTTTTCTTTGATGTCACATTGAATAACGTGTGCTCTATAGGTCTGATGTAGCTTATTTTGATGGATTGAATGAAACAATAATCAGTGTTGGCCTTGTTAAACCAAAACCTGGTATTTTCCAAAGCTATGTCAAGTATTTGCTTGTTCTGACTACTACAGTTGAAATTACAGTTCTTGGTGTTACACTAACTGATAATGAAGATGGTAGGCCAATAAAGTTTGGACGTATAAATATGTTTATTTTATACAGTACTTATTAATAAATTGAAATTTTATTTAGGTTCACAAGGTGAAATGCAGTTGGTACCAGAGCCAATATTTACTGTAACTACTGATGGAATTGCTATAACAACAATCGCAAATACGAACAGTGGAAGAATTTTTCTTGGTGGCAGAAATGGTTCTTTATATGAAATCTACTATCAAGTATGTTTAAACTTTAAATTTATTTTAAAAAAGTTGAAAAAATAATATTTTTTTAATTTAATAAAATTATTATTGAATTTGATCACAGGCTGAGAGTAGCTGGTTTGGCAAACGATGCAAAAAAGTTAATCACTCTGAGGGACCATTTTCGTTTTTAGTTCCATCATTTATCACAATTGCACTAACTGAAGAGGAGGCAATTGTTCAAATTTCAGTTGACGACTCTCGTAATATACTGTATACCTTGGGAGACAAAGGAACAATCACTGTTTGGGATATTGATAGTGGAGGAGCTTCGAAAGTTATTTCACTATCTCAAGCTTCCTTGGTCCAAAAGTCCGTCGATGTAGTAAAGACGCTGGATAGCAATAATTTTAGACCTCTTGTTAGTATTTCGGCTATCACTGAATCTGAATCTGTAAATTTACACTTGGTTGCTGTCGCTGCTACAGGCACTAGATTTTACTTTAGCTGTACCTCGTTGTCGTGTCCTGTAGCGCGTCCTCAGTGCTTACAACTTATTCATGTTAGATTACCACCTGGCTATGCAGCTAATGCACCAGTTATGAGACCGAGAAAAGTTCAAATGGCTCATTATAGGAAAGGTACATGTTACATTGTTTATTTGAATTCAATGCTTAATTTCTATAATTTAGTCAACTCAAAATTAAATTTTTTGTGCTCTTCATTAAATTAAATATTTTTCGAAACATGTATGTATAATCTAATAATTGCGTGTTAAATTTTAGGTACTCTTATCCTGATATGCGGCGGTGATACTGAAAATGCTTGGTGTTTGAGCAATGATGCTTATCCATTTTCAAATTGTCTGGCTGAAACACAAAGCATTTTGCCTCTCGACAGTCCAGTTTGGGCACTTGCTGAGATTCCTGGAGAATCAGCGATTCAAATCGAGAAACAAACAGCTGTCCAAGGCGATCCACCACTTTTAGTTCGTCAGCACATGGAACCTCCTCGGAAATTTATCTTCCTTACCGCTCAGGTGTGTAATATTTCGTATTTGAATCCGTTCATGAAGTTTCTGAAAATGGTTTTAAATGCAACAATCTTGTATAATTTCTAGGGAGCTATAGTTCTTATTCAAGTTCGCCCCGTTGACATTCTGCGGCAACTTCTTCTCGAGCAACGCGGTCCAGATACAGAAGCTGTGAAGATCTACTTCCAAACACAATCACCAGAACAAGCTTGCGCGACTTGCCTTATCTTAGCAACTTTAGAAAGTTCGCAAAATGCTCAGGTGCGCATTGCTGTTTGTATCTTTATGAAAATCTAAAGATTACATCAATTGTATTTATTGTATATTTTCTAGTTGGCTGAATGGGCGACCAGGGCTTTCTTTTTGTATGGTGGACAAAAAATTGCACCAAATCAATCACTTGAGCCACAAACTCCATTTGCAAGTCTCACCACAGGTAAATCTAACGTTGTTTTTACATTTGAAGTTATCACATTTTTAGCCTTCTGATGTATCGTTTCTCAATGTTAGGGTTATAGAATTATCGATATAAAGTTTTTTTTTCCATTCGCCTTTGAACATTTTTATTTAAACTTAGATATGCAAAATTAAGTGCTAAAATGAAATCGTTCAAATAAATATCAGTGTTGGTAAATATATATTAATAGGTAATTTGGTCAAAAAGAATTTATTTTATTTTTTTCATACAAAATGTTATAAATTTAGTATAAAACTCGTAAAAAAAAAATTTATGCGACAAGTTAATAATGTTGAGGTATTTATACGAAAATTAGCATACAGCTCTACTTTTTCACACAGAAACATACAGTAATTTAATACACAAAATCTAATGAAAAAATGTAGACACTAGCAGAACTACTGAACACCAAAAGATGATCCAATAGTCAAATTTTATTACTTTAGCCAACGAAGATAAACGCTTGGCATCTACCGTTGCTGCTTTAGCATAACTTTCAGTGTCTTCATATAGCGAAGATAAACGCTTAGCGTCTATCGTAGTTGCTTTGGTATGACCTTCGGTGTCTTCATTTAGCTCAGCGTCTACCGTCGTTGCCTCGGTATAACTTTCAGTGTCTTTGGACTTCATTGTTGGCCGAGGCACTTTAGTCTGAGGATGCGAG
The DNA here is from genome assembly GCA_035047105.1 of Galeopsomyia nigrocyanea. Lineage (NCBI taxonomy): Eukaryota > Metazoa > Arthropoda > Insecta > Hymenoptera > Eulophidae > Galeopsomyia > Galeopsomyia nigrocyanea. Next base: position 434,268 of record JAWWMK010000040.1, on the reverse strand, counting down.
TTGCATAGGTCTGCGTCGCAGCGCTCACACGAGTCCGTTAAAAATCCCGAGGATATCAAAGACGATTCTAAATCGCTAAAATTTTTCGATTTGGGAATGCATCCTCTGACTATCCTTTCTTCGTCCAAGCTCCTTCCTACAAAAATGATCAATAAGTTGGTAATGGTTCATAACTAAACAAAATTTAGTTTTCTGTTTGTGTACTTACTTCCTGTGATAGTCACGCAATCAAAGTTCGAGTTATTTCCAGGTTTGTAATCTGCAAATTTCAATAAGTATTTGAATTTGTGTTGCACGAAAACTATTTAATAATTAAATAAATAGTCGATTCGTAAGTGCTATACAAGTAGCTTCATTAAAGAATACTTAGATATTATTTTTAAATCTAATCAAGAATCTCTTTGAACTAAAACAGCATAAGATATATCGTTTACCTGTTGAATATTCCTTTATAAAAGCCTGTAGATGTTGTGACGAACGGCGGAAAGTTTCTGGATCGTCTGTGACAGTCTTCGCACAATCATACTGAAAATCAGCGTGATTGACATTGTCGAAACAGGGCTCATCGGCGCTCGATTCGCAAATGTAACATGTTCGCGAAAAAACTGCAATAAATTAAAAAAATTCTCAATACAATCAAACTTCAACGTTGTAACATTGAAAGTACATAAGATATTAATAAACGGATACCTCGTCCAACTAAACATAAATTAAACAACAAAATTAAAACCAAGCACTTTGCAGAAATTCGCATGGTATGCATCTCGACAACGCACTTCAACACTGATTGTTAGTTCAACTATATCCTTCGAACGAGCCTCTCGTGGAGAAAAGAAAATGTCTATTCTTTATAATCCATCAGCGAACATGAGACAATCGCGCGCGCACCTCCGCGTGTGGAATATAGGTATTTGTTTATAGTGAGTTTAAATTACAGCGTCGTCGTCGCGATGCAGAGCAATGTAAACTGGAAAATGCAGACTCAACTGCACGTTTCTTGACAAATTTCTATTGCGAATGTAACACTTGAAAGAAACGCACTGTTTCGCCGAGCGCGTTAGCACGCCTATTATTCGCGCTCGTAAAAACCGAAATGAGTATAGGCACGGAGTATATACCAATGCGGGGAATAACACTGTAGGTAAAAAATATATTTGAAACGCTTTCATAGGTGGCGTTGAAGGGTTTATCCAGGAGAATTCGCAATATTTGCGAAATATTGAAAATTTTAAAATTTATTATGTTAGACCTTGAGAATCGCGTTGAAGTCGTATATTAAATAGATAACAATTAATATTCGATAAAAGGAATAGTATAAATTTATAATCTGTTTGATAAATTAAAAATATCTCTTTTCCAAATAACGAATTATGTTTCGAATTCAATTAAACATCATTTTAATGAATTTCACGTTAAGCTCAATATCACCCAACAACACGCAATCAACAGCCAAAGAAATAAATCTCAAACTACAACTATATTAATTTTCTTCGCAGGAGATCTTCGCACCTCGACCCCAAGAATGCAAGGATTCGATTTACGTTCATCCCACATGATGCGCACATCAGGTCAACAGCAAATCGGCCCGAACGCCGACGCGGCTCTGCAGCATTTCACAGCCAAACACGGTGGTCTCTATCTCTACATCGGTCGAATACTCAGACCCATTTGGAGCTTACGCTGCATCAAACAAGAGACCGTCAACGGCAAGACGCAAATATTCAGTACCGTCAACGCCAATCAAGTTGGCTGGATACTTGGACATCTGCAAGCGTTGCGAGCTTTTCTCAATAAGAATACTCACATCTCCAAGCCGTAAGCTCCCTCATTTCTATACTTTTGAACGAACGAAGTTTATAAAACGGAAATATAATAATGAAGGATATTTGTTAAATTTGTAGTCACAGCTCGGCCAGGAACATCACCGACGGTTTCGACAGTACTATCGCCACGCAATTTCAGGAGCCGATCGTCGAGGAGAGAAATTCCCTCGATGCTCTCAAGATTTTCATCACTCACGCTTGCGAGATTCTCGGGCTTTGGAAAATTTTGTCCGAGAATCAGCTTCACAATATCGTCAGCTGTCTGTCCAAGGATCAGATCAATCAGTTCGCCACGGCCACTTTCCGAGATCTCATACTCATTGGCCATGAAATTTCGTCGCTTCTTATCATCCATCTTATCGACAGGTGTTTGAACCTTTTTTTTTTTTGGTCGAAAATAGTATTTACGTATTGATAGTTTACTGATGACAGTTTTTTGTTGTTGCTTTTAGTTATCTTGGTGACAATGCTTCGGTGGATTCCGTGAGTGCAAAATTGCGCGAAATCTGTCCTAACTTGTATCGCAGTGAAGATGCTGTTTGTTCAAAGGTAAATTGATTTTTACGTTGCTATTTGAACAGTTATTGTGATTAAATTAAACAATAATGTTTTTTTCTTTTTATAGGCAAATGAGATTATTTTGAAGGCCAAAAGCTGCACAAATCCGGATGAGAAAGAAACTTATCTGCAATCAGCCTTGAAGGTTTATTATACTTTTTATTTTAATTTTAAAGAATCGTAAACTTGTTATTCTAATAAATATACACATTTTCAGTTGTGCAAAGAAGTAGCCCCAAGACTGAACCTCGGCGCGGTGTGCCAGCAATTTGTTGCTTGTCACTTTTATCATGGAGTATTGGAATTGTGTCTCTGCTGTGCGGAAAAAATCGATCCCAACAATGCTGCTTTGCACTATTACAAAAATAACGAGCCTGTCGAGGATCAAGAAGGCAACTTTGCTCATTCAAAAAGGTATATTTCAGTGAGAAATCAAATGAATTATAATTCGTCTATTCCATGCATCATATTATTCATTTCACCGTGTACATATAGGTCAGAGATTTACAAAGAATTCACTGCCATGCTCGATTATCTTTATAATCAAAGTATTTCCAATTCAATGGCCGTCGTTACTTCAGCAAAAGAAATTGTAACTAAAATTTTATTTTATTTGAAATTTTTTTATATATTTTCGAATGATTTATATCAACATATTTCTACATTCTAGTTGCATGAAATCATAGAAGAAGCATTGCACTCCCCATGTGAAACTTTACATACTGAAGTGTACGCTTGGATGATAGATAAAGGTCTTCATGGCGAGCTAGTTGCACTTGCAACTCCGTCATTAGAAAATTATCTGATTCATGTAAATGCTCCAGAATTGCTTTGGCAATTTTACGAAAGGAACAAGAATCATGCTGCTGCAGCTAAAATTCTGTACGCTCTTGCAACTAAAGTTGGGTGAGTATAAACTTTTAAAGAGAATCGGATAAGAAAACGTGAAATAAATGATATTATAAATTTTATAGAACGGATGTCACACTGCCACAACGAGTCGAATATTTAGCGAGAGCTGTAGTCTGTATGCGAAGTGATGAAGCTGGATATGCACCACACCTTGGAGTCTTTTTAAGAGAACTAGAGGATAAAGTGGAAGTTGCTCGCATCCAACAACAAGTTTGTTCAATTTCTCGCAATCCTAATTTTTGAAAATTTAAACTAACGCTATCTTTCGAAATTCACACCGAATGCTTTTCTTTTTAGATTCTGGATACTATTTTGAATCAACAAGTACTTTTTGATTCAATGACGGTGAGGGATGCTAAATTAAGATTAAATTCTGCTCTACTTGACATCACACAGGTATGTGTCATAAATTTTTAAATGAACAATAATTTTATATTCCAAAGATACATAAATAAAACTACAAAATTTTTTCATAGCTTTATGAAGAATATGCTGAGCCTCTGCAACTTTGGGAATGTAAATTAGCCATTATTCATTGCTCAGGACATCAAGATATTATGCTTATCCAAGGAATATGGAAAAATATAATTGAGACAGGTAAATTAATAGTTAAATAATCAATCACATAAATATTTGTACCAAAAAAATTTCTATTTCTGACATTTTATATTTGATCTAGAATTAAGCAATGCTGTTTCGGCTTCTGCAGACGATAAATTAGCGATTGTTACAAGTAAAGTGAAACTTCTTGGACAAGAATACTGCGGTACACCTCATTGTTTCCCCGTGGGTTAGTATTATTTATAATTGATAATTAAATTGATTATAAACGTTTAATAAAATTTTGTAATATTGCATCAATGTAACTTTGCATTTTTTTTGTTACTTCGCAGACTTTCTAATCAAAGAGTTAGAAATTAGAGCTTGCAGGATGAAAGTACCAAACGACCACATAATAACATGTTTCCTTCAACTCGGTATACCAATGGAAGAGCTTCTTGATCATTATGACAAGTAAATGTCTTATGAATATTTTACATATCTCATGATATTAGCAAAAATTATAACAATTTTGAACAATCTGCTATATTTAATTTGCAGAATGATTGGAGGTAACAATCGAATATGGTTGAATGAAGGAAATGAGTTCCATTTAATTGAGTCTACAGCAAATCTTGTGCACTATTTTATTACCAATTCTAAAGTCACTAATGCTTTTATTAGGTAATTAAAAAAGTTTGATTGAACATTCCAATAAAATAAACAAAAACCTAAAATTTAATATTTGTTTTTCAGGAGAAAAATCATCACAATATGTCAAGATGTGATTTCCAAATGTCTGACTACGTTATTTAGTAAAACAAATGGCGAGGAACTAATAGTAAAACTTAGATCAGTCCAAAGTGTATTAAATAGACTGTAATATATTTTAATATTTTTCTACTCAAGGAGAAAAGAAAATTTCCAAACAATAGCTCCGATGAATGTCAATTTGTTGTGTACAAAAGCAATGATGAACATTAAAAGTGTTAGATTACAAGAAGCATTTTTATCAATCTTTTTAAATTAAGTGCTTCAACTTTGTAAAATTTAAATACGATTGTTATTTTAAAAATACAAGGTCATCATTTTTTTTATGAAATAAATAGTATGATATTGAATTTTGGTTCCATTTATTTTTGTTCGTTGAATTATTAAATAGCATTTTTATATCACCACCTCTATGTAATACTGTTCGTTTTATTTAATTTTCAGTAAACAATTCTGAAGTTTTATTGCCATTTACTGGCGTTGATGTAAATAAATTTCTTTCGGATACAAAATAAACTTTTTTAGAATCAAGTTAGACGAAGTTTAACGAAAAAATATCATTGTAAAAAATATAAATTGCACTAGAATAAACTATTTTGTAATGAAACAGAAACAATTTCGATTTTTTTTTCAAGCAAATTTTTCATTGTTTTTTCACTTATCAGACACTTACTACACATTAGCCATCATATTTCTAGAAAAATTGAATAACTAAGCTTATGGCATTTATTATTGTATTCGAATAAAAATAATCATTTCATTTATCTCTCACGACAGAAAACATTCGCGATCATCCTACCTTACCTAGTTTTCTTCTAGTTTAGAAGATGGCTACCGTTACTAACAAAATCTAAGACACAACATTTTAAGCATTTGTTTGTAATGATCTTAATGAGAAGAATTAACGTTTTTCAAAGTCATGACGTAGGCAATTTGTGTAAAAATTATTGATTTAGAAAATTCTGGAAGGGTCGTTCGACACATTTACGTCGTGAAATTCGATCGGCAAAGAGTACGACTGCAGCACGTGCTACTTGTGAGCATTTCAATAGCATTATCAATATTATTTGTTACTGCTCATATTTATTTAAACCTTTCTGTGCTTAGAAGTAAAAAAAATTTGCTGTTCTTAGAAGTAAAAAAAATTAACAATCTCTTTCGAAAAAATAATAATCTCAAACTAATAAACATAAGAAATTCAGTCTACCGACGTTGGCGCCAATTTCGTGGAAAGTCGCGATCGCACTCGACTCGCGAGCCAATCAGCGAATTCGATTGTCGAGTAGTGGGGAGGTTAGGTGGACATCTGATTGGTGCGAGTGGTGACTTGCAAAAAGCGTAAAACTGACAGCTAAAAAAAAATCGGGCACACTCTCGAAAGTATTCGTGATAGTTTAGTGATTTTGTTCAACAAAAACCCTCGAAGATGTCTGGCCGTGGCAAGGTTCTCAAGAAGAGGCCGCAGAGAATAGAGAAGAAATGCGGTCTGACTTTCCCCGTGTCTCGAATTCGACGCTTCTTGAAGAAAGGACGTTTCGCGGCACATATTCAAGTCGGAAGTTCCATCTATTTGACGGCTGTCCTCGAGTACCTCGTCGCCGAAGTGTTGGAGCTTGGTGGAAATGCTGCTCGAGACAACAGGAAGAAGATGATTAAGCCTCGTCATTTGCAACTGGCCATCCGCAACGATGAAGAGCTAAACACTCTTCTTCATGGAGTCACGATCGCTGAAGGTGGCGTCATGCCCAACATCCATGCTTGCCTCCTGCCACGAAAATCTCTGCTTCATAAACGTTTGAGTGTCCAGCTTGAAGCTATGAAGAGTTTAGAGAAGAAAACAGAGAAGTAATTTATGCCTGGCATCGTTAAATCGGTCCTTTTCAGGACTCGTCAATCGGCACTTTTCAGAACCACAATAATCAGCTCTTTTTAGAGCTATCAAATCGGCCCTTTTCAGGGCCCAAATTTATAACGTTGAATAAACATCGTTTATTCTTTCCTTATTACGTTCCCTTATGACAGTGATCATTAAGCTGAAGTTGAAATTAATAGTTCTTACAGTGACATTTTGCAAGCTCCAAGTCTTTGAGTTAAATTGACATTGATATTGAATTACAAACGTTTATTTAGCACATACATCAAATACCTACATTATACAAAATGACATTTTCAAAACAGAATTTTGATTTTATTTGGCACGGCTGTTACGTCATGTTGTCTTCTCAATAGATGCTGGCTGTGTGCCGTTGCTAATAGAAGCTTTTGACTTGTCAGTACGTGCTGTCGCTGTCTCATAAACGTTCCACTAGGTTGTTGAAAAGGACAGCGTGCCAATGCTGACAGCAATATGCCTCTTTGCACTGCATGGCGTTTGCAGTGGTGCTATTACTGCAGGTTGAGCTTAATTAGCTGACACCGAAGCAAAACAAAAATAACCACGTTGAATAAACGTTCTTTTGAAAAGTAAATAAACTTCTTTTACCTGAAGTGCAGCTGCTTGACAGGGCTTACACGGCAAAGCTATCAGTACAACTGGCACAGGAATTGGCTGAATAACAATGACTGGTTTGATAATAACTGGAATGGAACCCGCAGCTGTGCCATTTGCACCAACTGGAATATTTTTGGACGAATCGTCTGGTACGACAGGCTGTACTTGAATGTTTACCGACTGACTTGTAGGTTGTTGAGTTGTGCTAATTGGGCTCTCTGTCAAGGGTGGCACTCGGTCTGTCGACGAGCTAGGGCCGCTTACGTTGGAGGCTGCTAAACCCGCTGGCAAGGACCGCACTCGAGTTATCAACGATTGTCCGGTGATATTTTGATTGATTGGCGATTGTCTAGTGCTTTCTCCAGAAGGTGGTAAAGCGTCACCGTTCAACTCAAGAACTTTAGCAGTAACGGCAGTCGAGCCGTCAATAATTGGCGTAGCAACTGGTGAAATAGTCGACGAAGTTGAGGGCCGTAGCCTAGTAGTTGATCTCGTCGTGGCAATGCCAGCAGACGACGATCGCCATGTTGTGTTCGATTGCGTCGATTCTGAAATCCGGGAAGGAGACGACGTTTCACTCACTGTTAAGGACGATTCAGTTGCCTTCGATGATACTGAAGGAGGGAACCATGGGATTTCAGCAGTCTGCCCGGTATGCAAATTACTATCATATGTGATTTCTTGTGCAGTTGTACTGATCGTTTTGGAAGGTTTTGTCGTAGATAGTGTTCCATCACCTTCGGGCCATGTCTGATTATTGACATTATTCTCGTTCGTATTTTCGGACGATTCGGTCGAAGTTGTTAAGGAATTCGGGAACCATGAAGTTTTGGTCGTCGCTACGCTACGTTGAATAGTGCCAGGGTCGTTTACATTCGAAGCCTTATAGGGCTCTTTAGGGCCAGGGAAGCGTATTTTATCGTGTGGAGTAACTTCTCCTAAATTGGATGTATTTATTTTGGATTCAACGTTATTATAATTTTCCGACGCTGGTCAAGTCTGCAAGCTGTCTTCTCCAGGATTGTATCTACCATTCGCATTATCGAAGGCAACCGAAAACTCCGGTGTAGATTGTGCAACTTCATTGTTATTATTTCCAGGCCATGCTTGATTAACATTATCATTTATATTTTTCAGTGATTCAGTTGATTGCCGCGAAAAGTCATCCGAGAGCCAAGAAGTTTTCTTCGTGACCGAGATATACAAAGTATCATCGGGTGTAACTTCCCTTGCGTTTGCTGGACTTGTTTTGGAGAGCGGTGGTACTGTTTCAAAATTAACGTTATTGTAATTTTCCGATGCTGATAAAATTTTTGTTGGGTTTTCCCAATTTTCTGTGCTTGAAATGTCAGTATACGTCTTTTCTGTGAATCTGTCATCATTGCCCATTTGATTTTCAATTCCAACACTCTGATTCGTCGTGGCTGGAATATTTTCGTCAATATTTCTATTAAAGTTGTTTAAATTGTTATTGATATAATCATCTGGTTTATTTTCGTGCTTAATTTGTATTTCTGAAAGATCTGTAAACGGAGCTTGCGAAGAAGTTTGAACGTCATAAGCACCAGCATCCCAATTGTGATTGTTAAATTCTCTTTCCGATGGTTCAACAGACGGATTAATAATTTCATTGTCTGTTTCTTGTTGATATTGGGAACCTTTGTTCGGATCCACAAACGTATGATCTCCATTCCAAGCATTTAGAGATTTAGCTGTGGAAACTTCATTTCTTTTCTCTTCTATGGTATCGCGTGGAATGTTATTTCCACCTTTCCATTGATTTCTTGTTATTGAGTTATTTATTTCAGATAATTTATTAATTCCATTAATATTCTCTGATTGATTTGTTTCGCCTGACCAATTTCCATACGGATATGGCTTCAAGAAAGCATTAGAATTTTGATTTCTATCGTGATGCCACGAATGAGTTGGCGTGTGAATAGGTTTTCCGTGCGCTAATGCAGTATTATTCTCTTTACGAATACCTATCGGATTCTCATTTTCATGAGTATTCCATTCATAATTACTTTCATGTGCAGGCTGTATTGGATGTAATGTTACTACTTTAATAATTTGATTAGAAATTCCTCCATGATTAGAGTTTTTGCTTGATTCATCTGTAGGTTGATGTTTGACTGAATCTACTTCTCCGTCTTCGTCATTGTTATTATTTGGAAAATTGTCTATTAATAAATTGCCGTTGATACCATCGTTTGGTATCCTGAAATTATTTAGTCAATTTTAGTTGCATTATCAGTTAAACTATTTTAGTCAATTTATTAATACAAAGACGATTTAAAGAAATTTAAATAAATTTCGGTGATTGAAATGTGGTTAAAAATGAGTTTTTATAGTTTCTATACGATATGTATAAAAACGGTTTCATGAAGTGACTGCTAAATAACTTGAAATCTCTTCTTACGAGTAACAAGCTAAAAAGGCTACTTTCAACCATTAAACGTGTATTACCTAAAAGAATGAGCTAAAAATTAAACAAGTAAACTAAATCTTATTTTTAAATTAATCTCGTAGTAAAGACTTATGTTTCTGATTTCGAATATTTAACGCATATATAATACTTACACATCGTAATCGTCATATTCATTGGATGCATTAGATTCTTCTGATACATTCGAGTTGTTATCACGATCCGTATGAGATGGCCTTGTACGATTATAATCATGCGTGATATGTCGTCGTGGAGGTCGATCCTGTAATTATTATTTTTTTTTACTATCAATTCAAAATATAAAAAATACAAACTTAGACATGTATAGTTATCTTGAAGCAGCATATTGATTTAGACTTTTCGTGATATTCGTTTCTGAACTGACGTCAATTTATACCTTTCTTTTTTGCAGATGGTTGTCTTCGTCTGTGATAAGAATTTAAATAGACATTATTTTGTATTCAATTTAAAGAATAATGCTTTTTTCCATTGGATAAAACTATGATTAACTTACGTTCGTGATGATGGGCTAACGTGTTAACGCAAATTACACACGAACTTATGAAAAAGTTTAGTTTTAAAGCAGTAAAACTATAATGACATCACATCTTCAAATAATACAATTGCATCTATGCATTATTACTTTGGACATTAAAGTTTTGAGTTGAAAAAAAGGCTAATAAATATAAAAATAGTCTTCTATAATATAATGTTTATACAAATTCGCACACTAATTCTCTTTTGCTAAAAAATCTTTGCACAGAAATAACAAAATGATTTTCAAAATTGTAATTTTTATAGTTTTCATAACATATATATATATATTTTAAAGTATTTAAAAAAGTCTTGTTTTATTCACAGAATGAAGTCGAATCGAAATCGAAAATATTTTTCTTATTCTTTACGAATCGAAAATTTTCATTTTCGCATAATGTGCACATTTCCTATAAAACTTCGTAGTTATATCCTGCTTTACCGATTGAATAATCACGTTCAGAAAAAATTCCTAGAAAATTTTTTTTGTAAAAAAACCCTATTATGTTTACCAATGTTTACCTGCACGTCTTACAGTTGCAACGTGCAATCTCCATGTAAGACTTTTTATGCCGGTGATGAAATTAGAATATTCGATAACAACATCCAACAATGGAAACTGTTCGACCTTGTGGCTGTAAAGGAATTCGTACCTGTTTAATTTGTGAAGCAGAATTCCAAATTTCAAAGCCAGATTTGGCAAGTGACTTGAAGGTTAGGATTAACTTTTGTTTATTTGAATCAAATTTTATTCAAAGTATTGCTATGGAGAAGTTTCTGTCAACTTATTAAATTTTACAGAAATGTCAAAGTTATGTGTATTGTCCTCTATGTGACAAAGCATGGCCAGGGTGGGATATGAATTTATATAAACAACATCCTGTTCATTCTGGGACTCCAATTGACTTTCCTGGGGTATATATTCAGGTAAGAGATGTTTTATCTGTTTTTTGCTTAAAAACGCTTTATAACACGTGAATTTATTTTAGTTAGACTTTTTGAAACACCATGAGTTGCAGTCGCTAATTGAAGATTTAGATTCTTTACCCTGGGATATATCTCAAAGCGGTAGAAGAAAACAAGTATGAAAAAGAATTTAAATATATCTATCTAAGATATTCTTGCCACGTTAACCTTCTTATCAATTTACAGAACTTTGGACCAAAAACCAACTTCAAGAAAAAAAAGTTACGCTTAGGAAATTTCAATGGTTTTCCTAAAAATACTAAATTTATTCAAGAGAAGCTGAATCAAGTTAAGGAGTTGAAAAATTTTCAAACAATTGAACAATGCAGTCTTGAGTATGATCCTAAACGTGGTGCTTCTATTGATCCACATATAGATGATTGTTGGATTTGGGGAGAACGGATTGTCACAGTGAATGTTTTAGGTGACTCAATTTTGACAATGATACCGTATAGAGGCAACAATGAAAAATACAATTTGAACTATATTGAAAACATTGAGAATACAGAATTGCCAGAAAAAAACATTGTTGTAAGATTACCTATGCCAGAAGGATCTTTAATGGTTCTATATGGATCAGCAAGGTATATTTTTTAATTTTATTGCTCCAATAACTATAAATTTTGAAACATTTATTAAAATTACATTCATTTTTACATTGAATTTTTGTCAAAAATATGCTACGCTATATTTAATTAGCGTTTTTACTACTGTAAAAACGTTAATTAAATATTGTTGGATTTTAGTTTATTATTTTAGTAGGGATTGGAAAAAACTTGTGGTATTATTAAAATTGTCAAAACAATAGAATGTTTACTTTTTCAAAAAAAATTTTTTTCAACTTGTATTACGGTTTCATTACATTTTTTAAATTAAATTAATATCTTTGTTTTTTAATATTTTTATTGTAATACTGATTAAAGTGAAATAACTAGTCAAAAGAGTTGCAACTTACAATTTAATATCTAATATGGATTTAACAGGTACAAGTGGGAACATGCTGTTCTAAGAGAAGACGTAAGTAGCCGACGAGTTTGTTTAGCATACCGAGAATTCACTGAACCATACCTGCCTGATAGCAAAGGTAACTGCAGCAACGAATCATTGGAAATACTCGAGAAAGCGAAAAATTTTTGGTGATATTTAACTTAAGTAACTTTTTCTTTTTAATATGTACATAAACATAAAGTAAATCCAACTGTACAGTAAAAAATTGTAAATATACGATATTTATAAATGTTTAAGTAAACTTCCAATGTACTACACTAACAATTATTAATCTTTTTATTTCACTTAAATGGTAAGTTTCGATCGAAAGCACTTCGTGTCTCGAGGAGTATTGATTTTCTATTAACTACTAGCTGCTGTTGTATTTTTGAAAGCATCGTCGTTGGTCATGTAGACAACTGGGAACGCCGAGAAAGGATCATTTTTACCGAGTGGTTCGTAGCTGGTCAACAAACTTTGTCGTAATTGCCATCGACGTCTTTCCCTTTCGGTCTTCTGTTTCCTGATTGCCTTGCCCAGTGTGCACGCAAACATAATTCCAGCCAACTGAAAAACAAATGTTTCATTAAAAATTCGTTCATCGATTATTAAAAAGAAAAAAAATTTTTTACCTGAATCAGTGCAATCATCATCGCTCCTGTAATCAAGTACAGAGCACTGCGGTTAACGACAAGCGACAATCCATGATAACATCCTTGCGGATAAATCGATGCGCACATGTCCGATTCGCTGTACCAGTTATAACAGCACGAAGGTGGCACTGAGTAGTTGTTGTTGCCGGTCGTTAGAACACCTGTCCAATCACTCGCCCCATTATATCCACAGCAGTGTAGCTACGTATGTAACACATGATCGATTGTTCAATTAGTTTCGTTTTATCGAGTTGAAAGAAAAAAAAATCGTTATCGCTTTTATTTTTAGCGAATTTACTCGTGTTAAACTCATTTTTTATACCTTTGACTGGAGAAAATCTATCGCCGATTTGGCTTCGTGACTCTTCTCGTAATATTGCATCGTGTATTTAATTTTCTCTTCCAGAAGACTCGTGATGTTATCTTGAAGAGCATAGGCGGCGACGGCAGCCGAAAATTCCAATATCAGAACGATCGACAAGGAAACTGCAAACTGAATTGTAATTGATTAGTCAATTCTCTTGCAATCTTTTTCTTGATGCCAGCAATGAATGAATTCACTCAATATAATTTTTTAATTCTTATTTTTGTGTAAACATCTAATTTTTCAATCATGAAGTTTGTTTTGATACAATCAAATTAACGAAAACCCGCGTTATATATTCCATCAAGTCTTCATAAGTTCACATTTTAAATAAATTGAATTCCGACATTAACTTACCACCAAAACCATGCAGGTACTTTCTTTGATCGCGCCACAGCAACCGCAGAAAGCAATGATGAAAATAAGAGCGCCGACGACGATGAGCAGTGTGGCGGGCGAAAAGTAGCTCGAGTCTAAGAAATGAGAGAAGTCTTCATACACCGCGTAGATTGTCGTGCCGACCGATACGATCATAGCACCCGTCAACTGCAACATAAACGTGTGAATTCGAAATCAATATTTTGCTTGTAATTTGTATGTAACGAAGAATTTGGTAATTGCACTTATTTAATTTTACACGTGAAATTCAACGTCGATTGTTATTTCTAATCTTATAGCTTCTTGTCTCTTTCGAAATGGGATTTCTATACACGCGTTTATACGATTTCAAAATTTGCTCAAAAAATGTACAATTTACCACAATCTCTCCTCATTTTCCATCATAAAGTATAGATCATACTCGATATACCAGAGCTTTTACCAAAAAATATATACTCAATCGGTTATCGATACATAATTATAATTTCAATTTCCAGGAAAGTCTCTCCAATATTGATTATGTTCTCGCATTTTTTCGCAGATCAATAGTTATAATAGAGGGACGTAAACGCGCATGATGCACACATGTACACACACTCATATACACAAAGTATCGCGTCAATCGCAAAGATAAGCGATAAGACAAGACTTGCACATGTGTACCTTCACCAATAAAAACTGTGTAGGAAAGCGAATTTATTCGTGTATGTTTGTGTGTGTGAATGCGCGCTGAATGATTTCATATGCCGATTATTTCCTCTGTTACTATTTTCGTTGAGTATAAAAGTGGTTGATAACAAAAAAAAATTTTCCGTTACAATCATGATTTTAACGTAATAAATTTTTTTATTGCCAAATTAACGCACTAATTGTAACAAGTGACGAATACAATTGGAAAAATTATACCTTCGGATATATGCAACATATCGTGCATACACGAACCGACTTACAATAGATTGTGCAAGTTCTATTCATTATGATTGCATCGCGTAAAACATATATATAACAGATTCAATATATCCGTTGAGCATTGGATATATATATTTATAGAATTATCGATCAAATCAGAAAAACCTGAATGACGCGCTCACACAGATAATAAATATTTAAGATTATCCGGTATGTATTGTATGATATATAGTAAGAATTCGCATTTGCCATTAATCTTCGCAACAAGAAAATTTGAAAGCTCCAGAGTCGATACAACCGAATAACAAGATACGTGTTGACTTTTATCTAGGTATACATCTTCTAGAAGATAACCAGCTCGACAATGAAATAATTACCTTTTACGACACTTTTGAAAATACAATGACCATACATTTCCCAACAATACACGTATTATGAATCACCGAATTGATGAAGAAATGTGCAAGATTGATAAAGTAAAAATAGTGTTATTCTCGTTAGGCTTCGTCAGTGAGGCATTTAAGCACATGAAATATTTATATTATTCCGCTATCTTTCGAATGGAATTTCCCCGCGTCAGCAGGTTAAAAAAAAATAAAGCTCTTTTCGCCTCGCAACAATAAACTTCTGTTATATTAAATTTGCGATGACGTAAGATAATACGTAAATATAATAAAAATTACAAAAGCTAAAAAAAAAAAATCCACACCGAACGCTTTAATACGTAAGCTCGAATGGCTGTCGTTAAAATCCAAACAAGCAGAAGCGTAACGAAAGAGTCGATTCGCGAAGTTACGTTATAATACATCGCCAAAACGATTCGAAGCAGCGCGAGGTCGCGATTTGCAGGAAACGTCGTCTTTTCAAGGACAAAAAAAACGCCTCTGCGGAAAAAAAAATCTCCTTAATAGTGTTATACTGATCATATTTATTCGCTCGAGTATATTAGAATATAAGTCTCTCTCGAGCTCCGACGATACGGTAAGACAATAACACGCGACGGCAGATAGCGCCGAGTTAAAAACTTGACATATTGTTCGAAAACACGTTTTTTTTCTTTAACAATTGCTATCGATCGCACTCTTCGGTTATTTTTAACGAGAGAAGACAATAAACGTCATTTTTTTTTTCTTCAAAAGAACACTTCGAAAAAAAAAAATTCTTCGTGTGACCGTGAAAAGGACATAAAAGAAAAAAAAATCGACATTGAACGCCCGCGTGCGCTTGTGTGTGTGTGTGTGTGTGTGTGTGTGTGTGTGTGTGTGTTAATCCAATCGATCGAAAAGTCAATTACGCGACGCAAAACTGTAATAATATAAAGGGAAAATACCGACCACAAATAGGAAGTTGACGGCGCAAAGCAAGTACTTGATGCATCGTAATCCAAGGTCGAGATGCGTTGCCGCCATTGTCGCCACACTTTATACTGTAAAATGTCGAAGAAAAGAAAAAATAGTATTTAACGATGCGATGATTTTCGATTCGGTTCCGCGCGGTATATAAGGAGAAAAAGCTCGGCGGCAAGTGTGCAAGCAGCAGCGCTCGCGCTGATAAACTGACCTCGCGGCTTAGGCGACTTGCGCCTGCTGCTGCCGCCAGGTGCGAGCGCCACTTTTTTTTTCTTCTCTCTCTCTCTCTCTTTCTCGTTATAGGTGGTATAAGGTCTACTATATGCGCGTTATCTTTACCGCCGCCGCCGCCGTCGCTTGTCGAAGCGATTAACGTCGCTGCTCGACAGTGCTTCATCTTTGTATATATGACGAAATCCAGAAAACAATACCTATTTTCTGGGGACCAGAATTCAAAAATTTTTTTTCGTCGCTATAGGGCTACCGGACCTATTTCCTCTTCTTATTTAAGGTATATAGTGACGGAAAATACTCGTGAACGTTAGAAAAGTCCGCAGGAACTACTTTGCGAAAAAAACTGCCATAATTCGGAACCGTTTGTCCGAATTTTCATATTAGGGGCACGCACTAACGGAAGCCATTTTTAC
>JAWWMK010000040.1:387854-417837 GCA_035047105.1 Galeopsomyia nigrocyanea | reverse complement strand
CGTGCCTCTAATATGAAAATTCGGACAAACGGTGCCGAATTATGGCAGTTTTTTTGTGGAATTGCTCATATATGTAGATACAAAGCTGTATGTGTGTGTGTGTGTGTGTGGAAAATGTTCGTCGAGTAATTTCATTATGTCGCCTGCGAGACTGTGTTGATTCACTTACGACATATACTTTACTGAAACATTCAGTTGTATACCTATATTTTTGTACATTTGCAAGCTAAGCTAGGAGAACACGCTCGGTTTGGTGTATTGATTTTGAAGGAGAGAACTTTCTGGTTTCGAAACTTCAAGTTCTTTTTGAACTTGAAATACTTAGCGGAAAGTCACTGGAGTAATAGGATTTGCAATGTTTATTTCTCTACCATCGACGCGTGCTTATTTTGCTATTCCAAAATCAATTTTACTCAATTTCGCGTTGATTGAATTTTCTCTTTTACGGCACGTAATATCGTGTATTATATATTATGACTCATCGATGGACTTTTGAAACGCTAAAAAAAGAAGCAAAAGTAAAATATTATTACATTTTTCGCGGCTGAGTATACTACTGCAACGTATTTTCCAGCGCGGAGTTGGTAATTTATAGCTTGTGACAAAAGGCAGAATGTGATAAAATTAATAATCGATGAGATCACGCTATATTACTATCTAATCGTGTCTGATATTTGTTATCTGTATGAATTATACGGATGACAGGAGGAATTGGTGTGCCTATGAAATTTTTTACGAATATCGTTCGGGCGATTTGACGATTCGAATTAACTATACAAGTGATGATGAAAATGAATCATTTTGTAATATATTTTATTTTAGTTTGTAATTTTATTATTAACATCAGAACACATTGTATTCAGTTGTAAAATAACGTAAAAACTAATTAATTAAACGCAAGAATTTTAAATGCTTTGAAAAAATAAGCAATGTAGGCATTCAAGTACGTACATACTTGAAAAGAAAAATGATGACAGTAGCACATGAGAAAAAAGAGTAACATTGTATGTATGTCTATTTGTAATTACAGAGAATTATTCGTTCTGAAACTGAACAAAAAAAAACAATGAGTTGCGTAGATACGACGGTTACGATCATATCATGTAAAAAACTAACTCACGTACACAATTTTACATGTTTTGCAATGCAAAATTTCTAAGATTAATTGTTTTAGATTATTTCGGAAATCGATGGTCCTGTTTTTCATGGATGCATTAACAGAAATATGAAGACGTATCTATCGGATTTTGTAAAAAATATTTTCGTTTATACGTTTTTTTTAGAAATGTCATCATGTTATCATTTTATTACAAATGTCTCGTGTATCACAAAAATTATGTAGCTATATGGAAAATAATTTTAAAATGAAGAAGTGCTCGCTAAGATGAATATCTTTCAAAGAACCATCGTTACATTGAACTAGCAAACTTACAAAATGGCACACAACACTTTTTCGTTATTTTATATTATAAAAACGATATCAGTAACATCTTAAACTTCGTGTATAACAAACGATATGGTGGGGCGTATTGCTCACAATTCAACCACAAATTGTAAAGCCATATTTCGAAAAAAAATTCCATTGTTACCCATGCAGTTCCAAATTACGTCTGACAGTTTATAGGAATATTATACTTTTAACAAGTCACTTTCAATGACGTTCTATTTAGATGGCTATAGGAACTTGGATTTCTTTCGCACTTTTTTTTTTACATATTTTGATAACTTCTCCTTACGGCCTTCGCCAAGTAGATGGAAAACCAGATGCCGATAGCCTGAAACAAATAAGTTAGAAATAATTAAAAAACTTCTAAAAAGTAAGTACAAAAATCTTTCTTTTTTTTTGTTAATCAACAATTAATTCTTACCTGTACGAATGCAATTCCCAGGCCCGCGCCTCCTAGTTGAATCGCATGAGATTTAATGAAATTGGACACAGCGTGAATACAACCGACCTCATAATGATCTTTGGTAGTAACTGTACAGTTTAAGGTTCCAATACTTCCTGAAGCCGGTGGACAACAAGACATTGGCAACTTGTCACCGTAATCACCGTCAGGTACCAGTTTCCAGTCATCGGGGCCTTTTGTACCGCAGCACTCGAACTGCAATCATCAAGTTTTCATCAATGTCTTGACATTACAGTTTAATTTTGGCAAAAATAATTGTGAAAACTCACGTCACGTTGAATTCTGTCCCAAATACTGTAAATTTCTTGACTACTGTTGTAGCTTTTCATTGATTCCGTCATTTTCACCGAAAGTACTTCGTAAGCATCGCTCTTCAGGACGTAGCCAGATATCCCCGCAGACAACTCCAAAATGAATATTAAGACCATCAGCGCTGTAAACTAAACAACCATTTTTTATAATAATGTTAGGAACGTTATTTAAATTTAGTTTCAATGTGCAGAAACACACACTTGATCTTATTTAAAAAAATGATCGAAACAACTATTACCGTGACAATCATGCAGTAATTCTCTTTGATAGCTCCGCAGCATCCGAAGAAGGCGATGAAGAAGATGATGGATCCTATTGCGATCAACAGATTCGGCACTGAGAAAAATCTATCGTCGAGGAAGTGGTGGTAATTGCTGTACACGCCATGTATTACCGATCCTATCGACAGCAAGATTATTCCGGTGATCTGAAAATGAAATAAGAAATATTCGAATTACAAGTTTGTTCGTGAATTATAAAATAGAATAATACGTAGTTTTTTTATTTTTTATTTTCAATTTGAAAAATAAAACGAAACGTTACGAAAGTTTTGCTTTATTTGTGCAACTATTACATCGCGCTTGCGAAAATGAAAAATATAACAGTGGCTTATTATTCGTATTAAAATTTTTATAGAACATCGCTTCGGTATAATAAGTCTTCCTCGGTGTTCGAACTGCGTCGACTAATTCTAGTAGAGATGACCCGGCCGACACGTATTTTATCCGGCTTCACTTGCTCTGCTTTTATTTAGAAAAGAAAAGCCGGTGAATCTGGACGTAACTTGAGCGACCTGCATGTGAAGTATGTCAATTGTTTTGAGCTATTGAGCTTTTTGCTATTGAGCTAGTGCTTTTTTATATGGCCAGAGTATTTTATACGTTTATTGAAAATATAATTGAGATTCATCAATGATGTCGTGTAAAGCATGGAGATAACACTTAAATTTTTCATTAAATAAGTTTTTCACTATTTTAATTTATCTAAGCAAAGTATTTGAAACAAATAATAAAAAATAAAAAAAAAACTGATTTGAACTGTTTTACAGTAATAAACACAATCATTATTTTTCACTTATACCATGTAGAGACAAAGTTTTATTAAATATTGCTTGTAAAAAATTATTTTTATCGCAAAATAATAATTTATTTCAACGAACAGATCCAGAAAAACTGTCTAACCTCTTAACACGCATTGAGCGCCACCTGCGCACATGCTGCGGTGTCCGAGCGGTTAAGGAGATGGACTTGAAATCCATTGGGTTCTACCCGCACAGGTTCGAATCCTGTCCGCAGCGAAATTTTTTTTTTTTAATAATCTATCAAGGCTTACTAAGCATTTCTCATTACAGCACATATTGACAATTTTATTTAATTATTATTATTTATATTAATTTATAAAATATATGAAATCAAGATTATTGGTACTTTTGAGGTAGAATTTAATATTGCTAAAATTTAAAAAAAAAAAATCTCTCTGTATGTGTGTATAAAATTACAATTAAATTGTTTGATTAAATTATCAACATTTGCTTAAACATTTCGTCAAGTATGTGCAATGCACACATTGTGCGTACATTAGGCATTATGCGAGCGAGTATGTGAGTAATACTGCCAATACCGGTTCAAATGACTCGATGTGCAACTTTTCATTGAAAAATAAGAATTTCTAGATAAACTTTCAAAGAATATGAAAATGAACTCTCGAAGCTAGTTTTATAAGTCAAGCTTTTCTAAAAAAACATTTTAAACTCTATCTTCAAAACGACAAACAATGAAGTCGATAAGTATCGCAAATACTTTTACCGATATGTAGATGACTCAAGTTTTATTTCAATTGCATTCAAGTTTACATATATCCCATCACAGTTGTATAACGTGATCAGAATTTTCGTCTACTGATAATGATTAAATCTATTCTTTGTATTTTAGACAACATTATATTTCCAGAAAATCTTCAAACTAATGATTGGAAAAATTCTGGTTTTCCCATTATTCATCTATGCATACGTTGTAGAACAGACACAATACAAAAATCAATCGATCGATCGTATAATAAAACAAATGAACGTGAATTGACAGTAGTTTCATTTCGATCGTTTCTGTACGCTTACTCACGTGAAAGAAGCGTTATCGGCGAAGCTTCAGTCCACGATAACGAAAAGCTATTTCAAGAGATTCCATCGTGTTTGTACATACATGAATTACCTGTTACGGATATATTTTTTTTAATAATCGAAGTCTTCGAACATCGTTTCTTTATCGCGTCGTTTAACCGAAAGAGTTGAGTAACCATGAGACAAATTTCATAAGAATTTCAATGCCCGAAAGTCGTTATTCACGCAATTACTCGCGAAACGACAAAAAAAAAAATTGGCCGACAATATTTTAGTATTTCCGAAAGAATGGACGATAAAGCAATTGATAAAAAAAGTCCCGGCTATACTTCTACTTAGAATGTCATTCGATCGCTCGCACGAAACAACGCACAACACTTCCCGCCACTGGAGCAAACTTATCTCGACTTTTTTTGTTAACCGATAAACATCTCGTATTAATAAAGCATCGAAGGATATTCTTATATACGTATATATCAAACCACGCACGCACACACTAACACGCGATAAATCTCGTATTGCAAGGCAAAATTTTTCACGTATTCTTATACAACTTTCACTTATTTTAAAAAGGCCTCGCGTTCGCACCACTGCACAACGAAATTCCACACTGCACAATATGTAAAAGTCTGGCGTTGTAAAATATATAACATACGATGTGTCATATATATACACACACACACACACGCGGATAGACTCGCAACAAGTGCCACGATTATTAGCAGCTTGTTAAAGCTCGTCGAGATGTCCGCGTAGATTATCGCGTAAACGCCTCCACGCTGCGTAAAAAAAAAAGAAGTCGGAGGAGGACACGGTTAACGATATATTACTCAACTCACCACGAACAGCAGGTTGAAGATGAACATAAGGTACTTGATGCACTGCGAACTCGTCGACATATTAAAGTTGCCCACCACCATGGTTACGACTTTGGGTTAATCGTTAACACTCGCGCGAAATATAGGTTAGAAAAAAATTCGAAATAATAAACGATGATTTTTTTTCTTTTAAAACACTATATTGTACACAAGGATGCGTTGTAATTACGCGAAGCGATAGTTTGGCGGCAAATGCTTAGTATATAAGTATTGTAAAAACGTGCGCGCACACTGCTCGCCTGTCGACAAACACCTGATGAGAGAGAGCGCCACTCGGCACTTTACTCGCGTATACGCCGCCGCGCCGCCGCCGCCGCCGCCACACAATGTGTCACCTCCTTTTTTTCTCTCTCTCGACGCCACCCGTCTGCGGTTGATGATAAGGCGCGAGTATGCCGGAAAATTTCGTTCGATGTAATATTGATATGATGTATAATTCACTACGAAAAAAAGTTCCTAAATTAAGTAGGATTGTTCTTAAAATAAGTATGCAGCAAATTTAAGAACACGATGTTTTTTTATGAAGCAGCTGGTAAAATTGATCTAAAAATGAATAGATCTTGTTCCTTATTTCAAGAAAAGTTTGATGCAAAAAGATTGATACAAGTAATTGCAAATAATCACGAGAAAAACGAAAAATACGAAAGTTCTTAAATTTGCTGCATAATTAAAATAAGAACTATTTTTTTGTATAGTGAACCATTGGAGTATTTCGGATCGTTATAATGGTAGCAGGTCTGGTGTTAGACATTTTCCAACTTCTTTTTTTTTTTTTATGCCTGCTTTTCGGAGATAAGAATTAACGTTTCAACAACCTTGAAGTGTGTTTCTTTTTTTTTTATTGTCGAGTTAACGTGTTGCGAGACAATGTATTTTACCGACTTGAAAATAACTGTAATCTCTAAGCTTTTTTATCTTTAAAAATAAAGATGAGATTAATATAGGATTTGCCAGTGTGATTAATAAACAATTACAAAAATTTATAAAACGATATCGGAAATTATTTAAAGATGCCAAACCGAGTTGCAAACATCGAGATACAACGACAGATGTCAACGTACGAATAATAACATCAAAAATAACGATTATATATTTATATGCGTTCACCAAAAAAAAAAATCGAACGATCGAAAGTGAAACGAGATCGCGATCGCCGCGAGGCAAGGTAGCCGAAAAAAAGTAAAAACAAGCGTGGAAAGTGAAGGTAAAACGAAAAAGATAGAAAAAAAAGTGAAGAAATATAGCTGCAGGTGCGGATTTCGAGGTCCGATTGAATAATAATCGTCAACGGAAGCTCGCGGCACGGCGCAAGATAGGGCAGTAGGCTACTACAAAAACCACGAGAGATAAGCCGATTGCGTTAAGGTTTTTCCAGCTGCACGTGCTGCTGCTGACACTCGAGTTACATTATGTTGTTGAGTAACGTTGATTGTATATATGTAATAAACTGCAACGCTCTGCTTTCTTTCACGGATCGGATTTTATTATTTCATACTTTTCGTTCGTTTCGTCGTAGACGCTACGCCAGCGGAATGTTGCGAGTTGATTGACCAGATATAATTAAGTTTGGTCGAAGAGAGAGCGCGTGCCATATGGCTTGTGTTTTATGGTATGATTGAATTATCATGGCAACGACGTCCTTTCTGATGGACTTTCGGTAATTACCTTTGCGTTAAAAAATGTTTTGAATCGAAGCTTAGCTTTTCATATACAAAGAGGAATTTGAGTTTGGTGTAAAAATAATTGGAATCTCTAATTAATTTCCTGTGTGTTAAGTTTGTGTAATTTGCACTTATAATTAATTAACAGTTATATTTAAATTAACAAAATGTCGTATAGTTTCGAATGATTACATTAATAACAAGGTCGTTCTCAAATAGAGAACCGTTGGAAAAAATGAATTTGAACTATTCATTGCTATCGAGGTAATTAATATATCTATCACATTTATTTATTAATAATTATTTAAACGAAAAGCACCACGTAGACATTATTTTCCAATACACGATTGAAGTTATTTAAAATACTGTATGGTAATGTATAACTATTTTATGTAACGAATGATCAATATCCTTGCTCATTTATCTAATGTCAATACGACGCAAGGTCTCATTTACATATCGTTATTC
Organism: Galeopsomyia nigrocyanea; assembly: GCA_035047105.1. NCBI lineage: Eukaryota > Metazoa > Arthropoda > Insecta > Hymenoptera > Eulophidae > Galeopsomyia > Galeopsomyia nigrocyanea. Next base: position 410,492 of record JAWWMK010000040.1, on the reverse strand, counting down.
GTTGAGCTACATTGCACCTAGTTTAGATGTCACTACCGATCGGTCTTTCTACTATGTAAGATGGCAATGTATAATTTTTTATGAGCCAATAAATCCACTATTAATTAATTAATTAATTACAGCTATATAACGAATGTAATATTTTCAAACAGGATTTATTTTAATATTATGATTATGATTGAGATTCCTCTCTAAAGATGTAAATAAATTTCGCAAAATAATTATTTTTACTTCCGTCAACTCACATTAGTAGAATGTAAATTACAGTAAATTTGATTCAATTTCACATAGATATTTATTTTTGAACATTAATTTATTTAAACATTGCGTGATTACTTTGTATAATATTACGGCGCAAGAGAGTTTTCAGATAAAAAAAAAATCATATATAGGAAATGAATAAGACATTGTCTACATTTCCCTACAACAATCATCAACAACAACCGTCAATTATCGATTTATCGAGAATTCATTCCGATCGATAATTACAAATGAGCGTACACATTACCATTAATAAACTACACCTATAACGTTACTCGCAAGCATAATAACCGCGATATATAAGTACATATATAAGACAGAAGGCGCGGCGCGTCTGTTGGGGCGTCATTGTCGTCGTCGTCGTCGTGCCACTTTCAAAGCGTAGAAATGGAATTGAACAATCAGAGGCAGGTACGCTGCTCACATATGGTTTTTTTTTTTTTTTTGCGCATGTGTCCATATATATTTTTCGCGAGAAGGGGAACTCGCGTATTCTTGGAAAAACCGACAACCCCCCTTGAATTTCTTTTCACGTGGGAACTCGAGGGAGGGTGAGGGGAAGCTTTTTTTTTTAAAACTTATACGTGTATACTTATACATGTAGGTGTATTCGCGCGTTTTCTTCCGTGCGCGTTTAGATTGCCACTTTGCCATACCACTGGCAATCTTGTTCTGTTATGTGCGACAGCTATTTCTTGCGTACCTATATCATAATCTTTTCGGGCTTGTTTGTTTCTCAAACATTCGCTATCGTCCTTGGACACGCGTTATTTAGTAGGCGATCGATTTCATGTATACAAACCTCCGAATACGTCTTCTTTTTTTTTTATTAGTGTCGCGATGATAACGATAATTCAAATATGATTGTAGAATCATTAAGTACGAGAATGATCGATATAACGAAAGAGAGTTAAAAAATTGAAGAGGGCAATTCGTTGTCGAACGAAACCGCCATCCCCTTTGGAAATTGACGTGGGTTACGAGAACGTATACAAACATCGCACTTTTTTTTGGCTTTTAATGAATCTTAAAGTAGTATATGTCTCGAGCTTAAACTCTGCGTGCGCGTATATTTTATAAACCACTAGAGACTCGTTTTATTCTCTTCCCACCCTCAACGTGCAACTTTCATGTTTTACATCCAATTCCAGATAGCATCGTTTAATAACAAAAAAAAAAAGAAAGAAAGAAAGAAAAAAACAGCTCGAAATTTTCAATTCGATGTGATAAAGAAAAGTTACCTGTAAGATCGCTCGAATAAAAATACAAAGTCGAGTATACACATCTTTCTTCAGTTCGACTTATACTCATCGTTGGATCAGTCCCAATTAGCATGAAGATAAATTAAGACTAAAGAAGAACGTCGAAAGGCATCAAGGTGAAACTCTCTCCCTCTCTCCGAGAATGGAACGCGCGTGTTCACAGGTGGCAGACAAAGCACAATCGAGAGCTGTATGTACTTGCACACCGACAAATTAGCCGCCACTAAAGGTGCATACTCTCCCTCTGCTGTGCACGACGCCCCGGTGTGGTAAATCAATCGATATATATACATACACCCTGTGTGCATGTACGTCGTGTATATATACATACATATACAAAAGCAGACCCTCAATTGCAGTCATTAATGCGAGCTCGAGTGCATTCAAATGCGCGCGAGTTAATAGAAACGACAGGTGCGAGTGAGAAATAAAAAAGAAACTTATATATGTAGCTTATATATAGGGGTGGCAAAGCATGCTCTTTTTTTTATTTTCTCACTCCACCCATGGTATTAGACGCAACTCGGTTAAGTCTCGACTCTTTTTTTTTTTGTTTTGTCATCAACGTCTTTTTCCTTCGCTCGCGCTATCATTCTTCTTCTTCATTTTTTTTTCATGTGACGCGCTTGCTTGAGCTTTATATATATCGCAAGTATGCGCGTCGCGAGGGTGGCTTTTTATAGAGCTCGTTAGGCGCTTTATCGAGCGATTATTATTTTAACTTTGCCGCCACCGCTGCCGCTACTGCTGCTAGATTCTTTTACACTTGACCGGATTGACATAGTAATCTATATAACGAACTATTTCTTTTTTTTTGTGTGTGTTTGAATTGTAGAGAAGACAAAGTATTCTTTTCAAGTGGGCATGCGTATTTATTTTTCAATTTTTAAATGGAAATTGTTGTTTGTACGCAAAATTGTTGTTGCTTTGCTGTAGACTAAAGAATTCGGAAATGGAATGCCATAGCAGCCAGAATAAATTCCAGAATGCGTATGCGCGAGCTTTCATTAGTGTGCATTGTATACGTATACATATGTTTGCGAGCGTTAAAATTACATTGCGAAATTTTACCACGGCCGCATTCAAAAAGGCCAAACAATATACATAGAAAACTATTTTAATAAGGCAAACGAGGCAGCCTCAAAATCCAACGACTCTCGCAATCTAAAACCGTCGAAAGCAAACATACCCACATAATAATATTCAATTAAAACTTTATACATCCAAAGTCGACTGAAACTGTTGGTCGCTCGTATATATAGTCGTCGGCAAAAAAAGAACACGCGAGTAAATCGAATGCATTGTGCACGCCGCTTCGCAAATGAGGAAAGAGAGAAAGCGAAGAGAAAGAGAAAGAGAGAAAAGGGTGGGTGTGCCGGCGCGTCTCTCTGGCCGAACCTTCCTACACAACGCGACGCCCGTCGTCGCCACCACCACCACCCGCCTGAAGTCTAGACGCACAAGCCTTCGAAGTATCTCGTTCGCGTAATATCAAAGATGGATGAGGTTGGCAGTTGAAGGCTCCCCCCCCCCCCCCCTCCCTTAAAAGCTTAGTCTTTCCTCAACGTGCTGCGCTAGGATGAAATTTTATTAGGAGCTTTAAACGACGCAAAGTCACGTTTATGCACTTGTAACTGAATTCTCCCGTTAACCCTGCCTGCCTGGCGTAAGCTCCTTCTTCTTTTTTTTAACTGATTTTTCATTGGACGCCGCTTGGGAGATTGATTTTTTTGTAAAGGGGCTTTGATCGAACCTCTTTGAAAGCTATTATACCTACACGGAATTGTTTTTTTTTCCCCGTCAATAAAAAGTGATATGTATAGTTAGAAAAAGCGTTCGGTTCGATGTTGTGTTGGCTTATCGTAAATTCGAATACATGACTGTTATGGTTATACTTTCCAAACAGACGCGTCTATTATGTTTCCTTGTTGTGAAATATATCACAAAATCGTATTGTTTTGAAACTTCCGTGTTTCGTGTGCGAAATTATTGACTAAATATTGACTGTCCCTTTGATATATCCGTGTCCTTCACGTTTTTGATATTATCGCCCTAATTTTCTGGGCATTTAACTTTTACCTTGCCACGGCCAAACGGAAGCCGAGCATTTTTTTTCTGGAAAATAACTAAAAGCTTCAGTTTCAATTTTGATCCATTTCATTCCTGGACATATTCTAATTAACTGCCTTCTGAAGAATTTTTTTTCTTCAAATTTCCTGATTACCACCCTAATTTTCAGGGCATTCACGTTTTACCTTGCCACGGCCAAACAATTACCAGACGACTTTTCCTGGAAAGTAACTATAGTTTCTATTTCGTTTTTCATCCATTTCATTTCCGAATGTATTTTAATTAACTGCGTTTTGAAGAATCAGTTTTTTTTTTTTTCAGATTTCCTTATTGCCACCCTAATTTTCAGGATATTCACCTTTTATCTTGCCACCGCCCGAGAAATGCCAGGCGATTTTTTCCGGAAAGTAACGATAGACTACAATTTCCTTTTTGAACTATTTCATCTGTGAACGTATTCTAATTAACGGCCTCTTTTACAATCAGTTTCTTCCACATTCCCGACGTATTACCACCCTAATTTTCAGGGCATTCACCTTTTTACCTTACCACGGCCAAACAAAGCCCAGCCAACTCTTTCAGAGAAATATCTGCTACTTTCAATTTCGATTGTAAACTATTTAGATAATTTAAATTTATATTCAAAATCCATTTCTGAACGTATTCTAATAACCGATATAATATTGTTTCGGATATTTTACTTCCTTTTTTACTTTTGTGGAGTGTGTGTCTGAGCGTGAGTGTACGCGAGTATAGATGGGTCTGACGACGTCATTGTAGAGTCCCAGACTTTCGGGAAAGCGCCGCGAGAGGGAAGAGCCCTTTTCTCCTCGAATGAGTGAACATGAAGCGTGGGCGGCGGGGAGTCGTTGTATGGAGGGCCGCCGGCCCGCCGCTCAAGTCGCAAGTTGAGTGTGCGAGCCCATTGAGTTTGTATCTACACGTCATTATTAATAAATACCACTTATTATACACATTAACATCGTGTATTCATCCCTTATTCTCACGACCCCTTGCGTATCAAATTCCACACTTTGTTTCATTTTTTCCCCTTTTTATCGAAAGAAATTGGCAAGTTAAGTATTCAAAAAGTAGTTATGTAAGAATTGGAATCGAGTATAGGCACGCAATGAAACCGTTTTACACGTGTGTAATCTTATCTTACAATGTTTAACAAAAAAAATTTGATAGAAATAGGATAGTTGACAAGATAAGTTTTCATTTTGCTTCGTTAGAAATTAATTGACTACTAGATCGTAATTTATTTTGTAATGACATGCCTAAAGTTTATGAATTCAGACTTCTATAGCGCCATCCTATTTCTGAGTATTCGAAGTTTCCTTTGCCACGGGCCAAACAAAGGCCCAGAATTTTTCCCCTAACAACAGTCAATTTTTAATTTCGATTTTTAAGCTATCGCTTGGGCACGTTAACATAACGTTAACGTATTGTTCTTCTCTTTGCCGTTACTCTTCATTCTCGCAGCTAAAAAAGCCATAATACATACTCGAGTCGCATTTTCAAGGAAAACAATCGCTCTCAACGTCCATACTTCTACTCCTCGCTCATCCTCCATTACCACTGTCTTTCTCTTTCTCTCTCTTGCACTCTGCACTCTCTACTTCATTATCAGCATTACCACGGCCAGAAATAAAGTCGCGTCTCAACTGCTTCGAAAGCATCGTTGGCGTACCCCCATCAAGCCCGTTTGTGTAAAGGATCAAACGTGAAAAAACTCAGAAGGGCTTGTCGCTTTGTGAATTCACGGAAGAAAGCGAGAAAAAGAAAAAAAAAACAAACACAACTACGAGAAGTAAGTTTAAAGACAAAAGCTAGAAAAGGAAAGATTTTGACGAAAAAAGGGATGGTAAAGTTGGCGCGCAAGGGCGCGACTTGATGCCTCTCTCGCTCGCTCTCTTTCTCTCTTTGTTCGTTGCATTGGCGAAAAAGGGACGCCGCGCGCGCAGCACATCGCCGCCGCCGCCGCGAAAGAGAGAAAGAGAGAGAGAGAGAGAGAGGGAGCAAGCAGCCACGCGCGCGCGACGATCGACGCCGCAGTTCAGTCGTTGCCGAAGACTCGCTCTGCCAAGTTTTGTTTGTGTGTCATTGCACCGAGGGTGTCGTTTGAAGCAAGTGTGCACGAGATATTACGAGCTTCTGTTCGCCAGGATTTGTGTGCTGAGAAGAAGAGAGAGAGAGAGTGGTGAAATTTGTTTTGATCGTGATTTGATATCGTCAGTCAAAACGGCCGCGAAAATGGTGTCCGGTGGTATGGCCTGCGTCAAATACCTGCTGTTCCTCTTCAACCTGATCTTCGCGGTGAGTGTGTGTTTATGTGTATTAGTTGTTGTTGAGAGCAGCAGCGACGCCGCTGCGAGAGAGAGGGCAACCCTCCCTAAGCAACAGGACGGCGGTGACAAAAGAGAAAGAGAGAAAGAAGCCCCACGCGGCGGAGTTGTGTTGTGTTGGCCGCCTTTTATTTTTCTCGCGAGCGATACGGCATTGTAAACATACTCGCGGAAAGAGAGACGCTCGCGTGCCTCATCGCAATTGTCGGCTCGCGATCATCAGTCGGATTCGCGTATAATGCCTACAGGTACGTATATACGTACGTACACAGACACTCGCACACACAGGGCGTGCGCGCGCGTCTTTGTTGCGAGGTGCTCGCGCGCTGTGTGTACGATATTCGCGCGGCCGGTTTCCATAGGGTCGCCTTTCCCTGGTTTTTCCTCTATATATGCCTATACCTCTACCTTCCTACCCACACTCGTACACCTTCGCCGATGTATCTACCTACTCGCATATACGTGTGGGATGGATGCATCACGCGAGCGCATAGTCCACACTTCTACGAAAGACTGCGAGAGGGAGAGAGGTATATACGCGTGTGTGCACTTCTCTTTCTCTCTCTCTCGCGCGCGCGCTCGCCCCGTTCGATAATCCCGACGACGGGGCAGTGGCTCTCCGCGACGCGCTGCCGATAATAAAAAATAAAGAGAGACAGAGTACCTATATATACGCCACCCGTTGTCGATTATTCGCCGATGTGTGTGTATTATACCATGCCGGAACCGCCAACGCGACTACCTCGCGTTACGTAATCACGCGCGAGGTATAAGGGCTCAATGAGCTTGTCTCGTGACACAAAAGTGTACTACTGCTTTCCCTGGACGTGTCTCTCTCTGCCCATTCATTGCGTCACGCAAACAATTGCGCTTCGCTCTCGACGCGGGTTTCACGTGCTAAGAGCGCGTTTTACTATATGTATATATATATGTGTGTGTGAAGAGAGCATCTCTACGTGCGAGGAGAGATTTTTCGATGTAATTTTCTTTTAGTTTTGATTTTGAGGAAATCGTGAAATTTCGCGTAATTGCCAGCATTCCCACACCCTGTGTGCTACCTACACTCGCGTGAAATTGCCTCTGCAACGCACTCAAGTAAATTGGCTCTCAATCATCGCGCTAGTTAAAACATCTCTTTCGAAATGAAGCTGGGCTTTAAGCTGTGATTCAATTCATCAGCGAAATGGCTTTTTTATTTTAAACAACTTGGCCACCGTCGACGTGTATCATATAATCGTCGCACGTTTTTTTCTTTTTTTTTTCGAATTGATGTCACGATTACTCGAGAGGCGTTAACGTAGCACGGCATTATTATGGTTTCCGATGTAAATACACTAGCCTCTCTTTTTTTTTGCACAAGTCGATCCCGTTTTAATTGATATTAAATTAATGAATTGAAGAGAAAAAAAGTTTTACCAGTGTTACGCACTGGTCGTGCTCATCGTGCGAAACCTCTACTTCGAACGAAAAGCCAACGACTTTTCGAAGGATTAACAAGCTGGAAATTTAACGAGAATAGCCCGGGTTTTACTTTACTTTCTCGTGGGAGATAGGCTTCCTTCGTTCGTGTTCCGTGACTTGAGTTTTTTTTAGAATGGTTTCGCGTGAAAAAAAAAGGTGCTGGTGCTTTTGTAATGGCGCGAAGTGTTTTTCTTTCGAGCTTGTGTTTTCTCGGAATGACAATGAGATTTTAACGTGAAATTCAATATTCGCCAGATTTCGCAACGAAGAAAGTGCTTTCGAACACGTAATATAGTACAGGGTAAAAACTATGGTGGTTAGTGAAGTGTAAAAATTCCAAGTATACCTTCACACGACACTCACGCGTTCGTTTGATACTCTAACATGTAGAAATAAAAATCTCGGGGTTTTACTATCTATACCTTTCTTGCCATTCAAGAATAGATTATACCAACGCTTACATAAAGTTAATTGGATGGTGCCGCTGTCTAAAAGTCGCAAGTGGGCATGAATGATGACGTGACTCCGGGCAAAACCCAAGCAGCACATGGCTAAGACATTTCAACGGTTATTATATGTATATGTCTAAAGAAGCCGATGTGTCCGTTGAAAAAAAAAATGACAGGTTGCGAGAATGATCGTGCCGGAGGCAATCTGGGAACTCGGATCGATACTTTACTGTAGTGAGAAGAAAACAAAAGGGAATGACCGCGAAAAGTGGTGGAAGATTCGTGTGCCAGGAAACTGCGGCTAACGTTGCAGACGGAGATTCATCACTTTTCTTTTTTTATTTACAAGCGATTTGCTCTTTTATACCTATGTATAACTTGAACTCGCCCGGAGGAATTTATCTGCGACTCGCGTGACTTTGGTCGAGAATTTTTGTATTTACGTGCGCTTGGAAACGAATTGCGTGTTAATTACGTGTGTTGGTATTTACGGAGAGTAATTATTGGCGAAAATTGTTTACATTACGGGTTTCAACGGTCGGCATTTAATTACTGTGTGCTCGTTGCTGTCGACTGGAATATTCTCGAATTTTGAAATTGCGGTGATATTTGCTTCTAAATTCATATAGACAAAAAAATATATCAGTGGAATCTTCAATCACTTTACCCATATGTTATTTCGAGCGTTTAGATGTTTAGCTTCTCTCGTGCTCGTATTAATATCTGTTCCCACGCGGTCGTCGTCCGAGGCTATGTTACAAATTACTTTTAAATTATAGCTCTCTTGATGAATATATTTATTGTTTGATAGATCTTTACTATCTTCGTTTGCCAAAATATTTGTTAATCTAATCAACGACTTGTTTTCAATTGGTCTTTCATAAGTAAATAAAAGAATTGGTTTTTTGTGTATTCATCATGCGGAAGTGACAAATTACTGATACCCAAATTTAAATTGATGTTAATATCTGTGTATGCTGCTCGTTTGTATTAAAAATTAATGTTATTCATATGAAATGAGTAGTTGGGATGGAAAAATTCTAAAGCTAAACAATTAAAAACTAGTTGAGCATATTATAAAGGCAAATTTACGTGGACGTCCCATATTTTTTCTTTTTATATATAACTTCCAACAATATTTTCAATTTTATATTGAGTTTCTATGCGTTCTATTTTTTATAGGATACAGTAGTTATTGAATTAAAAAAAGTTGCCTCTTAGAAAATTATATTTTGCAAAATAAAGTGATCAAATTGTGCTGCACTATAGAAGAACATTTAGTAGAGAACTTATTTATGATATAGGAAAAACTCGATTTAATAATCTAATCAATCTGTCCACAATTTTTCAATGCTATTTCATTTATATTTCCACAAATCAAATCGCCGTTACTCGTGCATTCAATACAATAGTGAAGTAGTTTCGATTAAAGTCATGTTACCTAGTCCTCCAGGGAACATTTCAAACTATCGAACACTAAAGTTAGAGCATTCTAACTGTAAATAATGCCAAGAATATGGATCGCCTCGATTTCACGAAGCTCATTTGTATAGAATAAATTAACCCACGTAAAAAAATGTTAATTTTTTCGCGACAAACAAAAAACAAAAGAAAAACATCAATCGACAATGAATTTTTACACAAAAGTTTTTTCAAAACCAGAAATAGCCTAACAATAACATTCGCAACAAACTTACGTCACCGAAAATATATCCCTCGTCATACTGCAAAACGGCTGTTAAAAAAGTCGACAGCTGGATAATCATATGAGAACGTTATCCTCGTTGCATTAATAATATCCCTGTGCGCGGATGAAAAAGAAATAACACATACATATTTCTATTTTCCGCGTGTAGGCGATGTAATCGCACAGTTCATTAACGTGGAATACGAAGAAAAAAAAACGCCTCGTAAGTGATCTAACATCGATTTATTGGATGCCTTTAATTGACCTGCTAGTTATTATTAGAACTGCTGTAGTTTTTTTCAAAGCTCATTGTAAAATAAAACAAATATATTCAATTGATCAACGTCGCTCTTAATAGAACAATTCATTTTTTTAAATTGATGTTCAGAATATATTTCTTCACGAAGTATACTACAAACGTGAATACGTCAATGCAAGTCTCGCACATCCTCTCGCGACAACCATAAATCACACCTAATTAAAAATCTCTTCCACTACTCATCGTTCAATCCCCGCTGCTCGCATCCAAGTCACATTTTTCCGGACAGCAGCTGCGCTCAGGTGTCAATGCTCTCTCTCTCTCTCTCTTGCACTCGCACATCGTTGCAATCTTAATCGACCTACACCACCTTTTTCGGCCTATAACGCAGCCGAGAAAGGATAACATCACGAGGATTGCAATATATAGAACGAACCTAATCAATCCGACTTCAGTAATTTTTTTTTTTCAATTGCATCACTTCCAGCTGACGTTTCCCTCCCTAGACGCGCGGTGGTATATAGCAGTGTGTTTTATCGATTGCGAGATTCTAGTACGCGACGAAAGAGACTATATATAGACGACTGTTACTTGTCGAGTCGTTGTGTATTATGTGCGTCCTGTTTTTCGCGTTGTGTATTGTATTTCTGGGCGGATGATTGTAAACCTTTCGGTTGTAAATTTCGGTTTATTACCTACCTATCTACATTCGTGCGAGCAATTTGAAATTCATTTTTCACGCTACACTGATCGTGCAAGTTATATATATATCATCGCGAATCAATTAATCACGATTAGTTCCGACTTTTCGACAGAAGGGTGAAGAAGAGACAAGTATAGGTGTGAAATCGAGCCACACAATTCAATCGTTTAATATGTAAATGTCCGATTCACGCGATCTCGTCTCCCAGCGAAAAATATCTCATCCCCCATTCTATTATACATTGATAAAGACTAACGAGCGTTTAATTTTTAATTTTGCAGGTCACCGGGATCATATTCATCGCGGTTGGCTCAGTGATCCTGATAGCATATCGCGGCTATGGCAATTTCGTGGACATATGGGTGTTTGCCGTGCCAGTGCTGATGATCGTCGTCGGTGTGGTTGTCTTCGTCACCTCGTTCTTCGGATGCTGCGGCGCTGTCAAAGAGAACCACTGTATGATCATCACTGTGAGTATATATACATAACGTATATAATCTTGTTTTCGTTCAAGTGTCTGTGTGTGTGTGTACGTAAGATTCGTCTATGCCGCCGCCGCTGCTGCTGCTGCTGGACACCTGTTGATGGCTGCATTTCATTATCAACGGATGTATATTTATATTCATGGGAGTTATGATACGTGAAATGTTTTATTCAACAAATAATTGTGGTCAAATTCCACGAAAAAAAGTGCATTAATTCGGCGTCGGTTTTTTTCTTCTTCAAATATTCAAACTGCGAGGATGCCCTCAATTTTACGATTTCGTGGTTTTACGAGGTATCAAAAGATTCGTAATGTTCTGACCCACCCTCTCCTTTCTCGTGACATCCTCTTTTTTGCGCGTGGAGTTGTTAAAATCACGTGAAAACTCAGAGATTAATAAAAACGAAAATCTGATTTTTGTTCCTGGTTAATCTTGTGGTTTTTTGGAATTTGATAAAAAAACGCAAAAATTATAGCGTTGAACTGACTTCAGAACCGAATTCTACGGCTCTAAATACATTGGAAACCATATTTTGTTTTCTTTTCTACTCGAAATTCCGACCCTTGTAGAGCTTTGAAAACACGCAAAATTCATTGAACGTACCAGATTTGCAATTTCATTAGTTTTTTAGTTTTTATGCACTGTTATACTTTGAATCGCTCTGCAAGGGTCGGAATTTCGAGCAGAAAAAAAATGGTTTCCGACGTATTTTAAGTTGTAGATTTCATTTTTAGTTGTTTGTTAAATTCCAAAAACCCATAAAAAATTACGTCTTTTTTTCGATCATGTTTAGAGCTTCTATCAACGAAAAAAAGGTTTCACAAACAATTGTCGTAATGGACCCAAGTTTTTTTTTCGATTCTATATGTCAAATACTAGGTAAAATATGACTCGTCTCAACTTAAAATGTTGCAAAAACAGCGCCGAATCAATGCAGTTTTTGTGTGGAACTCGCCTAAACAAACAGTTTAAGAATGTCGCGACGCCGGACCTTTTTTTCATCATTTGTCTCTTCGTTAATTATCGCTTAATTAGGCATACTCCGCCCCAGCGACAATTCTCCAGGATAATAATACCGCCAATTGACTGTGTGTCTCGAGAGAGAACCAAAAAGAGAATTCACGCTCGAACGACTTCATTGATGTAAAAATTTTTCGACCTCTGTTGTACCCTTCCCGCCTACGCTAATTTTCAGTTTAAACAGTATTATTCAATTATATATTCTTCAGACACAATCCTAATAACGTATTCATAATTATCCTCAACAGTTCTCGGTGTTGCTGCTGCTGATTTTCGCGTTGGAAGTGGGCGCTGGCATTGCCGGATACATGATGAGCAACAAAGTCGACAAGATGCTGGAGAAATGCATGAACGACACGCTTCAGGCGTACAACTCCAGAGACGACTACAGACAGTCCTGGGACATTATGCAGTACGACGTGAGTGATATTTCATCGAGCCAGCAGCCCACACACACACGCCAATCTATATTTCTCATAAGTCGTTATAATTCATTCGATTCGAGTAATTAATTAGATCACGGATGCACCAGATTTCTGTGAAATTCCTGGGATGCTAAGTTACAGAGGCGTAGTTTCTGAACCGCGCGAGCAATTCGATATACGCGTATTGTAACTCGTTCGCTCATTATCGTTGGAAACTGATAGTAGCTGCGAAACTTCTCTCCCTTTCGTATTCGGAAGCTCATAATTAGCCTACGGAATTTCGTTCACTATTGTTTGCTCAATTTGCCGATACACGCTGCAGAACATTTCGAAAATGAACCAGCTTGTGGCTTTTTCTTTACTTTAACACGACGTATTACGTGATAATTAACGTTAATGAACACGTACGTAGCATCGAATGTATCCGATGAAGCACGTTAATTAAGCAGTTTATTATAATACGCTAAGTATCTCGTAAGACTATAATAAGATTATTTCGCGCAATCAGGTCGCACATTTCGCACGAAATTAATATCAAAGAAATTCGCAAAATCGAATAATAAAGATATTTCGAATCGTCGACAAAGTGCCATTATATTCCTCTTCGCGTGCACTTCGTCTTCTCGAGTGGCGGCGACAATCAAGCAATCAGGCTTTTACAACTGCTATATATATCTGTACAAATACGATCTATTTCTCTCGAAGCTGAAATCGCTCGCGTGCGCACGCTACTACTACTACTACTACCACATGCTAATTTATCCCACGTATAGGAAATCGCCGTTTTTATAGCTGTAAAAAAAACACGTTCAATGTGGATCGGAAACACGTCGACTGTGGGAATGATTTACACCGCGCGCTCGCGATGTCTGTATTAATGTGGGCTCCTCGTCATTACGAGATCGCGAGACACTTGAGAAACATGACGGTTAGTTATCTTCTTTTTTCCTTCTACTAATTGATAGCATCGCCATCACGTTTGCGTTTAGTTTCAATGATAAAGCTGAAAATGTAGCTCGCGTTAATAAAACGAGAGGGTAGGTAGCTTTCGTTCATGTATATACATATATTGCAAAAAAAAAAAAGGAGAGCAGAGGTGGAATGATAAATGGGAGCTCCTATAGCAGAGAGAAAGAGTATATATGCGTACGCATCATATTCGCATATATATGAAGTATGCACATACATACAAAAGAGAAAGAGAAGAAGAATGGCCGCGCGCGCACAGTGTCAATCAATATCTCACCTTGTCGGAAAGGCAGACAGAGAGACAGAGGCTATAGTCTGCGACGAGTTTTCATGTATATACGTGTCCCTTTTCTGCCAGGGGGGGAGGCAACTATAGTGCATCGCACCCCTCTCCATACACATACGACGCGAAGGCCGACAAGTTGTCATTTTTTAATTTTCTTTCTTCTGGATTTTTTTTTTCGTTAATTCGGTTCGATAAATGTATAACTTCTCTACGGAATTTTTTCGTTCTTTTCAGTTATTGGGAATTTGCACAATTGATTCGCGTGAATTTTTTATAACCCAGAGTGGCGAGAGTGGCTTTATGCTTATTACAGAGCTTGGATTATTTATGAAATCAATAGTTGAACGGGTGAATTATTTAAAATAGAAACTGTACTATATCGATGTGATTTTTGCCGGTGGTATGTTCTATTTTTGGACTTAGCAATTATAGTCTGTCGCTGTATCGCAAGTTGTATCGTTGAATTAATAATGTTCTTTGAGAATTCAACGTAATATCACATACCAGTACAATAAAATAAATGTAAATCCGTACAGTCACTATACTTTCATTACTGAAACCGGTAAAAAATCACAGTCGAACGCAAAAAAAGCAAACCCTCCATTTCACGCACACATGTATGACATGCGACGATCCAACTGCTAAGATAGGCAACACAACGAGAAAGAGAGAAAGGAAAAAAGCCATCGCGAAGAAAGAACAAAAAATAGTCCGGCGTTTAGCATTGCGATCCGAGTGGCCGATAAAAGGGGGCCAGAGCGATTTGCGTGTGTGTCGACGCTTATAAAGGTGGTGTACCCTCCTCCGCCTCCTCCTACTCTTCGTGACCCGGCTGGCGCTAAATCCAAGCCGTATATATATAAATACATGTATGTATGTATATATGTGTAGTAGATGCTTCAGCTCGCTGACCGACACTTCAATAGACGGCGGTGACGACACGAGTGAGAGATCACACATGTGTTATAGATGCTGTTCAGCTCGCTCGTGTGCTGTGATTATTTTTCCCATGTGTGTCGTCGAATCTCAATTAATCTTATGTACTCGCTTGTCATATTTATTTCGGAGATTGCGCGTTTCGTTTCGTTTTTTTTTTCTTACTGTAGAAGCTTTGGAAAGCTAAACACAAGGGAAACGACAGAGAACAATTTGTATGCTAATTTAACACTGAAATTGCTATTCATTACAGCTCGCGCTGCTACTGCTACTGCTGAGAGCGAGCATTGCGCAAGACTCTCGCGCGCGCGATTTTATTTTCCGCGATCGACGCCGTCGCCGCCGCAGACCGCACGAAACCAAAAAAAAAAATATTATTATACCTGTATATAAACGAGAGAAGGAAAAAGAAGGATGACGATAAAAAAAAAAGCCGCAAACGTTACGCTTCGATTCTCGTGTTACAGTTGCAGTGTTGCGGAGTTAACAGCCCGACCGACTGGTTGAAAGCCGGCTTCCCTCAGAACAAACTGCCGCACTCGTGCTGCACCGAGCTGCCGAAAAGTAATCCCGAGTGCGATATGAACGACATCAAGTCCAATACCGAGGGATGCAAGAAGCAGCTGAGAAGCAAGATACAGGACAACGGTATTATACTCGGTGGCGTTGGTATTGGCGTTGCTCTTGTACAGGTATGCTGATATATTTTTTTTTTTTTTTGAATAATTGTCGTGTGAATAATTTGTGAGGTGTAACTTGAATTTAAATGCTTTTTTATTTTTCAGCTGATCGGAGTGATCTTCGCGTGTTGCCTGGCTCGCTCAATTCGTCGCGAATACGAGACTGTGTAAGCTGACTGATAAAACACGAACTTGTCATTCCAAAAAAAAACAACAATAACAACAAACCATTTCTTTTACTAATATTAACGTCTCTTTGCGCGCAGCACACACATCTTTTTTTTTAATATCTCTCGCTCTTTATCTATGTACATCTCATGTGGGATATTCTTTCTTTCAAATGGTTATTTGTCTAAAAAACAATATATATAACACTCATCACTCTGTACATACGTTCTGTATACATTGCATTGGATACGTTTCGTTACACTTTTTTGTCATTTGTAATGTTCCTTTTTTATTGTCATTATTCTCGTATGCACACACATGCGCACGAAATGTGTTTTTTTATTATTTATTTTATTCACATTTTTTCATCGCTTGTTTCGGATTTTTGCGCAACAAGCTTTTCGATGTATAAATATTGTTTTTACTGTATACAAAGTTTTATCAGACTAACGATTTTACGAGTTCACCAAAGCTTCTCGTATCTTTCACACGTTTCGATTTGGCGATTATTGTATTTTGTATGGTGATGGCGGGGAAAAGCTTCAGGGTATGTGATGCGGATACTATTTGGTATATAACAGTTATGAAAGTATATATATAGTAGATGGACGTAACTCACGTCTGTACAAAAGCATGAAAAGAATCTTTAAGATTAAGCTGTATATCTACTTATATTGATGATAATAATCAATACTCTGGAATCCATTCCCCAACACAATATTATATGCTATATGTACTTTTTTGAGTTGCTTCAATCGTTTCATCATCTTTGTACATTATTACTCTACATATTTAATAAAACAATAAAAAATTTTCAATTTGCATGATATTTTGATAAACAGGGCTTTATAACTGTGCTTTATCACGATATTAGAATCTATTACTACTCATGGTGTAACAAAAAATAAACGAATTTACTATCGATCTTAACAACTGATTAAGATAATAAATACACGTAAGAAATAAAAGAAACTGCCAAAAATCATGAAATTTAAAATACTATATCAAATTTTATACGAAAATAAGACATAATTTAATCGACTTATATTTATCGATGCAGTGGATATATAATATTTGTACTCACTTTGTATGGTGATACTCGAAAAATCTTGAAATCATTATTGCAACTAATGAAGTCGTCTGTTAGTGTTGAAAAAAATGATTAGAACATGGATTCCTTCAGTTTAAACAAAAAAATTTTTATGGTAGAACCGTTCAACAAAGTCGTAGTAATATTAAACAAAAGGATCCATCGCGAATCGCGTTTGAATCTTTACACCGGCCTTGACCAAGATTAAGCGCAATACTAATAGAAGCATACCATTTAACACGAGGATACGGAGTTCATTGAGCTTCGACATCTCTCAAGCTAATTTCCTTGACAGTTTGCAAAAAAAAATCAGATGTAACTAGGCTGCAAAATTTATCGTCCGTCGCTGTTCCTACGTAAAAACTAAACGACTGTATTTTCCAAAGAATCCATACTTCTCATGGTTTTAAGTAATGAGAGCTAATAAATAACAATAGTATACATAGATCTAAGTGTTCAATTATAAAACACCTCTATGGTATGAAAAATGCTTTATGATAGTATTCTTTCGAGTACTTTTAGTTTAAGAATTCAACATATATATTTATCGAAATACTTAGTTGTTTCATATTTTATAAAGTTTACATAGTGTTACAGCCATTGGGAAAAAAGCATTTTGACAATGTCAAAGTTTAATTATAAAGCTCATAAGTTAACGATCTATAAATTTATATCAAAGCTACTTGCTTTGCTTTCCTCACGAAAGGAAAATTCCGTCTCGAGGAACAAAAAGAAAAAAAAAAGAATGAACGAAGTAAAGTGGCTCTAATATTGTGTAACACTATTTAATGTGCTTATAATTCAGATCGATTGAATGAACAGTCAATGTTTGCGTTGCTATATCAATATGGAGTGGCTTTTATTATTTATGTCGACTTTGGACGGTGATGGTGGTGGCAGCTTTTCTGTAAAAAGGGCTCGATGTGTACGTATGTATCATTACACCAGCACACGTTAGTAACACTTGTATTCGCTATTTTAATAAAGAGTTCGAGAAAGATCACTCATAATTTTTTTCTTTTGTTTAGTTCGTACAAATCTTTCTCGAACTCTGGCACTTTCGTTTTCATTCAGCTTAAAAAAAAAAACTTTAAAATACCGACCGTTAGAACTGTCTAGATGTCGGCATTTTAAAAATATGTGTGACACACACCGCAGCTGTAAAAATAAACTTTGTTCGTTCATCAACCCACCATAGTATGTATATGTGTAAAGTTTTTGCTCTCTCTCTCTCTCTCTCTCTCTCTCTCTCTCTCTCTCTCTCTCTCTCTCTCTCTCTCTCTCTGTTATTATCTTTTTTTTCGTGCTTTGTTGAGTTGATGCGAATATATATGTATATAAATAGCACTAAACACACCTTCACTCACCGAATCGATCCATTTTCTTACCTCAACATGCTTAGTGATCTGACGTTTTTACTCTTACAGCGAAACCACAGCGCACTGATCAGCCACCGCTTAGGAGGCATATTATCATAATCTTGTCCATCATGCATTGATAGGTAAACGAAAAAGCAAAAAACTATAAGATAGAATATAAATATCATCGCGACCTTTACGATGTTGTACGCTTGCGAGTTCATGGCAATATATTCTGTATTAAACATTGTAAGCAAAAGAAAGAAAAAAAAAAAGACAAAAACAGAAAATACAAGAGGGGAAAAGAAAAACGACGCACTCGCGATCGCACTCTGTCGATGCCCAATCTACGCTTTATATCTTCAAAAAAAAAAAAAAAAAACATATACGTATATAATTAAAAACGAAAAACTGCCAGGTTCTCTGCCAAAGACAACAATAACACACTGCGCAAAGCGTGTCAAAGGTAGATATATAACAGAAGGGTCGCGCGTGTGTCAAAATTTCTCACTTGATCATGATATATGTATATGCGAACGAAAAAGAAAAAAAAAAGAAACCAAACGGAGTGAGAGAGTTCCGGGCGCGCCTTTTTTCTGTCGAGAGCCTAAAATAATGAATTTTCCCTAAATGTATATCCACCCCCTCTTTACACAAATACACACACATCTGCGTCGTGTAACTCATTCAAGCAAGCGCTTTATTATACCTTCGTGTGTGTATCGCGTGCTTAGTTTTTCATTAGTTTTTTGGAATTATTTTATGTGTAAAAAAAAAAATAAAAGAAACGAAAATTAAAATCGGTCGATAATCGCGCCGAGTAAGAATTGTGTATTATTATAATAAGTTTTTTTGTTTGGAGGAAGAATAAAAAAAGAAAAACGACTCGAGGTATAATAATAATAAGATCGTAGCGTTGGGCAACTATAACTGCATTTTTTTTTTGTTCCCATCGCGTCGGTGGTTTGTACTCTTATCGATCGTACAACACAGCAACTACTATCGAGATCACCTCGATATAAGCCCGCGTGGCTGCCGACTATAATATCGTGGAACCTGATAATTATATCGTTGGAAAATTGCTACTCTTGCGCTGCCCAATTCGACGAACTTGAGAATACATTATATACCGAATACTTGTCGTTTTTTTTTTCTTAGTTTATATATATAAATATTATATATTGATCATAATTTTACCAGTGTTGTATGTACACGGCAACGACAATCTGCCATCAATTTACCCGTTGAGAAGCAGCTTTATATATCATTCACGTAATTATTGCATTTACCGCGTAAAATAATTATTATATTATATATATATGATAACTGTATAACGAAGACGATTATATATAATTGCAAAAGAGAAACAATGTGTTGTGTAATAAGCTCGCGAGAATCTTTATCCGTGCAATTATTGTATTTAAGCCTCCGTTAGTTCGTTCGTTCGTTTCTGTCGATGTATCTATAATCATTTGTATTATTATCGTGTATAAACACCGTGACGACTAGCGGTGTGTGTATTTCGACATTGCAAAGTCGTCGTTGTCATTGCGCGCGCGCTTAAGAATCCGATAAATGCCTTTTGCTCTCACTCTATCTCTCGTGATTGTTAGTATATATATATATATATATATATATATAGCCATTTGTCGATGTTATAAGCTCTCTCACTCAACTCATAATGATAATTATCTTCGTTGTTGTCAGTGCAATTGAACGAAAAGAAGAAAAAAAAAACAGTAAAGTGAAATGTATAATCGTCGCGTGCACAACTGCAGCAGCTTTGACACGCGCAATGATGAGGAAAAAGGAAATTGTCGCTAGGGGACCAACTGCGATATGAGTCCACGGGCTGTAGGCTTTTAATATTGTGATAACGCCTTTCGCGCGCGCTGTGACTAAAAAAAAAAAACAAGGAGAAAAATGAAAACGACAGATGGCAATATAGTGCTTTTTGTAAAACTCATGTAGTCTTTTTGGAATTTATGAAAGCGTTCGAGCGCCCGCGCGCAATTCTTGCAATGTCGATGTTATTGTTAGTATGTTCTTTTTTATTTTATTAGTATTATTATTACACCGATTGTCTGTAACGAGGGTATAATTGATTTAATTTGCTATAATTTGCCCGAGATATATCGCTTTAGTTGTTTTATTAAACGCGAGCGAAATCGATTGCCTTTTTAGCTTCAATCGCGACGAAAGAGTGGCACGATCGTTCGTTCCTTTAATTTGTTCATCCCAGCATGATTTATGCGTGTGGTCTCGAGTATAAGATCACGATTGATTTTTACAGAAAAGTGCCCCGTTGCCGCTCTTTCGAACGACTGAACTTTCTTGGTAAACACCGTCGAGCTTTCGCGTTTTAACATCGATGATATTATTATTATTATTATTATGTCGTTGCGTCACATGAATCTGATTGTTTGTATTTTTGATTTAATTAAGATGTCTACTAATAAAACTATTGGGAGTGTGCCTAACGCATATTATAGTGAAAGATAAAAAGTAAATTAATTGAACACTTCGAGATGTAAGCGTAAAAGAAGCAGCAACAAAAAAATAAAGTCGTAAACTTATATTGTATATGTCATTATATTGCATAGAACATAGAGATTAAAAAGAAAACAAGTATCTAGGCGTCATTCGGGTATTATACTTCGCTGTAACGCTTGTTCAAGAATTGTATAAGCACTTGTCCAAAGTTCGCTCCTTTTCAAACTCGTGCATCACCGTTTTTAACAAGACTTTACTTTTACGTTATGGAAAACACTTTGATTCAGTTCAGCACTTATATAATGCTCGATATTATTATTGTAATGCGTAATGTAATGCATAATTTACTATTGTTGTCATCAATTGTACCATTAGGCCCAGCAACTGATTAAAACTTACAAGACAAAAAAAAAACGATATAAACTGTTCGATTTCAAGTTAAAAAAAAGCCGTAATTAATTAATTAATTAAAAAAAAGCAACAAAGACTGATGAAGATTGTAATCAGTATTAACAGCCATTGGTATTTTGAATAAGAATGAAAGGAAAAATATGAGGAAAAAATGACGAAATAAATACTAATTTTTTAAATTTATATGAAAATCTATTTTGGCTGCCTAACAGTAATTTTTGTATAATCCGCGCTATTTAAAATGTAATTTGGTATGATGGTAAGCAACGACAGTGGCTGTCGTGGAATATAATCAAATAAACATTAACACATTGAAAAAGAGAAAAAACCGAAACGAATGAAAATGAAAAAAAAAATACAAGCAGACGTGAACTATCCTTTTGTCATAATACTTGACGCGCCTTTTTGCATTCGGCATTTTTTAGGAGCCAACAAACTGTCCTTGGCACATATTTGTCTAGCATTTATGATACGTATTGAATAAATTAATAAACATTCACTGTATTTGTCTCTTTATTATAAAACACATCCTTTCCATATCATACAATTTTTAATATTTTATGAAGAATATTTTTTTCCCTTAGCTGAATTGTTAATATGAAATTTGTATTCTATAAAAAAAAACGTTGTCAAGTATTATTTTTCCTTGTTTACAATGTAAAATTGAAAATTATGTTGTCTTTGAAAAATCACTTGTGCGAGTATACTTTTTGAATATAACTATGATATTGAAATAATGAGTAAGTCTTTATATAAAATCTTTATGCCAGATAGATAAGTTGGAGTACAATATTTTTTCTACTTTTCACAACAACGTCATGTATGTATGTGCTTAGGTATTTTGTGCTTTATGTGAAAAAAATCAATTGAACGAGGACACGACGAGACGAATAATGGGAAGATATGAATGGTTGACGGTTGAAGAAAAGGAATGTGTCGATTCGGATTGTTAGGTCGGTAAGTATTCGAAGTAATCAATTATGAATTATCAAGAATAAAAAGAAAAATAACATATTTGGTGCGAATTTCAAAGCATAGAGAATAATAATTATTTAATAATAATTTAATTTCACAGTTTAAATAAAGTTATGCTGAAAGATTTTAAGTTTATCTATTTACTTTATTCAATTAAATATACAATGAAATAGATAATTTGTAAATTTTTATATGTATATGTATAGTTTCTAATTGTAAATTTTCATATATAGTCCATAAAGATGCATAAAAACAAGCTTTCATAAGCTTATAAATTAGGATGATTAAAACATATCAAAATTAAATTTTGATGACAGCTTTAAAGAGCTGATGTCTACGATAATGAGTCAATACTTCTGCATGTACATTCTGCAAAATTATTTATACTTTTAAATAAATGGAAAGAACGAATTTAATTATGAATCTTATCAGATAACTCACGTGTCTGACAAGAATAGTATTACTCCGACGTATTCACATCTCTCCCACTGAAAACAAATACTATAGTAATATATTACTATGTCAGTATTATTGTGCTATACTTATCTATAGCTGGGATGCGGTGACTGTGCTTGTTGTAGCTGTGTCGGATTCTTCGCGCGCTGTGTTTGGACGTCAGATCACTATTATAGTTATATATATGACGAAATCCAGAAAACAATACATATTTTCTGAGGACCATAATTAAAAAAATCTTTTTGCCTCTAGGGCTTCCGGACCTATTTTCTCTTCTTATTTAAGGTATATAGTGACGGAAAATACTCATGAACATTAGAAAAGTCTGCAGGAACTACTTTTTCGGCATTTTCCCATTATAATCAAATGGGCTTTTCTCACAGAAA
>JAWWMK010000040.1:367935-387754 GCA_035047105.1 Galeopsomyia nigrocyanea | reverse complement strand
AAGACCTTTACGTAGAAAAAAGTTTCATTCAAAAATAATTATCCGGTGACAAGTTATCAAAAAAATTGCAAAATAATGACATTTTGAGTTTGTTATTAATATCGGAAAAATGCTGAAAAAAGTAGTTCCTATGGACTTTTTTAATGTTCACGAGCATTTTCTATCACTATATGTCTTAAATAAGAAGAGAAAACAGGTCCGGAAGCCCTAGCGGCGAAAAAAAATTTTTTCAATTCTGATATTGAAAAAATTTATATTCCAGATCCAATCCAGAAAATAGATATTGTTTTCTGGATTCCGTCATATACGAATTCATTGCTGCGTTAAATTCCATTTAGTTTTTGAAATTGCAATGAGGAACAATCAAAGCTATATTATTGACTTTAAAGTAAGTTACGTAGTGTCTTGATTATAATCATGTGTATGCAAATAAAATATAATAGACCGTATATTATTGACAACTATTGGGATTTACATTAAATTTGATATTGTCTTTTGCTGTAGGTTTGGCTTTTGGACGATTTATAACGATGAGGAATTTATCCACACATTGAAAGAGTTTTTTTTAGAACTGCGAAAGAGTAGTGTTTCTAAAAAAAGACATTAGTGTAGTGTATGACATACAAAGTTATTTAGTTTAGTTCTGATAGCCGTGAAAAGTTGATCAACAATTTGCATTATTAATTGTGCAAGACATTTTCATACCTGCGCAACATTACATTAGATGATAGATATTACACTATTTAGGCAATGATAAATATTTAATGATGTTAGACAGTCATTGAAGATTTCACTGTTGCAAGAGTAATCTCACATTTGTTTAAACTTTTATTTGAAATTTCGAATTTCCATAATAAATCTTTGGAATGTCGGCTTCACAATTTGATTCAAACCGAGGTTTAACTTTTTAATATATAAATATCACATATATAAAATAAAATCCAACTGTAGGGTATAAAATTGTAAATATATTATGATTCAAATAATGTAAACTCATTTTCCTCATTTTGAAAGATATTGAGAAATTTTTGAAGTTTGAAAGGATCAAAAAGCTTGAGCGGTTTAGAGCGTTGGGATCAAGAAAGGATGTATAAGGTAAAAATAAAATCGCAAAATTCGAGTACAATAATTTTATTCCACTTTTTCATATCAATGCCACTAACTAGCAGACTAACATTTATTAATATTATGTCAGATAGAGAAGCGAGTCTCCATCGTAGTTTAAGCACGCGCAAAGTCAGCTTGGACTCAAGGATGATTCATTGTACGAATCATTATCAATTTAATCTATTATTTCGTGACAGACGTCAAAAAAAAAATTTTTCAAATTCATTCTCTTTTGTTAGGATAATTCTTTCATTTCGACATTGAAAGTTCTTTTTGAAACGCGTCAAAGATGTTTTTCCCTACAGTTTCAATCGAATTTCTGGTTTCTTTTTTACGAAATTGAGTATCGCTTATTAGTTTTACTTTACACGTGATCACTAACATTATACACAAGCGAATGCTGCATTAAAACGGTGTGAATAAAAGTTACGAAAGTGTATTTACATTAGATTATACTGACCCACAAGCGATCAAAAAGGTTTGTGGGAAAGCTCATCCGATCACTCGTTTATATAGCTTGAAAAGTTAATGTCCAAACATTTTATTCATTTCCCCTCTCGTTTTACCTATTTTTTTAAATACATTCACTCGTTTACACTTTTTTTTCGCTCTTTTTATCCAATCTAGTGATGATATGAAAACTTAGTCCTGCCAACTATCATATGTGCTTTGTAAATTATATAAATATTGATGAAATTTTTATTCATGCGCGTGCAATATGCCTGCTGAATTCATGTTTCACTTTTTGGCAAGCAAAGTATATGATATGATAGCGTGAAGTGCGTAAAATATGTACAAATGAAATTTATACAAATTCTGAATTTCTCACAAAATTTTTTCACCTATATGATCATCTACTTTGCCCAACACCTAAGTAAAAATACAATAACAGATTTAAAAATCGGTCAATTATTCAATTAAAACTTAAAAATATCAACTTTTGTTTTGAAAATAACAATTCCATTAATTTTTAAAACGATTCATTATACACGAAGACCCAATTTTATTTTGTGATGTGAAACAAAACGAAAACTTACGGTAACAAAAAAAAAGTTATTTTTACAAAGGGAAGACCACTGTGGTCGTATCGTCACTTTTCTGCTTTATACTTTCTCTTTCCATTTATTTATTTTTTTTCATTTTTCGATAAGGGATTCAAGGAACATAGATGTGTAAGTGTGCAAAGTTGGCAGTTCGATTACGAATCGCGCGAGGTACGCGAGTCATGATTTGAATAATAAAAACTTGATCCTAGATAGCCACAGTTTCAGTGTAGCAAACTTTGGACTGGAAATATATACAAAATTCTTCAGTATTTTAATAAGATTTGTACAACGCCACAGCCAAACTACATTTCAATTCTTCTTATTCGGTTCACAACGACTTTTTGAATTGGCTTGTTCCGTGCCTGACTTTTCATTTCAGTCGCAGTTGTCCCAATTTTAAACCGTGCATAAATTATATAGTTATTCTTTTCAATCATTTAAAAACTGTTGATTTTCGCAAGATTTCGCTCCGAACTGCAACTGGCCCACTAACACTTTGTTTATAACAATTATTAAGATACACGTAATATCTTACAGACACCTACTGTTTATGATCGAACGGCTACGCGCGCAGAGTCAATTATTTACAAAGTGGATTAGTCCGCCTTGCTTCTAAAACTCTATCGCTTTTACAAAAATAATGTGGAAGCATGGAGAATGTTTTTTAAAGAGATAGTATGATTACATTGCAGCTTTTATTTGTCAATAAACATTCTTTTGTCTCTCGTTGCCAAACACCAGTTTTTTTTTACTGTCATTCATTAAAAAAGAAAAGAAATTCGCAAGTTATTTTTGGGTACCAGTATCCTTTTATTACCCTTTATTAATAAAAAAAAATTAGCATGAAAAACATGTCCTACACACGTTACGGATTTGCCAGACGCTTTCATTGACCATTTTTATATTTATACGATATTTTTTATTACTATTTCATTATATTTGTCCTATTGATAAACAATTCATTCTTTTTTTTCTTCAAAAATTTACGAACGCACACACACACACATACAAGCTCACTCTACCATTTTATTAATTGTATATAAAAAAAATTATCTTGCGAAGGAGCAAAAAGAGAAGGCGAGAATACAAATTCCAGAATTCGGCATTCCTCGACGATCACAAACGTGAATATACAGCAAAATGATATTGGTATACTTTATTTACAGTCACAGTTGATTCACTTGCATTTTCCAATTTTTTTTCTTTTAGTAGTGGACCCCAAAACGTACTTAACTTATTCGTCCAGCTAATATATTTATGCGTATACAAAATACAAACAAATTTATACCCTTGCTATCAGCATATTTAGCATATAATTCAAAAATAAAATATCTTTTTATTGATTTCAATAGATAAAAGCTATGATTCCGTAAAATAATCGAATTAAAATTAAATTTGTCAAAATCGAAAAACTGAAAGTTCAAGAGAAGTTTGACGTTAAAAGAAGCAAGCAATAGAAATATGAGCTTCAAACGCTTAAAATTGATTAATTTAAAACGTTTAGGTAAGTGGGTCCGTTGACATTTTAATTCGCATCCTTATTGCCTAAGTATCTAATTACTTACAACTTAGGAATTTATCGTTTATTGTATTTCGTGTGAGAACTAAATACTAACTCGTCGTGGTATCTTATCCCCCATTTTTTTTTTAATTTCGCTTAGTCTCTTTTCGATCGTTTTATAATTGAACTCCATTCCTTGTGTTTTGTTGAAAAAAAAGTACTCCTAAATTCATGCCTCAGCGTACAATACACACTTGATTTTTAGGCACATTGTGCGTGACCTTTGGTCGAAGCGCGAGAAAAAATACGAGACGCGCGGCCGAGCAAATATTAGACAACAGCACCGTTCACGCATTTGCCTTTTTTTCTAGTTCGTCGACAGTAAAATAAACTTCGCACAAATGAATTAGCTACATCACGCCACTCATTAGGGGTATACATTAGATTTAATTGTTTAGCACTGATAGGCATTGTAAATTGATAGAAATGAAGATACTGAATGACAAAATGGTAGGCAAATTCACTTGTGCTCCGTTCATCGTCTACGTAAAAAATATTCTATTTTTTTAGTAACGGCAAAAAAAACATTATATTATAAATTACTCGAACCAACGCTTTTCGAACATAATATGGGCTGTAAAATTGGCATGAGACTTGATAGGAGTTGTTTGTAATTTCGTGCAAATTTGCTCATGTCGCATAACGCTTGGTCCATAAACGTGCAATGCGATCGTGTTCTTCCCTATTCTGTAAGTATTGCGTTGCTATGCTACCCACCAACGGGTCCGCTATAACATAACATTTATCACACAGTTAGCATACCTTTGCATCGTATTTATAACAATTATTTATAACAAATATTTTTGAAAGATTGTGTCAATATTTTCTAACCACGAGTACAAAAATATATAAACTTGTGAAAGAAAATACATGACATTTGAAAGGATGGCTTTGAAAAAAGTAGCAATATAGAATAAAACTCACCAGGATTGCAGTCTGTAAGAAGAGAACAAATGGACAACAGTACTTTTGAAATAGTTAATGCTGGTGACCAATTGTCTTTAAGGATGTCTAAACATATCACTCCTTGGCTGTTTATATTGCAATGATAAATACGAGTCCTAAAAGTCACCTGAAACAAATTCACAAGAATTTGTAAGCTTGGAAAAGCCATGAAAATGATTAATTTTGATGAACAATGATCCAAGGATCATTTACCTTTGGTGGTTTGAATGGGTATTCTGGAGAAAAATGAATATCCAAAAAGAAGACACCACCTTCATAAACTGATCCTGGTGGACCCAAGATTGTAGAAACCCATTCATACAGATTATCGCCTTTTGGCCCAGCACTGAAATATTTGTAATAGTTGTAAATTTACAGGTTATCGCATTTTAGTTTTATGCCAATGTCATTCTCTGTTAATTAACTGTTATCACCTTTACTCTTTAAAGTTACGTGAGTATTATTTTAAAACTAACCTGCAATTAGGAGGTGGATCCAAAGTGATTTCTGCTAGTTCTTTTTGTATCCTAATAAAAATATACAGTATGAAATTAATCGTATGAAATATAGCTTTTAAAAAGATTACTGCACAAAAGTTGACAAAATATTACCTTTTTGCAGAAGTTCCTAATGCTTTTGACATCTTTGGATTAGGTTTGGCCTCCTTATTCTCTGGCTTATTGTCAGCCAAAGATGATCCACGGCCTCTGCCGGTTCCACTAGACCCAGCTCCAGATGCCATGTTTCTGAAATAAAACATTGTTTATTTATAACTTGTTATTCTATAATGTACATCATATCAACATAGAATCATAAATAGAATATACTATCATAAACCTGACAATCAATTAGTAATAACTTGAAACAAAGAACGTTAGTTTTTTAACTAATTTTGGAGTATTGGGACTCCAAAATCCATTAACCAATATTTAACAATGAAATTATGCAAATGATGTGCATAATTTGAGTTGGGTGCATAAAATAATACTTATAAAATTAAAAATCAAAGAAATGATAGGTACGTAACTTAAAAATTAATAAGACAACTTAATATCTTACTCTATTCTACTCCGAGTTTATGAATAAAAAATGACTTAGAAGGATCCACTAATTTGCAATACTTTAGAGTACTTCAAGTAGTTCTGGAAACTCTAGACTTCAACCAAGTTTGCTCATCAGCGAGAACCAATGCTTACAGTAAAACTTTTGTGCCAAACATTTTGTAAACTAATGTATGACTATGGAAATTGGAAGTCTAATTTGAAATGACACCTTTCAACTAGTTTTCAAGTTACCCGAGACGACTATAAACATTAAATAAAGCATTCTTCATGTCTTTATACTTTTCAATAGCAGCACTTGAAAGTTTGTATGCACTGGCAATTCATGAATACAATAACTCCAAAGAGTCGCGGAAAGTACTCAGAAGTCAACAGCGTGTAACAAATCTTGATTTATGCATTCGCGATATTAGTATTCGGCGAGATATGACAACACTCGGAAACCAAATTCACGATGTTAAGAATTGAACATTGATCAAACCAACGGGTCTGTGTAGAGAGATGGCTTGGCAGCCAAAATTACTCGAGAAGCCCGAGCTCAAGATAAAAAGATGCATAAACCGAGCACTGGGACACAAATCTACAGATGCATGCGAAAACTCCGAGGCCGACTGCAATACACACACACACACACACGAACAATGTATAGAGACAGAGAACACGAACGAACGAACGCAGTTTGAGAAGAAAAAAAAATGTCACTCCGAGGGCGCTGAACCACGAGAGAGCAGCGAGCCTGAGAGAAAGAGACGTCGCGATGGCTATCTCGAGCGGCTACATTAATATACGTACACGCGGTCTTGATTTTCTGCAAAAGCAATCAGCCTCAGAGGTGTACTATCCTACGAATGCAACAGCAGCAGCAAGCAACCTCGAAAAAGACAGAGACGGACAATGCGTATACACTTTATACGACAGCTATAACGACGTGCTAACTGCACAGGTCGTCGTCAGGAACAATGAGAGAAAGGGTTAACTAAAGTACAGGCACCTCTGTAGGAGGCTCGAAGTTTACCTCGTTGCTTGTGCAGCAGCGCAGAGTCGGATGGGATAGCCTCCTGGGGAGAAAGACGAGGCAGAAGCAGCCAAGCTCCTCGGCGTGCCGGTGATCCACTTGCCGCGTATGCGCACTCTCTCTCTCTCTCTCTCTCTCGCTCTCTCTCTCTCACACACACCAACACACGCCGAACTACCTCTAAACGCACAATGGACACTGATGCTGTGTGAGCTCTCGCGCGAGCTTCTGCTGCCTACACGGCTCGTCTTTCTCTCTCGCACTGTGGCTGCTGCTGCTGGCTGGCCCTCCCCCGAAAGTTCCACCTCTCGGTGTGTAGCTCTTTCTCGCTTGCTCGTGTAGCGTCGTGCCTCCACAAGAAAGAGAGAGACACTATTGTGAGAACCGAGAAAGAGAGAGAGAGAGAGTTTCAGAGTAAATTGTCGGTCAGTGCTGATCAGAGGTCGCCAAAGCTCGCGGCTGTGTTATACCCACGGTTATACCCATTTTTTTTTTTTGCGCTTTTCAACGCTTTAGTTTAGACACTTTGCGCTAAAACTAGCTCAATCTCACGTGTCTTTTTTGCACTCAACTCTCTATTATACTTTTTTTTGTAACATCACGGAACTAATTCTGCGGCGAAGATGTCGACTTTGTTTATGTAAACACGGAAGATTGTTTATTGTTTACAGGTTGAGTTCAAGTTTATCAGTAAATTTTGAGCTTTCAAAATCTCAATACAGCTTTCATCGCGTTTTTTTATATATTAAAACAACTGGCTAGCCAAATAGCAAGACGTTACGAAAGAATTTGAATTTCCCACCAGTTTTTATGGAATCGAAAAGAAAGAGACGGAATGATAAACCCGGAAGAAACGCCGGTAAATCTCACCTCTGTCTGTCTGTCTCTCTCTCTCTCTCTCTGCTCTCAAGGCAGAGATTCTCAATTGAAGAATGTTATTTGACTTACGTGCACTAATTGCCAGAGCAACGTCAGCAACTTTGAGATCTTCTCTTGACGTAGGGTTGATGTCGAGTAAACTTTATGACAGTAAATATTTGCAAACGAGGACTTTGCGGGGGGTTGTCGTCGGCTCGCCTCGCTCCGTCTCTGTCTTCAGCGGCTCCGTGAAAAATTACGATTGCGCATCCCTGCGGCGTCGCCGGATGATTGCCACCGCCACGGGGGCAGCACCGCGCCGGAAACCCCTTGACCCCGCTAGCTGACGCCTAGATACGCGCATGCGTCTCATTCGGGAACCCGACAGCGAGATCATGCGTGGGTGTTAGTGCAGTGTCTGTGTATATCAACATCGCTAACCTCACACTTGTTTTTGCAGTTTTTTGACGTTCTCCTGTGTATTGCTAATATTTTGGAGTTTTGGAGTAATTTGTTTTTTTTGTTCAGTAAAAGGATTTAAACATCATCCAAAATGGGGAAACGTCAACATCAGAAAGACAAGATGTAAGTTACAAGCTTCTTAAAATTTTTATTTCCAAACGCTATGTT
The DNA here is from genome assembly GCA_035047105.1 of Galeopsomyia nigrocyanea. Lineage (NCBI taxonomy): Eukaryota > Metazoa > Arthropoda > Insecta > Hymenoptera > Eulophidae > Galeopsomyia > Galeopsomyia nigrocyanea. The sequence continues at coordinate 379,531 of JAWWMK010000040.1, read as the reverse complement.
GAAACGTTTACAAGGTTTAAATAATAATGTTCAATGATAATTCAACATCATTTCACTTTTTCAAATAGGTACCTCACGTACACAGAATGGACAACTTTGTACGGTGGGAAAATGTCTGGTACCTCATCCGATTCCAGTGAAGATGCCACATTTCGAAAGCTACCTTTCGATCACTGTTGTTTAAGTTTGCAACCATTTGAACACCCGTACTGCGATACTGATGGGAATGTATTTGAACTTGAAGCTCTAGTACCATATCTCAAGCAATATAAACATAATCCGGTTACTGGAAAGCCTTTAGACACCAAGTCTCTAACAAAGTTGAATTTCTTCAAAAATGCAGAAGGCGAATACCATTGTCCTGTCTTGTTCAAAACTTTTTCAAAGCATTCTCACATTGTTGCAGTCAAGACTACTGGAAATGTTTTTTCTAATGAGGTATATTTTTGCATTTTAAATAGACTGCCATTTGTATGCAACTGTTAAACTAAATTATCTGTTTCTTAAATATTGCAGGCAATTGAACAATTGAATATTAAAACTAAAAATTGGAAGGATTTGATCAATGATGAGCCCTTTGTAAGAAAAGACCTTATTACCATTCAAGATCCAAGTAATGTTAGGAAATTCAACCTTTCAAGATTCCATCATATAAAGCATAACCTTCGTGTTGAAGATCCAGGTAAATTTTTCATTATATTGCCGTTTTATTAATTTCTCAAAATTTATGCTGTACTTCCAGACACTATCAGAGACCGTAAAGATCCACAAGCAAGGTTAAAAACTGTATCAAACGAGACTAAGGAAATTCTGGGGGAATTAGAACGTGACTATAAACCAAAAGAAGAAGCTAAAAAAGCTGACAGAGCTAAAGCAGATAAATTCAATGCTGTCAGTAGCTTTTAACTTAACATTCAAGTAAAACCACATTCAAACATTAATTTAATGAATTATTTTCTTTATTCCTAGGCACCTTACTCTACTGGAGCAGCTGCAGCTAGTTTTACATCTACAGTGATGCCCAGAGTCACTGCAGTAGATGCTGCCGTTTTAGAAGAAGACGTTGTTCGTTATGAAAGAATAAAAAAGAAAGGTAAAAATAATATATTATAATAATTATAGAATTAAAGTACCTATACTAACAATAATTAATTTTTTTAGGATATGTAAAGCTGCAAACAAATCATGGACCGTTGAATTTAGAATTGCATTGTAACTTGGTACCAAAAACTTGTGAAAATTTTATGAAACATTGTCAAAATGGTTATTATAATGGCACCAAATTCCACAGATCTATTCGAAATTTCATGGTAAATATTATATTTTGAACTCACGTACATAATGTTAATCAATTTTAATTTCTCTATAGATTCAAGGGGGGGATCCAACTAACACAGGAAAAGGCGGTACATCTATTTGGGGTAAACCATTCGAAGATGAGTTTAAAACTAATCTTGTGCATAAATATCGTGGAGTTCTTTCTATGGCTAATTCCGGACCAAATACAAATGGATCTCAATTGTAATTGAAAAGAAATAGTTATTCAAACGTTTTGCGAACGAAATATTAACATTCCATATTTATTTTAGCTTCATCACATTCCGATCGTGTGAGCATTTAAACAATAAGCACACCGTATTCGGGAAAATTGTTGGCGGTTTGGAGACTTTGAATTCAATGGAAAAAATCGAAGTAGACAATAAAGACAGGCCCATCGAGGACATTGTTATTCTGGCGGCTCAAGTATTCGTCGATCCTTACGAGGAAGTAGACGAGCAATTAGCAAAAGACAGAGAAGCGGAATTGGAAAGGATCGCTAAAGAAGCTGCAGAGCGAAAAGCTCCAAAAAGAACGAAGGGAGAACAAGCATTGAAAGTTTACAGAGAAGGAGTGGCGAAATACCTGGACCCAAGTGTACTTAACTCAAAGTGAGTATTATAAGACGTTGAATATTTATTCATAACATCAGTCTCTAATCGAAATTTCGTTCATTCCAGTTCGAAAAAAGACGAGCCACCGGCAGAGGCACCCAGAAAGAAAAAGAAAGTCGTGGCCACTAGTTTCAATTTTTCTTCTTGGTGATTGTGCAGTGACTTGTTAGACGTTATTCTTGATCGAGTGTACATATACAAATTGTAAATTTTGATTATTTTGTAAGTTGACTATGATGAATATAAAATAGTATTATTTTACAATATCACGATCGATTAATTTTAACTCTGTCAAATAGAAAATCATTCATAAATTCAGCAGTTTCATCGCTTATATATAATTGAAGACAGAAAAATCGTGCAGTTAAATAACGCAGCCGCAGCAGTAAATTCACGCGAGTGCTCGAACCTGTCGATATGCACCTGTCTGATCGGCGCTCGTCTAGTATATAGGTAGCTTGATTTCTCCTTTTCCGCGTGCGCGTAATCTTGTTTTCTCGCAGATAAGGCCTTCTTTGGAAACTCGTTTCGCCATTTGGATGTTTGTACTGTAGATCGAGAGAGGATTTTACAGTTTTGTTCGACGGAAATTCCATTGTGGACGGCTACATAGGCTCCGATTTCGCTTCGGTCAGCCGCGGTTCACGCTTGGAATGTGTAAGCGTGTCATTCTTATGATTTACGCTGTTTTTCGAAGGCACGAGCTTTGCGTGGGCGGCTGCAAGTGTGTGAATTTTATGAAAGTCACTGACTCGGTTATAACTTCAACGTTAAAATATTGACAAAAATTGAATATAGTTACTTTACTATAAGATTAAACTTAATGAATAAAACGCGTTGGACTCTAAAAATAAAAAAAAATAAAAGTTCGTTTTACAGTAAAAATTTTCATTTCACTCTCTTTCTATTCGTAAGGCTTTCGTATTTAGAATAGCTTTCATCTGAAATTAAATTGTCTTTTTAATGTAACATTCAATTAAGCTTACTTGTCATCTCGCAACAATCGGCCCTTTTCAGGGCTACCAATAGTTTTGAAGCTCCGACGAAAGAATGGTGTTTTGCATATGGCTAATTTTTCTTTTTATGTTTTTGCATCGTTCGAATTGGATCTTTGATAGTGAAATTGCGCAAAGTCCCGCGAACGATGGACGGCATTGTACTCACGCGAGCACACACGTTTTTTTATTAATCGTTCAACGACGTTGCTGACACGGCGCCGAGAGCAACCAGACCACCTGTCATTAGAATGCCGACCGGCAGTTGTTTTAAGAATAGTCGAGTTCGATCAAGTCTAAGAACGAATCTACATATAAATAAACAATGGCAATATACCAGAGGAAGAAAGAATTCCAATGTAAATAGTATTTACATGTTTACAATATTCGATTACGTTTACTCAACTTTTAGAGCATGACAATCGGCCCTTTTCAGGGCCATTGATATTTTTATATGTTGATCAATTACCTCGTGTATTATCGTTTATTTAGATCAGAATAATTCTTAAACCTCTAAATTTAAAAGTTGTAAATCATACTAAATAAACAAGTAAGTATTATAGAACCATTTGTGCGTAAAAGTGCAAATAAATGAGATAAATTCATCCGAACACACACATATAGACAAGATCAAACTACGAGCCGCACCGCCCGGCTTTATCATAAAAAAAAGTGTTCCACAGGATAACAGAGAAGGGAAGGAAGAAGAGCATAGTAGAAGAGAATGAAAGAGAGAAAGATATACAGGACGTGAATCTCCCCCTACATACACACGTCAAAGCTCCCCTTATCTTCTTTCTGTCTCTCTCTCACTCGCTCACTCTCCTTTTCAGTGAGCCGCGAACGTCCATGTTTGCAGAATAACTTTTGACGGGCACTGGCAGGCAGTACCGCAGTAGCAGTAGCCGCGCATGGCCGCGCTAGACGTTCCGGGCCTTGCCATCACCGACGAGTATATATGTAACATTATCGGTGTGTATATGTGCGCGAGTGTGTGCGTGTGTACATACGCATTCCAGAGCGAGAGCCCAGCTCTCGCTGAACTTTGACGTTTTGCTGTTCTCGTAGTGAAAGATCCCGGGCGTTGGAGAGATACACCGGCGTCAATCATGGACGACCTTGGTAAGTGACATCCATACGAGCTTGCTCCAGGCTACCGCTGCTGGATATTGTTTAACCTCAAAATGCCGCTACCGCTATAGCTCCCTCACTCTGACGTATACGCGTGTGTGTGTGTGTTTACGTTGCAAGAGATGTAGTATGTGGGTGTTTAGATTCTTGTATACGAGTGCAGCAGTCTGCGATGCCTTTTTTTTTCCCCGCGGTGACAATCTTGCATGTTTCGTACGTGGCCGAGCTGTTGAGGTTAATTGCCAAGGCATAACGGCCAAGTTCATTGTTTTGGTTGGAGGATTTTTTCACACAAAAAAAGGGCTTTCGATCGCCTTGGGTGGCTACGTGTGTATATATATAAAAAAATCCGCAGGAATGCGGTTATCGAATGGCAACTGTATATACACGCAATTTGTATTCTGTGGGTAAGCCTCGCGGCTTGCTGCCGGCTTGCTTTATGTATAAATTCGATATATGTATGCATGTGTAGTCCGCGAGAGAAGAACATTTTGGAGTACTCCAGGAGTTTTTTTTTTCGTCTACGAGTGCGAGGAGGATATTCTATATGGACCTTCGAGCTGAATACCGTCTTTTGTGTTTGTGTGTGTGTGTGTGTGTGTGTGTGTGTGTGTGTGTGTCAAAAGTTTCGTTGATAAAGCAAACAAACCCAATGTGACAGCTGTCTGCCTGTCTCTGCTGCGTTACGCAAAAAAAAAAAAAAAAAAAGAACGCGCAGCAACGCAGAGAACGAACGACGTCAAAAATAACGAAACAAAAAATTCTCGCGCGCAGTTTCCTCTGAAATTCGGTGGCAATTGAAAGCAGCAGCTCTCGAGAGAGAGAGAGAGATGAGGCAATCGTAGGCGGCCACTTATACGTCTCCTATCGCCTCGCGTATATATACGATGACTCAACCCGGCAAACTCGGCCTTTTTCGGCCTTTTTTCCTCCGCACGCACTATATACTTTCCAATTTTCATCGCGTTCAATTACACACTTTTTCTTTCGATGCCACTGGGCAGGTGGTGACGATATTGTCCTACAATTTTAATCGCCTCATTTTTTTTTTTATTAATGAATGATGAGAACTGATTTTACGTTACACGCCCTTTTGAGATCATTATGACGTTGTATAATCGACTTAATTGTTCGTTGTAGAGCAGTTCATTTTTTATTTTAATGAGGTCTTTCACGGAACGCTGAATGAAGGTTTCCGTGCACAGATAAGTAGCACGTGGATAGAAGAATGAAAATTGTTACACGTGCACCTTGATAAAAACACATCGGCTATAATTATATAGATAATTCCACCTAGTTTACATCGCTTCTATTATATACGCGGATCTTAATTAATAAAGTAACCTTGAGATAAAACTACATCAATCAAAATTATTTTTGTAATGAAAAAAATGATAAGTATCTCCAACTATTCGAATTATGTGTTATCGCGTACAGTTAACGAAGCGAAGTGTCACATTAACGATAGCAATGAAAAAATATAGATACGAGTAGCGTGAAAAATAATTGAGCGAAACGATGATTAGAGGAGAGAGAGAGAGAGAAACGAGCCACGTGTATCCGCACATTTACCGCGTTGTCAGCAAGAGTTTTGTCTCTCCTTTTGTTTCATACACCCACGCGTATATACACATATGCGATACACAATGTGCGTCTCGCTTGATTGTTTTCATAAGCACATGCTGCTGCTGTTTTCTGCGCAATCAAATTTAATTTTATCGTTGCTGCACTCCTTTAGGCCGACAATTCGTTCGACGAGAATATTCGAGACTCAAATTTGATGGATACATTGTTCGCAGTTCGCGACCTTCATGTGTCGAATTTTTATTGCGGAGAGACGACGAATGAATTTCAATCGACGAATTGATTTTTTTTTAAACCCACTTGGTTATGTGGCTGGGGTTTTTTTCCTACGGATATATTAAAAGATGAGAAATACTTTTCTCGCGTACTCATGTGTTTTTAGCAGATGTTTCTGAATCACTCAACCGCGCGACTTCAAACTCGTGACTCACTTCGACTTTAAAGGCTATATTTGGCGAAGAATTTCAAAAATTAAACAGCAGCAAACGCCAAAGTTTCTGCACTAAAAATTAAAAAAAAAAAGATCGTTTGTCATTCTCAACGATGCATCTCAAGGGGAGAAAAAAAGCCATGACGTAATATTGAAGTTCGACCGCGCCGATTTTTTTTTCCCCTTCGCGCGCGACTACTGCACGTCGATGGTAACCGGACACTAATGCGAAGCCCGTGTGTCGCGAGGTGTACACTGTTGTGAGCTGCGTCTTATGCAAACTCGGCAAATCACTGTATATTCGATAGTGCAGCTGCGCCTTCGTGCGAACAAACACACGCATTGTTGCTTATACGTATTTTGTTGTTGTTGTTGTTCTTTTGTTTTCTTAAAAAATAATAATAAAAAGTGAAGGATGATCGAGTAAGACATGAATTTTCAATTTATAGGTAGGTAAACTTGAATAAAGAAACGACGTTTTTTTTACGGTGGTTTTTTTGTTCATGTGGCGCATAATAGTCTAAAAATAACGGTGACACTCGGCGATTATTATGCGCGATCGAGCAAAAAAAAAAATTATTTTATGCGTGCGAACGTAACGCCGATTTCTCTTTTTACGATAATAAATACTGCACAGATTGAGGGAAAAAATAAAAATACAAAATTTTGATTTTGAAATAGCTTTGGTTATAAGCTAATCAGTTGTGAAAGCATATATCCGTGAGGAGCATCCAAACGTCGAAGACAGAAAAATGTCAATTTTGCGCTAATTAATCGGTGCCAGAGAGCGTTAAATGTTTTTCCACCCGTTTTTTTTTTTTGCCTGGCATTCCTTTATTGGCACACACACGCACTTTCTTTTTTCAAACGACTTCTTTACATTCTATTTTTCGACGACGCGCTCGCTGGTCCTATGAAGATTTGTTTCGAGTAACTGGAGCTTAATCGTAATATGGCTGGTGCCTGTACAAGGCCGTTGTTGTTTATTGGGCGGCGAGAGAATTCATCGACGCTCATTGATTTCTCGCGCGCTCGTCATTTATGTTTTTAGCATACACTCGTCAGTTGGAATAGTTTTAAAAATCGCGTCGTGAATTTAATGAACAGTGACGCGAAAGGAAGCTCGTTAAAAAACTTGTTAAATGTTGTTTATACTTAAAATTACTACTTGTCTGTTTTTTTTCTGGTAAATGAAATAACGAAATAATTTTTTTTAATAAAAAAAGAACTAAAGAGAAATCAAAAGCGTAATTACACACGCGGATAAAATTATAATGGTAAATATAAAAGGAAAAAATTGAATATAGGTATATACTAGCGTGCGGTGTCGCGGCGGCGGCGGAAACAGAGACGTAAATAGAATAAGGGGGATGCACTTTATTAAGGAATAGGGTTACCATGCAAACAGACTGCGAAAAAGATAAGTGTAAACGGAGAACACCATTAGCCATTAATACCCACATGCGAATTAATATTTTGATGCTGAAAAGCTGGAATATGAAAACTTTCATTTCGTATATTTAATTAAAAATAAGGCCATATTTTTCCGTTCAATGCAAAACTATGAATCATAATTATTAGTTAACCAAAACATTTCAAAATAAATTCAACAAACGTTTTGATTTTTTAGTCAGTTATCGCAATAAACAAAATAACGGTTTGCATCGAACGAAAAAAAAAATGCTTATCAAATTGTGTGACGGCATAAATTAGTTATGTCAATTTTAATTAGCATGAACATTTATATCGAATCATCAACCTTACTTTCTCGCTTCATTAATTTTATTAGTAGAAAAATACAAATTTAATTCAGAATATTTATGGATACCTATCAAATTAATACAATTTTGTAAGACATTATAGAATGTAACCAATGACGTAATTCAAATTTCTTTTATAACTATATATCGGCCATTCGGTATAGTAACTCCGACTCACTCTCAAATTGATTACTTAAACTCGGGTAGCCAATTGATACAATGGAAATATTAAAATTAAGCTGTCATGACTATTCAAAATCTACCCTAACATGACTGTCTATAAACATGAGGTTTTGAAGTATGAGCACCTTCGGATGATGCTGTCATTAGCTAGATTAATGAACTCTTTCGCCCTGTCAGCGAGGCACTTGTTTAAACATTATATTTTCAGTCACGAACACAAACTAATATTAAAAATAAAGAAAAAAAAACCATATCGTTTGGAAACACATTCGTACCGACTGATAATAAAAGTTCACTGTCATCCTCCTAAAGAAATTACACGAACCTTTGTGTCCTAATTCTATTAAAAGACATAATTCAAATCTCCACAAGTATCTCTCAGTCTCTTTCCGTGCTTTCTCGGAATGAACGAAAGCTCTGCCACTCAAACGTTTCTAGCGAATATGTCGAGCAATTAGAGAGAAAGAGAGAGCGATCTTGACTCGATGTCAAGTGTAACGTGCGCGCATACACTTGCGCGACCGAATCAAACGCTTACTTCTATATTCTTTTCAATTTTATTGACTTTTAAACGCTCTTCAATCTTTCCCTCTATATCAATCGAACAAAAATTATCAACGACTCAGAAAGAAAAAAAATCTTCAATTAAACTATATAACACTTCGAAACCTTTTACCCTCTTAATTTATCGGTCAATTAGCGCCTCCAAAAAAAAAAAAAAATTCATGTCATCGAAAAAATAGCCTACCCACACACACCCACACGCGCGCGCGTAAATGACGCAACGTATACATATACCACCTGCTCGAATCTCGCGAAGAAATCCATCATCGCCTCTATACGATCCACAATCCAAAGGGAAGAAGAAGTAGGCTTTATCCAAAAAGAAAACGAATACACATATATATATTTTTTTATTTTAGCGTCGCGTGCCACCACTCTCTCTCTCTCTCTCTCTCTCTCTCTCTCTCTCTCTCTCTCTCTCTCTAACTTTATATTTTTAGAAAGCGAAAGCTCGTCGTCGTCGGGCTCGGTGGCCTGTGTGTATATATATGTGTGTGTTATGTCCGAGAGAGGCGGCGCCTTAAGCTTATAGGCCTCCTCTGCATCAGCAGCACCAGCAGCACAGACACAGACTACACCACGTGTGTGCAGGAGTTCAGCGGCTTTTCTCGTCGCCCACTCTCTTTCTCTCTCTCTCTCCGCCTCGTATAGTAGTGTGTGCCTTTAAGCCTTCTCGTTCTCCAAGTGCCTTATAGTTGTGGCGACATCGGACTGCTGCAGTTCTCTTTCTCTCTCCGCAAGCACGGATATTATGCGCTCGTTTTTTGTGTGACTGAATTTTTTTTTTTTTTTTTTGTTCAGTGTTTGTTGTGTTGTTGACAAAAAAAAATATATAAGAGAAGATGGATCGAACGATGTACGGGAAAGTCGAGCCGGGCTACTCTTATCAGCCCTACAAGGTTACCCTGCAGAACAACAAATTGGCACCTGGATGTAAGTCTGTGTTTTTTTTTTGTGTGTGTTTAGAGATTGATTATATCATTCGCGTTCGGTTGTTGAAAATAATAGCAATTTCGGCTTTTTTTTTTTGTAAACATCAGCGCTGTAAAAAGAGTGTCAACGCTCGAAATATTGTGTATGTGTGTATAAGAACGTTGGCAGCAGCGCTTTTCGTATATATAATGACGAAGATCTAAAGAGATTTTTAGATGGTAACGCGCGAACGTGAAAACTAGGCCGGCAGCCCCAACGATTACCCTTAATACGCTTTAACTTGCCTTTCAACTTTGTTTACTACTGTACAGTAGAGCGTGAAAGCTTTTTTTTTTTTCGTCGTAATGGTAAGTTTAAAATTGCGAATGGAAGAAAAGATCGAATGCTATTTTTCGATTGGAATTTTATATACGAGCGTGCTGTTATTTCTCGTATATATACGACGTGATTCGCTGCGAATAGAACGTCGAGTCCAATTTGTTTATAGTGATTTATACGAGTTTTTTATTGTTTCTTCTGGAATTTCCGTGAATCATAGTTTCTTTTTTCTTCTTCTTTTTGTGAAGTTTGTTTTTTAACAACTGCAAAACATAGGAGCGAGCGACAATACCGGCGATTGCTATTTTATTTTTATTCTTTTTTCGGTTGCTCACCGTCAGAGGCATCTCTGTTGTTCCTTCGAAAATTTCGTTATTGGCGGGAAAAGCTCGATCGGTTGAAACGGAAGCGAAGAAGAAGAAGCGGAAAGCCTTTCATCGTGCTGTCTCGATGCGATGACGGCTTGATCGTCTTTGAAAGCTTGCTTATGGTACAACTTTATGCCGCTTGTGCGGTCCTTTAGGGTCCGGAAGTACATTTTTTTACATCTTTCGTGTAGCTCGATTGATGTGTGATTTGGGTGTTTTGGTGCGACTTCGCTTGGCGATGAATGATCGTATTAATGGTTTTAAAGAAGCTTATTCTTGATGCGATAATTGATTGATACGAGGATTGAATTGCAGCAATTTAACGTGAAATTTCCCAACCATGATTTTTCGACTTGATTGATGGAGTCGTAACATGTGCGAAACGTAACCCACGTGTTCAATTGAAAACAGTTGGTTACAGTCGAGCTGTAGTTAAACTGAACCGTACCTTGTTTGAATGATTAAACATTTTGCAATCGAGAAAGAATGTTAATTATTTATTTTAATATTTCAATTTTCGTAAAAAGCCAATAAAAATAATACTAAGAAATTCCAGAAACTTAAGTGTTTTTTTATCCAAACACATAAAAAAAAGTTTTAATAATAATTAAGCTCACGAAAAACAAACCGTGTGTAACAAATAAAACCGTTGCTTAATTTCAGCCAAGAGAAGACACGTTTCTATCCTTATACGAGGTGTAACCGCAAAAACTGAAAATACGTGACTCGAGAGCGTCGCACACGTCAAATGAAGCTAGGCCACACTGTAAATCACCCTAAAATTTTTTTCTTTCCATCCTCGTCGTTAACTCTCCAAACCGACGCTCGCTCGTAAAGTCCCATTTTCGCACAACAATTGAGACGGTAAAAAAGCAAAAGAAAAATTAGCAACGTAATTATCGAATAATTATGTAGGTTAAACTCATCAAGCCGACGGCTAATCAGCGGAATTCAATTTAACGCGCGCGTTAAACTCACTAATAAACCTTTTTTTTTTAAGTCGACTTATAAGGTTCGTAATGACTTGTCACTTTGTACTTTAATAATCGTAAAATCGAATCACACGCTCTTCTCAGCCATGAAATTATACAAAAGTAGCTTAAGTTTATACAAAACATTTTTCTTCGTATAAACATCTAATTCCAATGCGAAGTAGCGACGACGTAACCAAAAAAAATAAAAATAAAAATAAAGCCTCTACCGGCAAAAGCTATAAATTCCCATGCGTATAAAGCTCGCGCGAAGTGCAATAATTGCATTGGTCACGCCGAGATGACATCATCGTATGTAGGTACGTACGTAAGGGGCGCGAGTTTGAATTATAAAATTCTCCAAACAGCCTTCCGCGAACGCATACTTAAGCTCACCGCAAATAAGGCCTCGGTGCATTATGGAGAGG
>JAWWMK010000040.1:337270-367835 GCA_035047105.1 Galeopsomyia nigrocyanea | reverse complement strand
AAAAAATTCGTTCGTAGTAAAAAGTTATGACCATTTGATAACTTGGTGGCGGTATTAGGTACTCGTACCTTATATATATATATATATATATACCTACACACGTTGCGGTCGGAAACGTGACGACAAGTAAGTTCATATCGCGAATGCAAGGCCGCAACGAAAGAGACTCGTTCGCTCGCGAGAGAGGTACAAGGTGAAAGAGAAAACTCGTAAAAGGTGCGTGGCGACGAGATTTTTGTGTCTCTCTCTTGCGTGTGTGGGTGGCAGTAGTAATACGCGTGGTCGTTCACGTAATCTCGTACCTGAACGAAAAAAAAATTTTTTTTTTCTATCGGACGGGTTTGTATTCCGTTATTTTCTGTTTCAATTCCTCTTTGGAATATTTTACGATTTAATTAATTGTAATTGATTGCCGCATTACGAAACTCAATATAGAGAAACATACATCGCAATCGAAACAGCCGGAAGTGCGAGTATAGCTATATAATATACACCTCGTCGAATAGATTTAAAGGGTGATATTCAAGCTATCAATGAGAATGTAAAGTACAGCTCGCGACGATATAGTTTGCCGATTTTCAGGTCTATTTTCAGGTAGTTTAGCTTGCTGCATTATATACAGAGCATCGCGGCTTGTAAATCCATCGCGCTGCGCACACTCGGAGCTTTTTACTGTTATATGCCGTTACGAGGTTGGACTTGAAGCTCGTGAACATGTGTTCCCCGTCAAAAGCGACGAATGATTCGCGCTTGCGTTTATGTATATGTATATGCGCGCGTTATTTGTGCCTTGTTAAGCAATTGAGTCGTATACTATATGGTATTTTGCTGTGGAGAATTGAGATTGCGGATATAAGATGTAAATTTTCGAGATAACTTTGGTTTTTGCGCGTGCTAATGTTGAAATTTATGGTGATGGTTGTATCTTTTTTTTTTAATATTTACTTACGTACATTTTAGTTTTTTGTTTAGTATCCAATATTTTAAAACAAATTTAAAATTGATAATAAAATCGACGTTGTTACAAGTATTTTCGGGATTTGAGTTACGAGAAACTATATGATTTTATACTCGAGCGACAATGTGAAATTGATAAAATTAGTATTTTAACGTTTTACTGTAAATCTTTTCGAGCAAGTATAGTTAACAATAACAATTCTCAAACTAAATACTCGTTTTAGTATCAATAAATCAAACGCGATAATTGATTCACGACAAAAATATATCCTCGAGTTACGTAAGCACAACAAACTAAAAAAAAAATCTTCTTAAGTGCGAATAAAAGGGTCAAAAGCTCTCTCTCTCCTCTCGCTGACTAAACATCAACGTAATTAGCGTGGGGACACATATATATTTCGAAAAAGCATTCGTTCGCGCGCGAGGTCAAAGCTCGAGCAAGAGAGAGAAAGACGCATATAGATATAGAACTCTTCTGGCGTGTGCATATAGTCTGGGCAAACATCGTCGCACACCGCAGCTAAAAAACAGAGCAAAATGTCAAAGAAGAAGAAGAAGAAGACCCAGTTATTATTCCGTCTGGGAAAAGCTCTTTCTTCCGGTGTCTAAACTCTCTTCGGATAATTAAATCGTTCTCGAGTGAGAAGCTAACTGCTGCAATAATTTTGCTTAAATGGGTCGCAGGGTCGTTGTATTTTGTCTCTCTCGTTCTGGAGATTGAGTTTCAACGTCTACTATAATACTGCCGCCCGCCGACAACGCGGCCGTATGGGATGCATCACTTTTTTCTTGTTTCTCTTTGACTTCTCGTCTGTATGGGATTAACTGGTGAAATGTTTGATGTCGTACGTGTAAATTTCATTCTGAAGGATTGAACAATGAGCTGCTCTTAAAATACATATATCAAAGGAAAACAGACTGATTTTTCTTTTGTGTGTCAGTAGCTCAGGAAGAAATCTTTGCTTTGACGGATGTTTAAACTTCACGGATCGTGGCCAAACAGTGTTTGCTCTTTTTTTCTTTCGGCCCTTTCAATTTGAAACTTGATTAGCCTTGAAATTTCGATGTGTTAATTTATATTCACTTCGCCCAGACAAAAAAAACGAAAATAACATCTCGACATTTTCCGATTAGTAAAAGCAAGAGACAAGACGGAATGTCGTGTTTTATGGGACTCGAGTGATTAATTTCTGGATTCTCTGGATTCCACGCATTTTACGATTGAGTAAAAACAATGTTTAACTAAAATAACGAGATTGTAGAAAGACATTCTATATTTGCTTCTTCGTTTAAACCCACACATATCTAGATACTGTATTGTCTGAAGGTATGTCTGGGGGTTTACGTATGCGTCTACGAGCGTATTTACAATCTCAATGTATTTTAGTATACTTGAGCGATACCACAGCCTAAATTGCATTTAGACGTGGCATCTCTTCACTCCTAGCTAGATAATCTCTGCTAACATTTTTTTCTGCTAAATCAATGATGTTCACGGAATGCCAATTCAAAAGTTGAAGTTAACAGGAGACTGCATTTATTTTGAACATTTTTTCTCTACGTAATTGTTATATCCTATATTGGAACACACTGCAAAATTATTTCCTGCACTGTAATATCATACATCAAGAAAAATTTATTATTCTCTACACTGAAATATACTACACGAATATTTTTATGAAAAAGGTTCCCTATTTCATCGTTTTCCGAAAATTTTGATTAATAAATGATTTTGCGTTTATAAAAACATGTATGTACAAATATCACCATGCAGAATCTGGTAATTATTTGTTTGTGTAGTATATTTCATTTTTATGTAAACAAAAATAAATGTAGTGTATTGCAATGTAGGAAAAAACAATTGTGTAGAGAAAAAATGTGCTGAATAAATGTAGTCTCGTTAACAGAACAATTTCATCAGTATAATAAAAAGTAATTAACTTCAATATTCCAATTCAATAACAAACCCATTCTAGAGAAAAAAAAATCCCTCATCACGCAGCATTAAAGCGACAGAGCCAATATCCCAACAACCTACATTCGTCGGCACAAAAGAAGCACAGTATACATGAAAACAATACAAACTCAAGAGAGAGAATACACGAGGTTCTGAAGCGAGCTAATCAAGCGCAAACGAGAGAGCAAAGAAAAAAAAGCTCGCTCTCGCTCGCGCCTGCAAGCTCGGCTGCCATACCGACAGTGGCGGCGAGCGTGTTGCCGTGCAAACCGGCGCTCTGTATACTGCGCGAGAGCTTGCATTTGCGTATATAAAACCGTATGACCCCGCGTATGTGTAATAAACGATAACTTTAGTAGGCTCGTGTACGCGTCGTTGAAAAGTCGCGTTTTGTGTTTCTGTATTTTATTGATCGACAGACAGAGAAAAATAATATGACGGATACGGAGGAAAGATCGAGTTCGCCTTTTTACGGTCGGATGATGAGAAGCGATACGTTCAAGAAGCACAAACAGTGGGAAAAATATATCAGTGAGTTTTTTTTTTTTTCTTTTCTTTTCTCGCGTGTGCACGTGTCTGTTCGTGCGAATGTCTTTGCCAAGTTTTCGGTGATTTGTATATTTTAAATGTGTACACGACGAATTTTCAATTATTATGATATACGTTTGTTGTTTAGTAGAGCAACGGTAGTTTGTTTATTTCGCGGACGTTCCAAAAGTAAACTTCAACGATCAACTGTTCGTTAACCTCATTTTTTTTTTCTTTCCAGTCGCACACCAAATCATTATTATTATGCCCGTGACCATCAGCTTGTATAAACGCGTGGATAAGGGGTCGCGAGCGAGAGATTGAATTACGCAAGTGAGTGAGAGAGACAGAGAGAGCTTTTATCGGCGAGCATAGCAGACGTTCTTTTTTTAAATTCGCGCGTCTTTGAAATGTGCATTGTTGAAACCGCGCGCGACGATGCGCTGATTGATTGGGGTTAATGAGCCGAGTGATGTTTAATTGACACTTGCTAAACGTGAGGACGGATGGACATGCATAGTTCGTCACTGTCAGATGGTATATAGCTGAAGACATTGTGTTTTTTTTGCTGTTGTTGTTATTATTGCCTTCGTGTATATTGTTTTGTATGAAGAATTGATATTTACAACGAAATAATCAGTAGTACGATATTTATGAAATGGTATTTAATTTAAACGGAAGTACATGTGCACAGAAATTGACTGAATGTATGTCTGAATTTAAAGGTTAGGCATAAACGTGAACATTACTGTATGACGAACTGTATGACGAAATCTACAAAAAAAAGAACTTTTTTGAAGACAAAAAATTGTTTAACGCTAGAGCTTCCGGAGTTTTTTCCTCTTCTTTTTGAAGGTATATAGTGACGGAAAATAAATCATATTTATTTTATAAATTATGCGTAAATTATGCTCGTGAACATTAGAAAAGTCCCTAAGAACTACTTTATTTCGGAATTTTTTCCATATTATTAAGGAATTGCAGATTGAATTTTTTTTGTTATTTTGTTAATAACTTTTTACCGCATAATTATTTTGAAACAAAACTAGTTTATACGTAAAGGTCTTCTTTTTTGACTGATCAAAAATATTTCTAGCGGTCTCAGAAGCCGAGAAATCAACATTAAATTTGAACCAAGTGACGTTTTTTTCCTATTTTCACTGTAATAAGCCCATTTGATTATAATGGGAAAATCCCGAAAACGTAGTTCCTGTAAACTTTTCCAATGTTCACGAGCATTTCCGTCACTATATACCTTTAAAGAGAAGATTTTTTTACCCTAATTTTTTGCCCGTGGGTGTATTAAAATCACACGGAAACTCTGACATCGATAAAAACTAAAATCTAAGTTTTTGTGGTTTCTTTGGATTTTAATAAGAAACGCCAAATGAGAGCGTTAATCTGACTTCAGAATCGAATTCTACGGCTCGAAATGCGTCGGAAACCATATTTTTTTTTACTAGAAATTCGAACCCTTGTAGAGCCTTGAAACCACGTAAAATACACATCCCTACAAGGGTCGGAATTGCAAGTAGAAAAAAAAAACAAAATATGGTTTCCGATGTATTTTGAGGCGTAGAATTCGACTCTGAAGTCAGCTTAACGTTATAATTTTTCATTTTCTATAAAATTACAAAAAATCATGAAAAATTACCTTTTTTTAGAGCTTCCATGAGCAAAAAAAGGCTGATACAAGCATTTGTCGTAATGTACCAAAATTTTTGTCGATTCTGTACGTCAAATACTATGTAAAAATGGCTCGAGCAAGAGTGTGCACCCTATTCGAAAATATTCCCAAACGGTGCCGAATTATTGAATATTTTTTTATGGAATTCTTCATATAAGAAATAAATAATTCACTTAACCGTTTTCCCGCGCGGGCAATGAAATAAAGCGTCTCTACCGTTTATCAGTATATTTTCGAAATTATTGTTAAGTCGCGCGGTTGCGGTAATTAGTCATTTCGATTCTGGCAACTTAAAATGTATTGCATTACGTGGGGTTTCTCCGCGCCCGAATATAAGTTTTTGGCTCGATGCAAAACTTGAAGATTACTATAAATAATCAATGAGCTAATATATATCCGTTAGCGGGGAGGTGAACATTGTACGCAAATTGAATCATTTATTGATATGATTTTAACGAGCCAATTGGCAAGCGCTTAATGACTGATTTCCCGACGGTTATTTATATTTATGTAGATTTAATTCAATATGTATATTTTGAGGAATCTAAATTTGATGATGTGTGAATGTTGAAACAGTGTATTTTTTTTTTAACGTTGGAGATCGATCGAGTAATTGTTTTGTTAAATGAAGTTCAAACAGCGCTCAAATATTAGTTCTTAGCTCGAATTGCTTGCTAAACATGCTTTAGACTTATGAAAGTCAAGGAGGTATTCTCAACCGTGAACTTGATTTATGTGTCACGGTAAACATTACTACTCTCGCTGAAAATGAACCAGCGAACAACAAAATAAATTTTCAAAAGACAATAATAGTAAAAATATTGTTGCAGATGCTCTACTGGCGGACCTGCAGAATACCGTGTCGCCGGACACGAGTCTGATTGGCAACAGTGGTAGTACACCTGGTTATGGGTCTCTGAATGGAACACGAGGACATAACGTGCAAGCTCCCGCTGCCACATCCTCGTCCTCGGCGGCTTACAGACCTTACGAAAATCATTGCGCTGCTCAGCCGCTTAGATCGCAATCGGTAAGTTGTTTTTGCCAGCTGCTGGATTTTTTTCACTTTGGTGAGCTTTTTTATGATAATTTTTTTTAGTTCATTTTTGATTGGTGAGCATGTAGTTTTGTTTGAGAGCGGAGTTTGTAGTTTATAAATTCATTTTTTGAAATTCAATGAAAAGCCAATATTTGTTGTTGTATTTTTAACTGGTGTGTTCAGATAATGAGGCATATTACAGTTATAAACATTGGCGCGTCAACAAATAATCTTCTTTGAAAATAAATACATTTGTATAAAATGTTTCTATATGTCTCTAATTCATAGACGAAAATAGTTGTGCTGGAAAAAAATTGTAAAAAATTATACGTGAAAAGTTGTTCTTTAATGAAAATTATGGTTTAATCATTTATCAATTTTAATGGTGTTGTTAAACAGATCATACATTCAAATCAACATAAGCATATACATACTTCAGAACGTTTCAGAAGAATATTTTAACAAATATCATACAATTTTTAAAAGAATGTAATTTGACCATACGCATTTTTGCATTCTGTATTTTGAAATCTCGCTTATACGATTTATAAATGCACTCAGGGTATAGAATTTTTGAAAGATATTTAACCAGCAACGAAAACAAAAACATCATTCAGGAACGTTAATGCACTGTATCCTATTTTTCGCTTATAGTGCGTCAATCCACTAAAAACCCAATCGTCGTGATCATTTTCTACATTTCCGCATCACATAAATTATTTCCAAGCACTTGGCCAACTCTGCATAACAAACGGCCCCGCGATTGCAGCATTACATTATTATTTACATAAATTCAATCTATATACCTTGTTGCTTAATTATTTATTTTTCCGCAATATCAAAAATTGGCAATACAGGAACCGGTGCCAAAATCAATGTCAGATGAAAAATTCCACACGTCGATACTTTTATATTTTTACACTCCTGAGATCGTCATCTCGAACAAATGAATTTATAACGACGAAAGAAAAAAAAAACCCTTGATGCACACGTGGTCGATTCCACAAGCACATAAATCCCACAAGCTCGCCCGACCTTCTACGACGACGATAGGCCTCGCCTCGCTGTGCTGTCGTCGTGTATTTTTACGAGCCGGTCGACCCGAAAATATCACGCGATTCTTTTTTTCTTTCGTGTGCAAAACGAAAAAACCTCCATCGTTATTATTCACGGGTGTTCTATATTTTGCCAAATGTTTTGTTTTAATGTGCGAGGGATGATAGGTGACGTGAGTTTAACGAATTTTACCAGACGAAGAGTCGTCTTGACTGTATTATTTTACCAAGCGAGCGTGTGAAAAATTGAAGAGAAATTATCTGTGTCGAGCGCGTCTTCTTAGAACAAGACGATCATTTGTAATAATTGTTGATTGCTGGTTTCGCTTGTAACTTTCTAATTCAGCCAGTTTTGTAAATTAATAAACGCAAGTCGTACGTGTGTGAAGGATCGCTGCACCTTTCGAGAAACAATCAATCAACTGTTTTCTGACTCGCGAATTGGCAATTTTCATGATGAATCCTCGACTTTTCGACGCATAAATTTAGCGTGATGTAACGCGCGCAATTATTTCTGGATGATGATTATTATTTTAGAATTAATATTTATACACGTGTATGTACCAATGTTCGCTGGCTTCAAGCCGCCCAGCCAGCCAAGAATAATAAGGAGCCACGATGCAATATATTTTCCTTACTTCACATTTTCAGAAAGAGAGAGAGAGAGCTCGGTGCAAGTAAGAGAGAGAGTCTATGAAATCATAACTTAAAACGCGGCTGCGCGGACGAAATTCGAAGATCAACTATTTACATATTTATTTGTTCGTCCGCTTTGGGTCGGCACTGCGGAAATGCGAAATTTATTTGCAAATGTATTTTTCAGATCAGATGTTGATTTTTCAAAGCTGCATTGAAATATTTGAAATTACAAATGTACTTATTCAATATTATTTGGATTTATTTGTGAATTTTTATATATCTGCATAATTATTTCTACGTCGTAATTTAATGATGTCAGTGTCAAAGATACAAAGTACACTTGGGCATATTTATAGGAGGGTTTCTAGTCAAAATTACCATTTATGAAGTCATCCTTTTTTTAAACATAGATGGATTTCCAAATTTTATTCACTTATCCTACTTTATTATAGAAAAGTTTTAAGGTCCATCTGACCTTATAAATATATTTTTGTCCTGAATTATTAACATGTAAACTTGCTTGACGCTTTTTCACGTCAAATTTTCCGGATTGTTTCCCAAAGCAGCAAAACCATCGTAACCAGGTTTATTTTTAAAAACAATTTGATGTGCTTCAAAAATGAATTAAAAGCATTGAAAAACATTCGAACCGGGCTCCAAGTTTTTTCCCCAATTTTTCAATAAACTGGGTGAATGAAATAAAAAATGTAGAATTTCGAATAGAACCTCTAACTTAAAACAAGAGATGGCCACATAGTATGCAATAATATTTTAGATTCATGAAAATAATTAAAAGAATATACAAATATTAACAGTCTTTGAAAATGTTACAGCCTACATACCAAAATCGAGAGGCGATTGAAGAGTCTCTAGCTAGGTCAGGAGGTGGTGTTGTTAGTAGCAGTCCCAGTCAATATAATCAAGGTGGATCAGGATCGAAAATGCCATCCTTAAACAACAATCTCTCGGAGCTTGATACGCTTTTACAAGATCTAAGCAACGCTCGATACAACTCACATGTTCCCGATAGAGGTAAATTATCCCCATAATTTCTTTCATTAGTGTGTTTGACGATTTCAACTCATTATTGCTCAATCGTTTACGTAAATATTAGTGCCGTTTGCTAATAATTACGTATCGTTTGTGGTCTATAAATAAATGAAAAACTGGTGATTTTCCGTGATCAAGGTTTTTAATAGAAAATTTATTTTTAGCTTGCTGCTCTACCCGCACTAGAAATAAACATGCACAACAAGAAAGAATCTTTACGGAAATAAAAGAATATGATGTGATGAAATTTGAGAATAAAAATGAAAAATTCGCGATTAAATTGTTGAAATGCACGTTGTTAATGATTCGTAAAAAATATTTTGCAAAACAAGCTTGAAAGCTTAATCCACACTCGAATAGTCGGTATTTTGCATTTTCATTTAAAATATTTACAATGACGGTATCGAAAGTTCCTCTAAGAATTAAAAAAAAAAATGATTAAAAATTAATGCACAATAAAATGCAAAATCCATATAGGAAATCTCACATATATAACGAGCCGTCGCGATGGACGTTGATATAAAATCTGGCTGTCGGCCGATCTAAACGACAATTAGTATCTTTCGGCGGTTATTACCCGCGACTACTTTAACTTAATTAGAAAAATTTTCAGCGGCACGCAAATAAAGCATCATTATCATCATCTACATCAGCGCCGAGTTCGGCTGTGACCTTCCAACGTCGTTTGGTGCACACCGACCGACGACTCCTTCTCTCTCTCTCTCTACGATATATAAACTGCGACAAACTACTTAAAGGCCAAATTGGACTTGTGCCAAAAACGTGCGACCGCGCACACGGCTCTTCTTTTTCTTTTGCCGTTAAGTCGCAAACTAATGTAACGGCTCGCGTCATCGTGTCGATTTGGCCCCCTGAGCCTGGCCTGATTGAGTTCGGTTCCCATCCCAGTTGACGACTTTGACGTTATTTCTTGTTTTTACTAAATATACGATTGTTATTTGTTATTGCCAGGAATAAGTTCACTAAATAAAGTTAGCGTCATTGCAAGGATGAGCGTACTTTCGAGAAATTTACTATCTTCACTTTGTTTTATAGAAAATTAAAACCGAACACACGCGTCAGACTTGAGCGTAGGGTGAAATTTGCAATGAATGATGACGAAAAATGTGATGCATTGTTTGTTAAAAACTTGAAATTAATCAGAACCAGCAAATTTAAAATTTACATGCAAATTTTATAAGTCATAGTGAATATTGTTCTTTAGTTCTAGATAATAATTATTTTTGTAAAAGGTTAATACTAGTCAAATGGAATAAAATATATATAATAATTATAATTGAAAACGAAACAAATGATAAGAAAATTAATCCATTACAAATAATTCACGCTATCATTTTTTTAATTTCGTTTGTCAATGCAACAGCCGATTTCGTCGATTTTAAAAAAAGATTTGGAAAGATTCCCAAAACACGTATAAGATATTGACACTTCATTAGATCAAAAGATCTCTGACCTGCTAACGAATTTTAAATTTAGAACTTGATGTGCAAATTTAACGATATATTTGATTGACAGACGTTTTTAAAAAATTTCCGACAAATTGCATTTATGAAAAATAGAAACAACTTAATTATAGACAACAATAAATTATCCACAAGGACAAACACTAAAATTTTACACTAAAATTTTGCATTTACCTACCAGTGAACATAAAAAAAAGCAATATAAATTTTATAATTAAATGCATCCCAATAACTTGAATTTTCCCTTGCAGATATAAGGACAACAAACGGCGGCACGACAAGTCCGATGATGCGCTCGACAAGCAGTCTGTCCGGTGGTGCACGACCGACAGTCGATAGTTTGCTAGAGGAATTGAGCTCGGGAATGCCAAACGGGTAATTGTTTATTTGATTTTTCAGTCGACTTTGCGAAACTTTTTTTTTCACTTTGTCTATTGAACAAACTTGAGAGTCATTATACATGATTTTGTCGTCATTGATGTGCGAGTGGTCAAGGACGATGATCATTCAGCTTAGAACTAGAATCAATTTTATGCGCTCCAGTAATCATCTGGTTGCTCAGATGAAAGGAAGACACGTAATTATTTGACGTTCAATTCGCAACTTTTTTTTGCCAATATGTTTAAATTAAATAGCATTACGGGTTTTTTAACCGATTCGATTTTAAACAATAAAAAAACCTTCAGCATTTTATTAAAGATTCCAACTCAGTATCACCCTGTGTTCTTGCAGCTTCTGATACATTATACATAACTAAATCGATCGAAGATGAATGTTTAATTAAAAAATCAGACAATTTACGATCCATGTATACAGTATAGTTTTGAATGTAACATTATTTTAACCGATTTCTACACTTTCAGCGATTACCCTGATGGCCAAAGAGTGAGGGTAACAGTAGAAGAGACATCGACGGATATGGCACCCACTGACTCGTATTACCCTCAAAGTCATCATGGTTCACTCAACAGGCGCGACATTGAACGAGGTTACAACGTAACCAGCAATGGACACACGGCTAGTAATGCTACCAAGGAATTGGACGATCTCATGGCTTCACTTTCAGAGTTTAAGGTCAGACGACTTTTTCATTCAACAAGTGAACCTTTTCGAAATGACAGCTGGCCTATAAGCAATGAATCATACGCTCGTTTTGTCGGATGACATAGAACCTCAATCAATCCGCGATTAAGATACAATTGAGCTGGTATTAGTGCATTTATTTTTGCGCCGTTCGATAAAAATACTTCCCGACGCAGATAACGCTAATGCCGCCGCGCGAATTTCTCGAATGCGCGCACTGAGTCACTTCTAAATCGGTGTGCTTATCCCACAAAACCCCTGCGAGTTATTTATCTCGTTTCTCGTTTCATCAACAGAATCGTTCGTTTTTACGGTCAAAAATCGATTATTCAACGGCGAACAGCTGATGTTATTAGTGCGTTTTATTCAATTTTACAAGTGTCGACGGAAATTTTTGGCAACGTGCCATCGTCTTGAACGTTTTGCACTAACGAAGAACAGGTTGTAGTCAATAATTTTTTTTAGTTTTGTCTTTTTTTTTTCGCAACAGTTATGTATGGTAAGGAAGGTTTTCAAGTTCAAGAGTACTTGAGAATTTTTTAGCTAACAATTTGTTATTGTCGATAAATTTAGCAAAGCAAGAACAACAAAAAAAAAACCGTGGGAAGTTATGAAGGTGGGAAAAGTTTTGGAACCCGAGCCTCGAGGTGTTGTATCTCTATTTTGATGAAAATCTAATTTTAAAAATTCTCCACAAACACTCTTCAAAATTTACGATATTGTCACTCGACGTATACATTGTATAACCCACCGGCGCGTATCGGAAATATCTTTAAAGTTGCGTAAGTGTGCAAGCAATCTAATTAAAAAAAGAAAAAGAAATTTCATAATTAATTTCAAAATCGTCGTTCATAGTTCGTACGTTTGAAAACAAACCTCGCAATTTATTACGCTGAAAAATCAGGTCGCCGACTGTAAACAATAAATCGGTGAGATTGAGAAGTCTAAGTATCACTAAGTAAAAACGCTGGTTTTGTGGGTCAAGAATGTATTTTCGGGTATTCGCGAAATATTTTCGAAAAATATATTTATTCATGCACATCCACGCGAAGGATGAAATTGTCTACTTATTCAAATTGTTTACGCCAAAAAAAAAACAGACTCAATGAAATAGAAACATCAACAAAAAGCGCTAAATCGTTGACAAGTATGACACATCGCAAAAAAAAAAAAAGACAAATGAACAGAAATTCGAAGCGTTAACAACTTGCACTTGATAATGACATAGAAAAGAAAAAAAAAAGTTCGCG
Source organism: Galeopsomyia nigrocyanea (assembly GCA_035047105.1). NCBI lineage: Eukaryota > Metazoa > Arthropoda > Insecta > Hymenoptera > Eulophidae > Galeopsomyia > Galeopsomyia nigrocyanea. Next base: position 355,106 of record JAWWMK010000040.1, on the reverse strand, counting down.
ATATATAGGTACCCGGGAAAAAGAGTGTGAGTGAGTGAGAGAGACGTAGTAGTTCTCATTGACGTCGTTGGAGCTCCTGACCATTCTTGGCCGGCCGGGTTACCGAAATAGCCTCCATTCCGGCTAGCTTTTCAGAAACCTCTCTCTCTCTCCCTCTCTTTTTCCCCACTAATAACCCTCGGAAGAAGGCGGTTTCAAATCCAAACCTCCATTACCACCACCACACGGTAATAAAAAAAAAAATGAGAGTAGGAAAGAAACGATCTCGTTAAGAGAGAAGAAGAAGCAGCACACCGATGACAAAAGCATTTTGTCTGACTCGCGGGCGCGTAAAAAGCTCTGCAACATTTGCTGGAGTAGTTCGTATTCCCCCTCCGTGACTCGCGCGATCGTGCCCCTACCACCTTCCTCGACAGCAGCAGCTCTGCTCTGCTCAAGCTTCACCGCCGCCGCTGCCGCCTGAAAATACCCAAAAGCTGGCGTTTAAAGCTCTCGGCACCGCAGATCAACGGGAGCAATCACCAGCGGCAGACGGTCAGCGACTCCTCGGCATACGCCAAGCCCAACAAGGCTGCCTTAGCACTCAGCACCAGCAGCAAATCCAACAGTCCTTTGCCACCAGCCAGCACCGCTGAACAGCAGCAGCAGCACAGCAGCAGTAGCCGAGTCCACATAAGCGAGACTCGCACGACTCATCACTACCAGCCCAATCAGTACGAGAGCTACATCCAGACCGCCCAATCGGTCACGCAAATCAAGCAGAACCAGCTTGATTCTATGCTTGGTAATCTCCAGGCAGACATGAGTCGTCAAGGTGTCAATACTACCCAGAAGGGATGCTGCAACGCTTGCGAGAAGCCCATTGTCGGACAGGTCAGTGTTTTAACTAGTTTTCAGTTGCTTTTCTGAATCCTGAGCGTCGCTAAAATTTCGCTTCTTCTTCTTTCTATCTCCAAAGGTGATCACCGCCCTGGGCAAGACATGGCATCCGGAGCATTTCACCTGCACGCACTGCCGGGAGGAGCTTGGCACGCGAAACTTCTTCGAGCGCGAGGCTAAACCCTACTGCGAGACCGATTATCACAACCTGTTCTCGCCGCGCTGTGCCTACTGCAACGGCCCTATTCTCGATGTAACGATCGTTTCATTTCGTCTCTGTAAAAAAAACGTGTGTTTTCCTCTATCTTTCACGTGAGTTTTTTTTTTCCTCGTAGAAATGCGTAACCGCCCTGGACAAGACCTGGCACACGGAGCACTTCTTCTGCGCGCAATGCGGCAAGCAATTCGGCGAGGACGGCTTCCACGAGCGCGACGGCAAGCCCTACTGCCGCGAGGATTACTTCGATATGTTTGCGCCCAAGTGCGGCGGCTGCAATCGCGCCATTATGGAGAACTACATATCGGCCCTCAACAGCCAATGGCATCCTGATTGCTTCGTCTGCAGGGTACACTGATTTTTTTTCTTCTTATATTTATAAGTGTGATTATATTCGAGGGAGAGAGATTAATCGCTCTTGGCAGCTCAACAAGGCTTTTCGGGCTTGTTTTGACGTCTTTAATTATATACGAGCGAGTTTTCTCTTCTCTACGACGATTTTTCCGCCGGCTATTAATAGTCGTGCGCGCGAGAAAATTTTCGGAAAATCAGAACGCACGGAGCTGAAATCTTTGTCAAATTTTTCACGCGTTTAAAATTAGCTTGTGAGAGAGAGAAATCGCAGGTAACAGCAGCCAGAATATATACATTTGTATAGATCAAAAAAATCCTAACATTTTTTTGCATGACTACTACATTTGCAGGACTGCAAGAAGGCGGTATCCGGAAAGTCGTTTTACGCCATGGAGGGCCAGCCACTCTGCCCCAAGTGCGTAGGTGTCGACGAGGAGGAGGAAGAGGAAGAAGAGGAAGAGGAAGCGTGAAAAAGAAAAAAAAAAGAGCGAGAGAGAGACACGATAGTATGTGTGAGAGAGAGCGAATGAAAATTTAACGCGCGCGCGAAAAGGAGAGAGTTTAAAAAAAAAACGAGTCGCGAGACGACAGATTTTCATTTTTTAACGGCCCCCCCGACAGATTGTAATCTATAGGAAATTTGAATTTATACATCGCTGTGTAGAATCAATATCCCTAAAATGTATGCCCTCCGGGCTCCAACTGATGCGGAGCCCAATCACCATGCCCTTCAGAAAACTTTTGTTTATGCAGACAGGTGTCCCACGATGAATGGACGGGAGAGAACGCAAACGAGCCAAAAAGTGCCAATGTCGGCTCAGCTCCTTGACGAGGATTGTCAAGTTCATGCACTCCCCCCAAACAAACAAAAAATGATGATGATGATGCTACACCCCTACCCAACAGACCCTCCCTTTTTTTCAATATAATTTCGCACGCTTTTTTTGTAAATCGTTCAAGTCGCTTGCAATCGATGATCTCGGTCTTGTTTGTCGCGTCTGAGCGAGATGTCAATGTTACACATGTCTTGTACGAAGCCTTTTTGAAAATAAATATTGTATTTAAAATAAAAAAAAAATAAAAAAAAACAACCACAAAAAAAAACAAAAACAAAACAACAATCAAAAAGTAAACACAGAGAGTGAGTCTACGGCTCGTTGGCCCTTTCGGTAAAAAGGACGAGGTCAAGGTTGACCTCGTACTCTTAACTGCGATGATGGGCTTGTACGAGCTTTGGATTCCTCGCTCTGCGTGCCGTGCGCAGTGACGTGTCGAAATCGAAGCGCGCCGTGTTGTATACGTGACGTTTCTCTCGTTCGCTCTCTCTTTCTCGCCGCCTCTCTAGGCTAAATTTATATGCTACCACCCCGTGTGCAAACTTTGTGTGTTGATTGTATATATGTATCTGTCTCTCTCGCGAGCGCGCGAGCTTTCTTTTTCGATCTTTGCGTCCCACGCTTCTCCTTTGCCTCTCTCTCTCTCGCAGATTTTTCAGAGCTCTACGATTTGATTTAGCATTTTGGTGTTCGATAGGTTTTTGCAGGTCGACTGCACGTTTATTTCGGGCTTAGTGTGGAGGCGGAATGCTGAGGTGATTTGCTCTTCAAGACAACGCGTTTCAGCCTGACTGACTTTATTGTTTATGATTGGGGAAAGCTTTATGCGTTGCTGGCGAGTTGGATGTTTTGATTTTCAAATTACAATTCTCGAGATGCCGATCAAGAAATTACAATTACTTTTTTATGGATTATAGTTTTAATTACTTCTGATGACATTATTGTCACGGAACGAAATGGATATTGAGATAAAAAGTATTTTATCATCCACCTGCACGCTAACTCGACGATAAAGTTTATCTATTGCCCGCAATAATATTGATGACGAACATGTACTCCGCGTAATACACATTGTCCGATGCCTATAAAATATTAATCTTAATCTTCGAAACTTTGCAGGATTGCCGACAAAAGTTCCAAGGTGGCTCGTTCTTCGATCACGAAGGCCAGCCTTACTGCGAGACGCATTACCACGCGAAGAGGGGATCGTTATGTGCCGGATGTCACAAACCTATTACAGGTATTTGTTTTTTTTTTGTGCGCGCTTTTCACAAAGCTTGCGAAAGATAAGATTTTTATGAGTTTTTGTGATTATTACGCACTTTTTCTTCTCGTTATCTGGCTGACTAAGGATGTAATATTGTTCGAGTTTGTTTTTATCCTTGTTTTGTTACATAATTTTCTTAAACAATTTATACTTATTTGATATCTGTCGTCAGATATGAATATTTGATATTAAAGATTTTCCTGTGATGTCAACTGTCTTCAAGCGTCTCAAGCTTTACACTACGATCGATCAACTAACTTGGTCTCTCACTGTTTAACAGGTCGCTGCATAACCGCGATGTTCCGCAAATTCCATCCCGAGCACTTCGTCTGTGCATTCTGCCTGAAACAGCTCAACAAGGGAACTTTCAAGGAGCAAAACGACAAACCATACTGTCACGGTTGCTTCGAGAAGCTGTTCGGTTGAAGGATGACGTGTTCGAGAAAAATCGAACTTCAATCTGAAATCGGAGCTGACACCTTCGATTTCAAGGGCAGAACAATAATCAAAGATGAAAAAGAGATAGAGAGAAAAAAAGAAGAACAATATTTGTTTTAATCATGTTAACGTAAAGCCAAAATGGTTTTGGAAGTTTGGAAATTCATGTATGAGAGAAAAAAGTTGTTTATTTTTCATCGTCCGACACACTTGAACTGTGTCCAATATTTTCGTTAAGATAACAGTCCAAATAATTTATACTTAAACTTTTCCTACAATCGAGAAAGTAATTTGCAAAGTTAACTTTGAACAATTATCCGTCTGTATAATTTTTGTACGACTCATCTGAATTTTCCTACGATAAAGCCATCCTATTACTATCCGATAGGTAATTGTTATAAGCGTTTGTTAGTTCTATACGCAGTCATAATTACGAACTTAAATAAGTTAGGAATGAAGTCGTATTTTATAGTGAGTTGAGAGTAAGAGGTCACAGAGCTATGTCGCGTCTTTTATGTGCGCTCCGGGTAAATCTATACGTAATATAGAAAGAAACTTTCTTCGATCAATGTGAACATTAACACTTTATAGTAGACGTAGAATTGATCGCTACGTAATTGTAGGAGGGAAAATTGCACTCGCAAAGGAGTGCGAGGTCAGATGCTATAGGAAAATAAAATTATCTTCCCTTTTCGACTTAAGACTTTAGATATATATATACATAATATATGAAGGAAAAACGAGTTTAACGCCAATTACAACAATTTGATACATGTGTAGGACAAATAAAATCAATCACTGCCACATCGTGTCTTGTGGTACTTAGACTAAGTAAAAATTGTATACTTCCAATTGTGCAATCAGTTACATTTGAACTTTGGCGCCTACTCTTTTTTTCATCTCGATAACTTCAGGAAAAAAAAATATTGCGATGCATTTATGGCCGTTGATTGTTGGCGAATATGATTATGTTCGTGTTGAAAAATACTTAAAAAGTAAATGCATCGTGGGTTCGTTTTATTTTATATACATTAAAGATGTGAAGGTGCTAACCAAAGTCTGTTTTTTAATTAATATCGGTTGATCATTGTATAGGTAGTTACTGCGTCGTCGACAAAAAAAAATGCTTAAGAGATTACGTTGTAATACCTTGCGTAAAAAGTTTGTGTTTTATTTAATTTTCAATGGATAGAAAATGTAATGGCAAAGCAGTGAAAGGCATTGTTTTATAAATACTTCTTTTTTTTGTATGTTCAAAGTCGTCGAATATACGTGTACAGTAATAGTTAAAGGTAAGCGCCTTGATCATGGTACTAATATCTTTCTTAAAGTCATCTAAGCTAATCAATAACGATAATTATGAGTTAATTATGGTTTTTAACTTTATGTATTATTTTATCAATACCATTAGCAGTGAAAAAACTAAACGACTGTGTCATTTATTATCGAGCCCTTCGAGAAAATATAAAAGTCAATGTTTGTGTGTAAAAATAAAAAATAATTGAAGTGAAGGTTTCAAATGAAAACAAAAACAGTGCAAGTTGTTTGAGAAAATTTTAGATCTTTAATTCGTATGCTCATACATTTTGATGTATGCTTACTTTTAACATTCTCGGTAGATAAATTTCTGATTTTATAATAAATATTATATACATAAAAGTAATCGAGGTAATTCCATACACAAACGCCTTATCTACGTATTTACACAGATTTAAAATCTAACTCTTAAATATTACAATGAGGCTGCTAACTTACATGATCTAACATGATTGATAAGAAAAATACTTAAAATAAAAATGTCAAGTACAAAAATATGTTTATACGCTGGAGTAACAAATTGAAAATCTCAATACAACGTATGAAATTTCCTTAACGCACAAGTCACATTTTTTTTGACACGTACGCTAATCTCATAGAATACAAATTAATAACTATTGGTCCAGAGGTAAAAATAATATCTGTAGAAATCAATAAATCTAAACGCATATATATAATAGATTTACATCACAGCCGAAAATGAATCCATCGATTCTCGAGTGTGCGAGCGTAATTGAACGCATCAAGCCAGACTTGGGAAGAGCTCGGAAAAACTCTCGTGCCAGAGATCACTGAGGACATTATTGGCATCGACCATGGAATTGTCGGGCGAGCCATGAGACTCATAGCCGCAGTCTGAATGCACGCTCTCGAATTTACTGGACGGCAATCCGCTGATTTCGGTGTCCTCCGAGTGGATGCTCGCCGGCGACATGGAGTCGACGTACGAGTGCGACGGCGACAGCAACTGATGCTGCTTCGGCACCATCAGTTGTTGCGTCGTCGCCTCGTCCTCCTCGGGATAGATGATTGTGATGCAGTTAGTAGCCTCGTCGTAAGTGCCGTAAACCATTTCGGCGTCGTGTATGGGTTCCTCCTTGATCTCCACGTTCTCGGCTATGGTGATCGGACCGGACGAGTTGATCGTTACAGTCGGTATCACGGGGATCGTGATCGGTTCTTCGGGAATGCCAAGGTCCATCTTCTGTGGGAGTTGATGCTGCTGCTGCTCGACGGCTGCTATGCTTCCATCGGCTGCATCGGCTTCCACATAACTTGGTGTCTTCCCCACCACTTCTTCTCCAGCGTCAAGTTCTTCATTACTCGCTTCTTTGATGGTAGCCTGCAATTAATCACCGACATTAGCATGACAATCAAAAATACAAAAAGAAGTGACGAAAAAAAAAAATTTTGTTTTGTTTATTCACCTGCTCATTTGACTGAGTAGCATCTGTTTCCACTTGTGTGGTAACCTCTCGCAAAAGGCTTTCGGCGAGCTCTTCAAGTCGCTCGATGTAGTCGTCCCCTTGGAATTCGCCAAATAGGTCTTCGAGAGGAGGTAGAGAGTCAGGATCTTCAGGAGTATCGATGCGCTTGGATTGTTGGTCAGAGGACGTGCCGTCTGTACTTTGCCACCCTGCTGCAGAGGGTCAATTGGGGATACTGCTGATCCCAGCGCTGGCACAGTACAGTCGACACGAGCTTGACACATTTTGCACACCTCGTCATTCCGCTTCTCCGTGGACTTGCTCTTAGCCTCCAATAACTCTTTTTCCTGTTTTAGCCTCTGCGTCTCGGAGACGAGCGACTCGTTGCGCGTTCTCAGCGCCGCGCATTCTCTTGTTAGCCTGTCGTTCTTCTCTTTCAATATCCTCACTGTCTCCTCCAAGTCGTCGAGCTTCGCTTTTTTCCTGTCGCGAGATGTTTGAGCTGCTACTCTGTTCTTTAGCTTTCTGAAAAGTTAAAAAAAATTTTTTATTTAAAAAAAAAATATAATGATTATTCTATTCTCAAATAGTACGAAGTATTCAACAGGCTGAGCACGTTTCATGAGCGTTCGCGTTATCTACGATCAACAGATAAGAGCGATGAGTCACTGTAAGCTTCCGTAACTATAAGGAATGGCGAAATACCGCACGCCCGTAGCGAAGCATATGCTGATGCAACATTGCGCCGCGACTGCATTGTCGTCGTTCAAACCCCCCAAAATCACGTTGTATTGTTGGTAAACAATCGACAATAACAATAACAACGCGATCGAAAAACGCATAATTAAAAAAAAACAACGAATAAAATGTGAAAGTGTACTTACTTTCTCTGTAGTTTTTCTTCCCACGTGAGATGATCGAGTCTGCGTTTTTTGCCCCGCATCGGCGAGTCTGCATCTGTTTCCTGTTTGAGGACAATAGGCAGACCGTCGACGAGGGGCATCTGTCCGAGCTCCAGGTGTTTGATAGATTGGAACTTGGTCGGCTGCTCCATCTTGATCTTGTCCATGAGGATGGAGGTGGTGAAGTTGAGCTTGGGCACTGACTTGGCCAGTTGTTCCACGGTGCTGGTGTTGCTGTTGGTCTTGGCCAAACCCTTGGTGGACGGCAACGTGATGATGACGCTCTTGAGCGCGCTCATGTTCGCGCTAACGGATGACAACTTTTTTGTTTACGTACGCTCGTGTGTTTAACCTACGCGACCGTTCGCTGTCGATGCTCGACTACGTCTGAAGCTGATCCTGCTGCATGAGAGCTGAGACGATCCTTCGAGGGGCGCACAAAGTTTCATCATACGAAAAAAACACTGAACTGCACACCTGGCTTGCCTGACGTAACATCGTTCGACTACTCCAGGCCGTCTGCGAGCACAGCGGAGGGCGTAGAAGTTTCTGGAAAATAACAGACGATTGGCCGCTATGTTGGTCGAGCGAGGTGGTTCTACGCGATTGGCCGACGAATCCCCCCCACAAGACTACTTTCTAACCCAACTGCGCACGCGTGATTTTGCGCGGCTTACGTTCGAAAGCGAAACTGTCGTTTTTACTGGCTTGTGATGCGTAGAAAACCCCGGGAAAAGTTGTTGCAAATTACATTGATCGATCTATACGCTTGCTATAAATAAAAATGCTCGTGCATGGCGCGAGGCAGCGAGCTCTAGTTTGTCGAATTCGTGAAATATTCATGCAGCAAGTTTTGTCGTTGTTTGTAGCTCCTCTAGGCTTTTCTTTGCGTGTACTTATTTTTCGTATTGATTTTTTTTTTCATGCTAGCTGTGAAACTGCGAAGAATATATGAGACAAAGCACGAGGGGGGCTGTTCTATATTTTTCACGTTTGAAAGAAAATACTCGCGTTATACAAAGGAAATTAACTTTAACCTGGGTCTACGATCGGTCAATAACTTTTATGTTATTGAAAAATGCGTGCTTTACATACATTTTATGCATTTCGCTAAAACATATTTTTAAACATATATGATTTTAACAAACTTTTTACATGCTATCCGGTGAATATTGCAGTGTTTACAAAAAAAAACGAAACATATTTTTTTAATATTCATATCTTTGATTTATACCATGTTAGTTTTTTTTTATAATTAATGCTGGATTCGTTATAAAATTAAAAAGCAATAACTCTTACATCAGTTACGTTGGCCTCAACGGATTGATTCATTTGTCAATATTTAGCAAAGATATAAGAGAATTAAAAAAATACTTTCTGAGTCATTTCTACAAGTTAGCGACATACATAAATAATTCATTTTTAAATGCTTACATATTTGATAATATCTGTTTATACAATTTAAAATGAAAATGATATTTTGTCAAGGAAAATACTTTTTTCAAGAAGCGACCTGAAATTTCATCAGGCTAGAAAATTTCGGGAGTGTTGCATCACGTAACGGTAAAACACTCGGGAAGCCCAAGGAATGATTCAACAAGAAGTGGAAGAAACCAAATAGAAAAGAGCTTGACTTGATTTTTGTTTATATCAGAATAATTATTAATTTTTTTTTTTTTTTAGAACATCCTTTACTCTATTTTTCTAATGCAATCATTGATTATATTCTATTGATTGACTCTTATTTTTATTTGATTTTGAATACAAAATTATCTTATGCAATGTAATAAAAATTGTAGAAATAAGCAGGAAGTAAACAGCAGTGATTTGCACGAATTCTTAATGTATATGTCGTTATATGGCTTTTAAACTTATTTTTATTTTAATTATTAAATGATATTTAATTTCTTTGAGAAAAAACAGTGTTATGAACGAATGGATAAGTGCAATTTCTTTTTATAAAAAAATACGTTTATTAAAACTTAACTAATAACAATAATTATATCAATGTATATGGAACGCATATGTATGTATATAACATGGATATAATATGTATTACTATTTCTTTTTTTTTCTCGTTTACGGCAGAAAAACGTCGTTCGTTTTTAAATTATTGAAGAAAATAACAATTACAAAATATATTTTATCAAACGCTTTGATTTTACAATTAATGAATACTTTGCAGAAAAATAAATTATTTTCTTCTCATAATACCTATACATCAAAATATGTATTGAGTACTAGGAAAAAGTTAATCCTATTAAAAAATAATCTCAAAACGAATTGATTTCTTTTATGTGATACATCTTATAAATAAAAATTTTGATTCAAATTTGATTCTTTAACGAAATCTTTTTGAAATTACGCCAGCTTTTCGTATGTTTCAATATTTATATAAATCAAGTAAATAAGCTGTAAATAACTCAGTAAAAAATGAGTTCTGAATAGTATGCTGCGTTGCACATTTTTTAAATACTCTTACAAAAATACTTTACACACTTTAGTTTTTGATAAAAAGCTCTCTTGAACATGGAAAATTGAATTCAATATTTTAGAATTCACGAATCATTTCTTAATGATAGTAAGATTTTTAATTTTGTTAAAGTGGCTATTAATTGTATGATGATACTCTTCGTCTGAAACCATGGCACTTGTTGGTGATTCTGAAGCATTGGGTACCGGCATTAGTTGAGTAAACATTTTTGTTGAATTTCCATAATATTCCAACTGAATAGCTATAAGCGCGTGAACTGTAGGTTTCAGATATTCAAGTCTCTTTTCAAGGAACATTGGCAATTCAGTAAGTAACCTTGAATGATAAATTTTCAAATCTTTGGATGCCTGTTCTTCCGATTTGCGTTCTCTTTCAAGTTTTACAACATGAGTTGCAGTTTTCTCTCGCTTTTCTTGATATTTTTTCAAATTAGTGTAAGCAGTCCTCCAGTTGTTCACTAGTTCCTCTCTTTTCCCTAAAGCTTCTTTGATATAAATAAATTCATCTCTCAACTTCTTTAGTGGTTCGATGAAAGTCTTATGACAATGTGCAACTGTATCTTCCACTGTTCTGCCGACCTACAAAATGTTAATAATTTTAAAAAGTAACTAATAATAACATTATAAAATTAATCTTATATTATTGATGCAAGCAGCTAAGTAAGTATTCTAATTACTTGAGTTGTTACTGAATAATAGTCCTCAACTATGCGTCGAAAGTCATCATGTATGTGAACTAAACCACAAGAACTCAAATTCATAGTTAAGCGTTGATCTGCTTTATCCAATTGTTCAATTGCTTCCAAATACCTCTTCATTTCTTTGATCATGTTTCTAACAGTACTTTCGGTACTAAAATAAGAAGAAAGATATGTTTTGAAATTCTAATAAATTTCAATGGAAAATTTTATTTGAGTTATATTTACATACTGTATAATCCTTTGAACAGTAATAAGCAATTCTCTATCCTCATCGTCAGTTAAACAGGGTTGTGCAGGCGTAGGCTTTTGCATAAAATATTTTTTCCTAGGATTCCTAATGAGAAAATTTTGCATTGTATTATTTTTACCCGCTACATCATTTTAGTATACTATGAGATAAACAAAATACCAAGTCATTTTTCGTTGTCCTTAATTTTCTATTTTGAATAAACAAAATTTTACGCAGTGTATTTTATACAGCTGTGATAATACTTATTATTAGATTTAATTATACCAAGTGTAGCAAAGTATTACAAAATTCAAATTGATAGCGTAAATTTTAATCGTGACACACAGTTTCAATCATCTTGTATTATGTTTAAAGTAACTTTTTATCGGCGAAAAACGTAATAATGATAAAACTTTGTTTTTCGAATATTTTGACAATAAAAACAAAACAATCAAATGATTACATTTGAGGTTATGAAATTCAAGGGGTTTGGTCTCCATCCCAATATACGCATGCGTCAACTCAATTAGCAGTTTGACCAATGTTAACATTTGAATTAGTAATATTAAATTGTTTAAAACTTGATGAATGGTTTAAATAAATACAATTTTAGTTTAAAATAATAATGAAGAACTTTACTATATATTTGTAAATATTCTCGATTGGAGAAATTATGTAAAGTAACACAAGTGTTTTACGGCATGAACCGGCTTTTTTTTATTTTTATTGTTGTCGGCATGTTTTGACTTATACGGTCCTTTCATTTCTGCTCTTCCGACAGCTGGAGAGCTAAAAGGTAAAAAATTACAATAATTAAAGAAATTTCATCATCATTTGTTGTACCGCTACATTATTGGGTGAATATATTCTTCAGTATTTCATCAGTATTATCTGAACATCTAAAGTTAGTTTTAAAAAACTGTTTCTCATAATTTGTAACTGCTTACACGTTGGATTATATTGTATTTTGTGGAGGCCCCAACGCTTAAAACCATCTAATCTTAAAATAATCTGAGTCCAATTGAAATTAATCTTCAAAAGGAATTCAAGCATATTTTGAAAAGTTATAAATCTGCATAATTTATTTTTCACAATTGCGCTATTCGCACGTGGTTGCTGCACGCATGCGTCAGTGATAATTATACTTTTCTCGAAAAATTTTCGAATAATAATTTGAGTAACTGCACCATCAGTTTTCCGGTTAAACTAGCAGTAGATTGAATTATAAATGCGTACTTTTAGTTTTTTGAAACAATCAGTCAAGTTACTCAACAAAAATTTAGTTCAATCACAGTTACAATCAAACTTTCAACTCAATAAGTGTGCACCAATTGTCTATCATTCATCTGTTTCTAGCAGTAATAAGTCCAAAATGGGCGAGTTGACGTGGGAAGAGAAATACAAACTCATCACAAGAAACTTACAAGAATGGCTTGGAGAAGAGAAGCTCAAGACCATTTTGAAAGAACGTGATCTAAAACTTTACTGGGGATCTGCAACAACTGGCAAACCTCACATTGGCTACTTTGTTCCCATGACTAAGATTGCTGATTTTCTAAAATCAGGAGTCGAGGTAACGATTCTTTTTGCGGATCTTCATGCTTACCTCGATAACATGAAAGCTCCTTGGGAACTGCTGGAACTGAGAACACAGTATTACGAAGCTGTTATCAAAGCAATGTTGAGATCTATCGATGTTCCTTTAGATAAATTGAAGTTTGTTAAGGGAACTGACTATCAACTCTCAAAGTAAGTAAACTTTGTTTCAATTAAATCATTAATAATTCCAATCTTTTTCAACAAGTCTATTGAATTTTCAGAGAGTACACCTTAGATGTGTACAGACTGACTTCTATTGTAACTGAACATGATGCTAAGAAAGCTGGTGCTGAAGTTGTAAAACAAGTAGCTAATCCGGTTTTGTCAGGATTATTATATCCTGGTTTGCAAGCACTGGATGAAGAATATTTGAAAGTTGACGCTCAGTTTGGAGGAGTGGATCAAAGGAAAATTTTCACTTTTGCTGAAAAGTATTTACCAAGTTTGGGATATGAAAAACGTATTCATTTGATGAATCCAATGAGTAAGTTACCATAGAAATGAGTAAATAACTATTAAGAATTGATTTTTTAACACAATAATAATATAGTTCCAGGATTAGCTGGAGCAAAGATGTCTTCTTCAGAAGATGATTCTAAAATCGATCTCTTGGATAATGCAGCAGCAGTCAAGAAAAAATTGAAGAAAGCTTTTTGTGAACCAGGAAATATTACTGATAATGGATTATTATCTTTCGCTAAGTCTGTACTGTTTCCCCTCTTCAAAGAAGGAGAATCATTCCTTGTACCTAGAAGTGCTGAATTTGGTAAATTTGAAACTATAATTATTCTGCGCAATTAATATATTCTTGGATATTTAAAAATTTCGTGTTATTATTGTAGGTGGGGATATTAATTTTGAAAAGTATGAAGACTTGGAGAATTCTTTTGCTAAACAAGAGATACATCCAGGTGATTTGAAGAACGCTATGGAAGTTTACATAAACAAATTATTGGACCCAATCAGGAAAGAATTTTCAAGTGATCCAAAACTGAAATCGCTTAGTGCAAAATCTTATCCTCCACCACAAAAACAGCAAAGTAAATAGTTCTTTTATTTTTTAATACATATTGTATCATTAATGTTACAAATTTTCACTCAAATTTTACTATTGTTAGAAGCACCTGTAGTGGATGAATTAGTTCCTTCAAGATTAGATATTAGGGTTGGTCAAATTGTTGAAGTGAAGAGGCATCCAGATGCTGACACTTTATACATTGAGAAAATCGATTTGGCTGAAGAATCGGGACCTCGAACAATTGTCAGTGGTCTTGTTAATTTTGTACCAATCGAAGAGATGGAAAATAGAAAAGTTCTAGTTTTAGCCAATTTGAAAGCAGCAAATCTAAGGGGCGTTGCATCACATGGAATGGTTTTATGTGCTTCAGTGTGAGTACTTTATTATTTATTATGTAAAAAATTGAAGCATGTTCTAAAATTTTAATATACTGTAGTGATGAACCTACACGAGCAGTAGAACCCCTCAGACCTCCTGCAAGTAGCAAAGCTGGTGACAGGGTAGTGATTGAAGGATATGAAAGTGGTACTCCGGATGATGTTCTGAATCCAAAGAAAAAAGTCTGGGAAAAGCTACAGGTAAAAATTTTTCATTTACGTTACTGCTATGTGTAAATATCCAGTCCTTTAAATAAGTTATATATTTTTATAGGTTGATCTTGTGGTCAATGGAAGTGGAATAGCTTGTTGGAGTGGAAACCCACTATTGACTCCTAGCAATGAAAATATCACAGCTGATACATTGAAAAATGTTCCCATAAGATAAATTTCTCAACTAAATGTTAATTTAATTTTTGGCATCCAACTATTAACTTATACGTGATTGTTTTTTTAAAACTACAGAAAATAAAACACATTTTTTACAGTCTATCTTAAAAGTTACTTTATTTAATCTTACGTGGGTTCACAGAAATAATCATGTAGAAAAAATTCAACCTTAAATCTTAAACATTAGTGATCTATAATAATTAATTCATCTATGCCCCAATCTTCATAACTGTGATCAGGTAGGAAGCGACGGATAATTATTGGAATTTTGCGTTGCTTCAATTCTTTCATAGCAATCTGCAAGGGATCAGTTTCTCCTTCTAATTCTACCATAACAGGAGCACACATAGCAATTTGCAAAGCCCTTGTTCCAAGTATTCTTGCCCTCTCATACCTGAACAAAAATTTATCATCTCAATGAATTTTATATTGACTCTCACAATGATACAAGTATCAGTTGCAACTTACTTTGTCATATATCCTGTCGTGATTCGCTTGCTTTTCTGTACACCACCTGAAGCTTCTCCTGGTGCAACAAGCTCAAAATTTTCTACTTCATCTTCTTGCTGCTCTAATTCAATGTTCTCATCGTCTTCAACATCATCAAATTCATCTGCAACACTAATAATACGAAGCTAGTTAATAAAGTGTCGATTTTATGAATCTATCACAGTTTTGAAATATTCATAGTAACGTTACACATAAAAGAAATAGTAGCAATATAAACAGTATCTACTAACAGTTAATGAATTCAACACTAAGATTTTTCGAAACGTTTTATAAAAGGAAACGTACTGTTTGAGGTTATAATCTGTTAAATAACATTAAATGAATTGTGCTTGAAATAGCAATATATATTTTTGACAAATATTAAAAAATTAATTAATTTTACAACTTACTCGTCTCCCTCAAATTCATCATCTGCCATTTCGAAGTTTACAGATGATTCTTTGAGGAATAACACTGTCAAACAACACGCTCGTGCATAAACAGCAATAAACACATATAAAAGATTCACAACGCGTGTGCATGCAGTCGAGGGGGAGGGGGAGTATTTGGATCACGTGGTCATCGTTGCTCTGAAGCGCGAACTTTCAAATTAGAAAATCGTTCTCCAGTTCATCGCAAAATTTCTTTGGGAACGTAACTCTTGATTCGGATGAATTCTTATGCTAATGAATATGAAATTTTTTTTAGCAGAACTAGCTAAATAAATGTTATGTATTGATACAATGCTTCTTGAATTAAGTCTCATTTCATTCATGAAAAGTCATAATTTAATAACGAAAACATTATAGTATTGTTAAATGATCATCATTTTATTTAGTAAGTCAGTCAGATATTATCAAATAGAATTTCACTTACACTCAATTCCTTTATTTTTAGTTGGTTCTATGTTTGTTTTTCTTCAAATTATAGCAAATACGATCAACTGCGAAAGTTGTATACATCATCGAATATACTCTAAATTAAGTTAAAATCGACCTTGATAATAGTATTAGCGATATCAATTATTTATATCTAACGCTAGCATCGTAAAACGTTTAATTTAATAGAGTTATCTTTGTAAAAATGAGATTCGATAGTTGCTAAGGTGATGGTTAGAGCTAAATGTCACACGTCATTCAAGGATAAAAAGTATAAAAATATACGCAATTGATTCTGACCAGTCATGCATGAATGCATCATAGATGTGTCGGGACTTTACACTGTCTTGGCGACGATCATAAGATTTGAAAATATAGACACGTACGATGATTCGCTGTTTCTGAAAAATAATTGACATATGTACTACAAGTGGGGATCTTTGAGAATATGCAATTGGGAATAGCACGCTTTGATCTTTTCAATGTCCGCCGAGACAAACACATCGTCGCTTCAACTCATCTACTCTACTACTCTATGCAAGTTTTATTTTTATACTGTATACTTTGACTGACCATTTCATTATTTTCATTTCAGTAGAGTTTGTTTATTTCAATTAATATTTCTTGTTTTTCGAAAACATTTTTTTTTTTCAGTAATTCAACTTTTGTTTTCAATTAAATTTTCAAATGTGGAAATTATTTCATAGTCGAACAAATTTTTGACACTGGGTGGCAATAAATTATAAAACGGTTACCACAAATTAAATACAAATAACTAATTTTTCATCTCGCTATTTGCTTATAAGAACAACTTACCGCTACTGTCTATTATATAACTTCTGCGGCAATTAAGGCGCACCTCATACGCATGTTGCAAATTGCAATTTAGATCGTAATAATTTCAATCTTGAACGTTCTGTACAAATTTAAACGCAATGAATTTGAACATCCAAACTTCAGTGCTAATCGAATTTAACTCGTCTATTTTTATTATATATAGTGGATTTTTCTAATATGAAATTTGCATTATCGAAAAATACTAGCGAAATGTGACTTATCATGCGAAATAATAGAGGCGAATAATTGCATTGAGACAAGTGATTGCATAATCATTTTTTTAGTCACTGTAGTGCTCGAATCTAACTATGCTCGATCCTTCAATTTATCCATTAAGATAACATCCATCAATAATATGATTGAATTCACTCATTATGATTATTAATATTATTTTACAGATTTTTGACAATGGCTCGATCGAGTAGCATTTTACGTTTATCGATATTAATAATTCTTAGTTTGGCCGTACAAACCAGTCATGGATTACGAATATTGGGTGTATTCCCGTTGGCTGGAAAAAGTCACTTCGTCATGAGTGAAAGTTTGATGCGCGCCCTTGCCGAGCGTGGACATCAAGTCGACGTGTACTCGCACTTTCCATTGATAAAACCAGTGCCAAATTACAAGGATTACAGCCTTCTCGGCTCAGTGCCCATGATGGCCAATAATATATCTTTTGAATTTTTAAAAGCCGGACTGGGACAGCAAGTTTCTATTCCTCGGATGTTATCCATCGGTGGGAATCCTTTGTGTGAAATTTTGAATCTTCCGATTTTTCAAAAGCTTATAAAGGATCCACCGACAAATCCTCCTTATGATCTCGTTATAACTGAGGTAAGGAAAACAATTGGCTTGACAGCTCTCTAATGATAAAAATATCTCATTTGAAGTTGCACTGTGAGGAAAAAAAAAATTAAAAACAATATTTTTTCATTTGTAGGTGTTCGTCGCGAACTGTTATCTTGCGTTTGGACGTCATTTGAATCTTCCCCTCGTTTCGGTAGTGACAACAAGTTTATTCGATTGGTTGCACGATCCACTTGGTAATCCACGAAATTTGGCAGTCGACACGAGTGTTTTCTCGGAATACAGTGCTCCTATGACATTTTATGAAAGGCTTGAAAATTTCATAGCGAGCAATTATATCAAGCATACTTTCAACTATCACGTGCGAGTTCAAGATGCTTT
>JAWWMK010000040.1:325316-337170 GCA_035047105.1 Galeopsomyia nigrocyanea | reverse complement strand
GTATTTTGAGCCATAGATTTCGATTCTGAAGTCAGATTAACGCTATAATTTTCCGTTTTCTATGAAATTCCAAAAAATCATGGAAAATTGCATTGTTTTTTTCGATTATTTTTAGAGCTTCTATGCGCGAAAAAAGTTTTTCACACGCCGGTTCGGAAATGGGCACCTGTTTTTTTTAGGTTCTGTATGTAATATAGATTGAGAAAATCGCATCACCAAGAGCGAACACCCCTTTTGAAAATTCGCCCCAACTTTCTCGAATTACGGCAGTTTTTTTTGTGGATTTGCTCATATACTGTTGCACTATACAAATGCAACCGAGCTCATTGTAATGCTGTTTGAACAATTGCCGCGTGGCGATATCAATGATTTCCCACGAGAGAGCGAGAGAGCTTGCGCACACTTGTGCTTGCGTCTGTACATACATGCAATATAGCGACTGACGCGAGAGTGCGAGAGAGAAGAATGAAATTGCGCGACTGCCTGCTGCTGCTGCTGTATCACCGCACATTACACGTACACACGCATCAGTGGCCTTGGCAAGGCCGTTCGAACTCAGCAGCAGCAGCCGTCGTGCAATTGACGTACATACGTACACCGCTCGCTCGCTCGTTCGCGCCCCACTTTATTTCCATTTTTCCACGTGTTTTGTGCCGCGCTAACTCAATTTCCGGCGCACATACGGATCTCGCGTATAATATAATATGCACTTGCACTTGACACAAAGAATTCTTTCTCTCTCTTTGTCTCCTTTGATGCTCCAGTTTCGTGACAATTATGAAGCGAGGGAGGAATGGCGAGAAACAGAATTGTAAATTTTGAGCATGTGACAGGTTTATTGTATATCTGTATATTATACCGTGTTGGAATTGTGTGATATGTGCGGTGGTGATTAAGTGATTTTGTGATCAACTGCGGATGACATGTGATGATTCTCTTACGCGTAATCGTGGAGGATTTGAATTTATTGCGTCACTCGAGTCTATTTGCAAGATCTTTGTGAAAATTTTTTTTTGAAATTTCCCTTTTGAATTACGCGCGCAATTTTTTTCATTTCGATAAACAAAGCCTCTATATAGTGATATGTACGATATATATATATACATGCAAAAAAGCGTTCGAGTGTGGAATTCGCGCGAGTTTCCACCCTATTTGTTCCTTCGATGCAATGTATATATCGATGCAAGTGCACGCGCCTTTTTGCCTTGGCTTTGAAACAACATTGCACACACCAATACAAACTTCCTTTAGATTATTACTCGAGCGCGCGAGTTATGTAAAGACAAAGTTTTGCGGGGAAAGGTTTCGTCGTTCATGCCGCGCGTGCACGATCCTTTTTTTCCCCCCACTCTTCGATCAAGGTTGGATAATATATACTACTCGACTTTATTATCGATGAATTTAACTGTTGCGTCGAGCTTGCGAATGAATTTGGATTAGCGCAAAGAGATGTAATAAATCGAGTATTGTTGAACGCAAATATCCCTCTCGCGCTGAAACTGTGATTCGGCAATTGTCAACGAAATCATCAACGCGTGATACATAAAGTGTTCGAGAAATGGCAATCATCTAATCAAAAATTGAGCGAACTTTCGAGCATCAAACGACTCGTAACGTTTACGATATACGTTATACATCGAGAGAAAGTACACGCAAGCAAACGGGGAAGGGGGTTGATGGATTTATAAACCGTTCGATGTATACTCACATCAATCACGATATCGTTTTTTTTTTCGGATGGCCGGACTGATGTGCTTTTTTTTTTCTTCTTTAGAGTTTCTTTAGAAACTTTCGTCAGCACTGCATCTCGTCGCAATCGATTAGATCGTAACTGTTTTCTTTCAGCAATCGAGCGACAAAAGCGGAGGTGGCTCATTGTTGAAAATCGTTCTTTCGATCGTCATCTTCGATGTATATTTTATATGCTGCACTCGTGCGCGATGACTTTATTTTTTTTTTAATTTAAAGAATAATTACACTGTTGTAACTCACTGCATCTCACTATCAACTCAACGTATAATTGCAGTACGTTCGACACGACAGCTGTCATTATTGCAAGCTTTAAGGCATACTTGGATCGAACGAAACGAAAACAAAAAAATTCGAAATCCCTTCAAACTTTCCGTGAGCGGCCGTTAGTGGAGCAAGGATTAGCCAATAAAAGTTTGTCCGTCGCGAGCGGAGGGATAGTTGGCACTGGCAGATCTAACTATTTCATTGAGCAGAAGCCTCGTATCATCATCGTCCACTTCGGCTCTCTCACACACACACACACGAGCGCAATTTCTACATGCGTGAGAGGTGTACGGGCTTTAAAAGCTCTCTCTCTCTCTCTTGCTCTTCGTGGTCCACGTGCGTGCGAGCGAGAGACAGAATCGCGCCGATTATTATACCTAACGTGGACCTAAGGGGGGTAATCGCGCTATCTGCACGAACCGCTTCGCGTGAGTCAAACATCATATAGCTCGCTTACTTTGCCTTTGGGATCCTTGATTTTTTTTTCTCCGACGATTGGCGCGATTCGTGTTGAATTTTTTTTTTTTTTTTAATGAGATTTGGGTTTTTTAAGGGGATATTTCGAAATTTATCAGCGTGTTTTGTTATTTGTGAAAATTTACTAATTTATTGTTTGCCGCTAATTGATAATTGATTTATCGTTTTTAATGTTCAATAGGCGTAAGTGTGAATCATCTACAACGAGACTGTCTATATTTGGACGACCGCCTATATGTTCGCGGCGTTTCCAAGTTATTTATGGCCAACAAAGTGACATAAAAGCTCTGTAAGGAATTCGGCATCACTCTTATCTTCATATCTGCTACGCTCCAGTTGGACGTAAATCATCGGATTGTCAAATAGAGACGCGAAAAATTATGTACTTCCGCGAATCATTTTATTGAAAAAAATAGTTGGATGGGCTTTTTTTATCGTCGTAAATAATTAGCACTAACTTTTTTTTACAAGTGTGAAAAAAAAACCATGTGATGCTCACGTTTCAATCCTATACAGCCGAGTCTATTGTTATTTTGGTCACGAGACTACAGCAAAGCGCGATAGTCGTCAAAAAGACAAATTACTTTAGAACGCACGAGGCGAGCAGCAATCACTTCTCCATTAAACAGTTAAACTATTGTGTGTATGTGTGTGTGTGCGATAATTGAGCTCAACTGACGAGATTAAAAAAAAAAAGGTTTCGTCGCACGTCATATCACAGACGTAATGTCGACGGTGAATTCAAATTCAAGCAATACTATTTTTAGCAGTTGGTTGGGGTGCAGCTGCTAGAATGGGCGAATAAAGCTCACTCAGACTGACAGATCTTTTGTTCTTTTTCCGTAACAAATTATGTATTTTTGACTCGAGAGATGATTTCTCATCGTATAACAAGTAATACTTATGCATATAAGTACGAAGTAGATAAACAACTATTTACAGTGTAAAATTTACACGTTCGCTTTTTAAAGTGTACTTTAAAGTAGAAGAGCTCTTAAAGTTCTAAGTATTTTACAAACAAAAAAGTAATGCCACAAAATTAATACCGTGATTTCCTTGTTCCTTCGAGCATCATCGTCGCTCTTGCCTCATTTGATATTGTGCATACGTCTTTTGTGCCGTGAGACTTGAGTGAAATTAATAAAATGATAATACATTCGTTTTTTTTACACGTTAAAACCGAATTATATCGAACTTTTGATACTTTTAATCGCCGACGTCCGAGTCTCCATCGCCAATAGCATTGAGAATATGAAATGCTATGCCAAGCAGAGCGGTCCCTATCAAATCACCTGCAGCGGTGAGATATGGAATAGCAGAGCTGTCGGGATCGATACCTTTGTTCCACATCCAAACCACCATCAGTTGGGCAATGTACAGCAATAATATAACCTGGAGTTCAAGATAAGATTTAACGATAGGCACAAAAAATCAATGGTTGCGTTTTATTTATTTATTTTTTTTCGATGAAAATACTGCTTACTTGCAAAAACGCGGCAGTCAAATAAATGGTCAAGAAAATTGGCGTAAAAGAAGTGTGCCCAGCTTGTAAATAACTAATAGTATAACTGAAAATCAAATGACCGGGAATGACCATCATTAAAAGTACTCTTGCAGTTCTTGCGTGGCCTCCTACAATTCAATTAAACAAAAAGTTATTGAAATTGTACTCATGTGATATCAATAAGTAATTTTCTGTTACATGCCTTTCGCAAAAAATGCATGCAAAGGACTGACGCACACAACAGGCACTTCTGGAACATTGCTACTATTTTGTTGCTTATGCAGTGACGTGGAGATTCGGCTGGCTTGGACGGCCACGAGATTTCCACCGACTCCATTGATTACAAGTTGAAACACGGCAATACCCTTATAGTTTGATATAGTGTAGTCTAAAATCAATCCTCCAGCACTGAAAAACGTAATATTCAAAAATTCAATAAAACTCATTTGTTTCAAGCAGAAAATTGAAATAAATTACCTGCTTATAAGCATGGCAGATATCACAGGAGTCCAGCCATGATCTAAGACTTCACGCGTGAAAGGATTTTTTGCTGCTACATATCCCCAAATAGGAGTGGCTAGTATGCAAAAGACTATCACAGTTGGTGCGATCCACGAAGCAGTGCCTGAGAATATTTCATACAATAGATATTTTACTCAATCCTTTTTAACAGTATTTTCACATAAAATAATGAAATTACTTATGGCATTGTATAAAAGTGACGCTATCCAAGAAAGCAAGGCTAGAGTTGTTAAATCTCCTAAAGAGGCAGCTATTGGTGTTGCAACGTTGTCAGGATTAATGTTCATACGTCTTGAAAAAAGAATCACAGCAACCATGACAAGACCAAGAACGAAACTGGCAACAGATGCTGTCATTAATGAACTGGCACAAAGAAGTAGCCCATGGTGAATATCAAACTGAGCTTCCGGTATCCATCCCAGCACAACAGCTGCTAAAGATGCAAGCATTCCAACTACCATGGCTTGACATTGTATTAAAGCTAAGTTTCCAACAACTAACGACCACTGTTGCTTCTTTGTGTCCATATGTCCGAGATTGGCTTGGGTGGACAGGCGAGAAGCTAAAGTCATTTCTAAATTGCCTTTTAAACCTAACAAAGCTGGAACTAGAATGTAGACTTCAGAGACTTCCTGATATACTGGCCAATGCTGAAAATATGGGAAAACAATGTTCAATATTCAATGAAGTTGGATAGATCTTTTTGTGAAGTCATACCTGAACTACATCAAGGAGTAAACTGGCAGCCACCATCCCAAATCCTGCCAATAAAAATGGAATGAACATCTGGATGGTGATGGACCAAACATTTTCATCGTCTTCTGCTTCATCCAAGTCTTTTGAAAAGTTATCACCCCTTTTGATGGTTAAATCAGGTATCGCTGATGATATCAAACACTTTGTGTCAATCTCATCACTGGTGCCATCATCATCCTCTGTATCGAGTTCCAGTAACTCCATCCTAACGTCGGCCAAGTCTTGACCAAGTGGTTCTCCGCTACCAGAGCCCACCATTTTTCTTCCAGATTTAGAAGATTTCTCTCTTTTGGATTTTCTTTGACGTAGTCCAGTATTATCCTCCTTATACTTTGTTTTAGATTCTGCATTGTGCATTCTAATGTACAGACTACTTCTAGTCAACACAGTAATCTGGAAAAAATGAAAAATATTTATCATTAATTTTTGTCAGAATAAAAGTTAATAATATTAATCAAAAGAATAAAAAAAAAATGGTGACAACATAATTTTCTTGTACTGAAAATTATACATTTTACATACAAAATTATACAGTATTTTTGATACACTCATTACTCAGGCTAATTTGATTAATGGTAAGAATTTCTCTTGCAATTCTATTTTGAATGAGTTTTTTTTCCTATCAACTAGTTGAAGAGAGAGAGAGGAAGAGAGAGAAAAAGAGAAACATTTGACCTGCAGACATTAGGTCTACATTTATATATAGAACTGTGGAACTTGGTTCTAAATGGGATCTGCCAACAAAAGCAAATTTCTACCTTTAGAAGCTTGAAAGCTCACTTTTCACTTTTGATCGGGTTTAACTCTATTTCCAAACTTCATTTTTATTTTTATTTTATTTCATGCAAATAATGAAAAATTCCTTATCATCTCACGTTTTTGTACGAGATATTTAAACTGATAAAATGAAGAATTTTTACTTATTGTATTCTAAAATCAACTGTCAAAAGAATAATTAAGCCTTGAACAAAAAAGGTAGATAAATTCCATAAACGGAAACTGTAGCCGTGTTCGCGCATTGAAATATAAATATGACCTTGTAGCAAAAGCGTGTGACGCATCTGGCATGATGCATTCTTTTCTTTTTCGCATGTAATATAAAAAACCGCAGCTGCTTCTCGAACTGTTTGCACAGACTTTTCCATCGAACATTTAAATAATCGATTTCAAAAAAAATACATCGTTGAATATTACCAACGAAGATAGGCGCTTAAGAGTCTATCTTCGTTGATATTACATTTCGACGGCAGTCTGGCTAATCGACAGTAAGAGAAATTCTTATCAAACATTCAATTAGGACAAGATAAAAATAAAATAAACTGGCTTTTAATTTTTTTTACATAAAAAAGCTGTTATTTCCAGATAATATTTTTTCGTTTAGACGTACGTATTTCGAGATCACTTATATTGGGCGCATAACAATTATATTACGAGGAGGAAATTAATCGAGCGCTAATGATTTCTCGCGATAACGTGTCACGTGAATGGAATAATAACGACATATGGCTTATCTCTCGTGCATGCACGGAATCATTATGAATTGATGGAATAATCGATAGCATAAACAAGCGAAGTAGAACAAGCATATATGTACATATATGTAAACGCGAAATTGATAAACAGATCTACTACCTTCTGCTGACGTTTCGCTCGAGAGGTTATGTCTTTTATACACAAAATTCCAATAAACACTGTCGGTTTCGAAAATTATTGAATCTCCTTCGAATTATCGAGAGAAAACGTAATTACCTAAGAAATAAACGAGCTGTATTCGAATTATGAGCAAGTAAAATCGAGTACAAAGCTTGCAATAAGTCTAAAATCTTGACAATAACAACCGCAGACGACAAGAACTACTTACCTCGATCTGGCATCTCCGTCTGGCGGCGAGGAACCGTCAGTGTACCGGCACAAGACAATAGAAGCGGCGGCAGCCATCATGCAAAAGCCGAATGAGAAAAAGAAAAATAGAAAGCTTTATACACCTGTAAGCTACACGAGAGGTTATAAAAGCGGCGCGCCGCGCCTTACCGCTGTAAAAAACTCGACTGCTGCTAGTGGTGGAGGCGAGGCGGCGGCGCGCGTAAACGTGGCATGTATGATGGATATATACATATACATACACATGATACATCACACAACAACCGGCAGCGCAAGCGCATCCTTATCTGCGGTTTGTGCAGTTCGATTTCGGGATAACAATTCATCAGTCAATTGTCCACTTCGGAGAAGTAATTAAAATAGTTACTGCGATGACTTTGAGATATAAAGTCACGATGAGTTTACCTCTAAAGGCGTTGGATTGCATTATATAGTTGAAAACACGCACAAAGCGCAGCTTTTTTTTCAATGAATTGAAGCTTTTTCGAATACCTACTTGAAATAGAATAAATTTTTTTTCACGTAACATTGGAGCTTCCTCCTATTGAAAGTAGAACATATATTTCTTCTGTTCACACACCCAACTCCATCATTTTATTTCGTTCGAAATCTGATAAATGTACGGACACGAAGAAATACTTTATTACCTTTACTTTGCGCTCGAAGATAAACATCGTCGAGATATGTGCGGGCAGCTTGCCATCTAGCAAAGTGATTTGATAGAAGAAGTGATGTAATTATAAGTGCATCTTGTTAGCACGTATAATTGAATGAAACTTTTTTTCACGTATAGACTTTAATTATGCAATTAAACACGTTCGGATTAACGCAAATTATTATTGTTCTTAAGTTAGGACAAATTAATGAAAGGAGTCACCACTTCACAGTATGTACATTATTGAAATGTCAGAACGGGGCTTTGAAACTTTAGCTGATGGACAGTAATGTCATAAAAGTCTAATGATTGACTGATTGTTAAACAAACTTAAATATAAACGCCGATCGTATCATTAACACACACACAGTAGTAATAATAAAATAAACAGTACAAAACAACAAATTTCCCATCCAAGAAACACCCACAAAAAGAAAGAAAAAAGAAATCAAGTCTCACTCGATTCAATCTTGGATAAACCCCTAGAACAATCCAATCAATTCGGATATGCACGTCAATCGGTCGACAGAATCAAACTATCGATAAGAGACACTCGGGAGCGACAACAATCGGGCGAGTGTCGGGGTTGGAAATAATACGCTGCACACACTCGCGGGCATTGTGCCCATTGTCGATGCGCTCGTCAGCTCGCGCGCGCGCGCGACATAGTTTATATAGAGAAAACCGTCGTGTGGATATGTGCTTGCAAAGCCAGGGTCGCAGAGCTTCGCAGTCTCGGTGTTCGTTCTCGGGAGTGCGAACGCTCCTCGTTGCGACTTTGCAATCTTTTGTTCGTTCTTTGCTCTGTTTGCCGTTGATTGATTAATCGCTCATATAATACACGCGTGTGTCTCGAGTTTTCATCGTTGCGTCATCGCGTCGCAAGCTCTTTTGCGAATTGGCGCTCGGTTGACCGATCTTCCAACAGATACGCGCTGTTTTTAAATTCGATTTTCTGTTTTTTTTTATTTCTGAGACAGTGCGAAAGAGTTACGAATCAAAAGTGGATTGGATTGCTATCACGACTCTGCAATTGAAGCAATTATGTAAGTTGCAACGCGCACGTGACATAGTTTGAGCGAAAACAAATAAAATTCACACGGAAATGTGTGAAAATATTGTAAAATAAACCCTCGCGAAGGAAAGCGGATGAGGATGATTTAATGCCCGGGAGTTTAATCGAGCTTCTCATGGTGTGTGCCTTCTTAACTTTCGTATTCGGTGATTTAATTATGGAAACACGTTAGGCAGTTCAAGCTGCTTACGAAGATTCGCAATATTATATGATAAATTTAGGTTGTCCGCTGGGTATTTCTCATCAGTGTTTGCAATGCAATGAATTCAAAATAAATTTTTGTACTTGTCAAGTGTGTGTGCGCTCTCGATTAGTTTCTAATTTTAGCGAGTAAATTCGATAAATTGCAGTCGAAGATCGAAATATGAGCATATTTCACGACATAATGATTGCGCAGGCGATTTTAATTTTACACGACGAGGCAAAAGTGCATTTTATTTGTGGTATAGATTTGTCGAGTTTCATTTTATTCATGGTATAAATGTTACAAGCGTGAACATGAAAAATTTTGACGAAAACTTGATCAACTTAACAGTGTGAAATTAATGAACGCATTAATCCATCGTTATATCGTTTTGGGCAAGTAAAATTTTGGCAAAGATTTCTTCGCTGATAGATATACGAGTTTCTTGCTAGGAGAAACATTTTTAGTGGGCTTCAAAAGTAGTCGCGCGGTTTACACACGCATAAAAATAAACAAACACAAAATGTTTGACAAGTTTCTCAATAGAGCTAACACGAAAATCATTTTCCAGATCAACGATATACAAAAAAATGGGTCGTAAATCGAAGCGAAAGTCCAAATCCAACCACACACAGAAAACTCCCGTTGGAAAATTGAATGGCACCAAGAACGATTCGAAAACAGACGATATTCTAACGCTCTCCAAAACAATTGCGATAGTCGATCGTCTCGGCTTGCCGGCGTATCAAAGCGACGAGGCAGAGGACGAGGAATCGGAGCTTCAGTTGGATTTTCGTCCAAGGTCCTACTTCGTCAGCAGTTTGTGCTACGTTTGCTCGAAAGCTTGCGACGACGTGCAATTCAAGTGCGAGCAATGCGGAATGTTGACTTACTGCTCCAACCAACATCGTCAACAGAATCTCAAACATCACAAGCAGTTGTGCACTGTTCTCGCGGAAATTTGCGTAAAAAATAATGGTCTGAATTTGGCGAGGAATCTAGGTCCCGACGAGTATCGCAGCTTTCGCGTGGAACTGTTGCGTATCGTCGAGCAAGCTCTCGGCAGGAGAATGGAACTCTGCGAACGCGAGATACTACTTTATCCCAAACTCTGTCGCACCTGTCATACTTCGGACAACTTGAACACTTGCTCCGACTGCCTCATGGAGTTCTTCTGCGAACAGCACAAGGGCAATCATGAGGATCATTGCGCCGAGTTGCGAGTGTTTCGTGGTATATTGGCGATGCAAGCGGATGGTGGATTTTTAGCGCCGAAGATACCGGATTTCGTGATCAACGGGGAGGAGGAATTACCGGAGAACTTCGATGGACTGATGAAAACGATTTTTGCATTTGGAAGCGATTACGAGAGGATCGACTGCGCTTCCTATGCGGCGCTCTCGCAGGCCGCTAGTCCGGCCTTGACGGCTCGTTACGCTCTTCAGTTGAGCGCGCAGGGGCATAAACTTACTACGGTGATTATTTATCAAGCTTTTTTTTTTCATATGAGATTCTGATGGTTTTTGTTGAAGTATAAGTTTTTCATAAATAATATTCATTTTTTATTGTATTGAATTTTTGAATCTGTTCATCAATCTATAGATACTGCACTTCAAAAGTTATTGGTTCCTACGAAGGTTGGAACATGCTAATAGTAAAAAGTGAATGCTAGAATACCGAAAAACCAAAAAAATACTTACATTTGCGATTATTCCAAGCGAGATAATATAGTTATAAGAGACCTCTAAAACATTATGTCGCATTAGTCCATCAACGACGATGATGGATGTTTAGGTAAATGTGATGAAAAGCTTGTTGCACATGTTTTCTTTTTCAAGCTTTTTCGGGTTAAATGTTAAAATAACTTCGAAGCAATGTAGGCTGAGAAATGTAATTAATTGTATTTCTTTTTAGAGGCTGTTATTTTATAAGAGACTGTGTTATTTATTTTATTGAAATACGTGACCAACACGGACAGCAATTAATTTCACTATAATATTTTTCAAATTTGATAATTTCATAAAATAGTTATTCGCATAATTTAAGCCAATTTATTCTTGTAGACATCGGATGTTGAATTATAGGTGTTTCAATTTACTATTTTCTTTCAGAACCGCAAGTCCCTTCGCGTGCACGTTATTGGCGCGGAATTGCAATTCGAGTGTGCAAATCTGGCAGTCTGGGAGAAGCTGTTTTTACACCTGTTGCCGGGAATCAAGAGTCTGCGGCTCGAGTTCAGTGGACCAGAGCTCCAAGTTCCCGCCGATATAGCTAAAGTACTCGAACGACCAAGACTCTGTGCGGGTTGTCGTGCCAAGGGACGTGAAATTCACGTGGTTTTCCATTGTGGCAAATTGTATCACCAAGTCGAGTGCGACCGACCTGACCTTGTTTGTCTATTCAATCCGGGTCTCTACAGGACAACTGGATTCGCTAATCAGGTATAGAAATATGTTGAATCTTATGGCATGAATACAGCTCCGTTTCATTATTTTTAAGATTAACAGTAGATACTTATTGAAGAAATCAAGTTTGAAGTACGCGCTAAGGTAGATCACCAATGAGTAGGCATCTACCTTACCGACGAAAAGTAAGATACCGACCAGCTCTAATTTCAACGTAATCGATTGATAACTATCTTGTGATAAAGCAACTCTACTAGGATTTCGGTTAAATTGTTGATTAAAAATGCTATTTGTTATAAAACCGTAATCACTCCCTGATATTTATCTTGCTTTGCTTTGAGAACTAGTTCGACAATTTGGGATAACTCCCCATCACTCC
>JAWWMK010000040.1:236253-325216 GCA_035047105.1 Galeopsomyia nigrocyanea | reverse complement strand
CATATGGTCTAGTGGCTAGGATACCTGGCTTTCACCCAGGAGGCTCGGGTTCGATTCCCGGTATGGGAAATTTTTT
This sequence comes from Galeopsomyia nigrocyanea, assembly GCA_035047105.1. Taxonomy (NCBI): domain Eukaryota; kingdom Metazoa; phylum Arthropoda; class Insecta; order Hymenoptera; family Eulophidae; genus Galeopsomyia; species Galeopsomyia nigrocyanea. The sequence goes on along the minus strand of JAWWMK010000040.1, from coordinate 325,140 downwards.
TTGTTATTGTTTAAGTATAAAAATTATTTCAAGAATGAGTTATATTACTTGAGTGTACGATATCACTCCCATATGGTCTAGTGGCTAGGATACCTGGCTTTCACCCAGGAGGCTCGGGTTCGATTCCCGGTATGGGAAATTTTTTTGCAATTTTAATGCATCAGACGTCGATAAATTTTTAAGAAGAAAATGTACTTTTGAGAGGCTACCGACATTCATCCCATATGGTCTAGTGGCTAGGATACCTGGCTCTCACCCAGGAGGCTCGGGTTCGATTCCCGGTATGGGAAAGTTTTGCTTTTTGCTGTCATGATTTTATTGTAACTCAGGGTTAGTTTTATTTTTTTACAATAGCTCAATTTTTTCTACCCAAGAACTATTAGATGAGTGGATGAATTTTGTTGACAAATCACCTTTCAAATTTGAAAGCGACCAAAGCACAAAGTATTATAATTTTTTAAATACAATAGACGGTTAATTTTGCACACGATATCAATGTTTTGATTATGGGTTTTAAAAATTCGATAATTTTTTACGTGGCAATCGGTGAATATTCATACGATTTTAAATTAGGAATTTTATTAGACAATTTAAAGACCATAGAGACACCAACTTCTTCAAAAATACGCCAAGAAAAAGATTTTAATCGACACTATTGATTCAGACCGGTATAAGATGACGTAAGCCTCAAAACGCGGCCCTTTGTTTTATTATACGTATCTAAATGTAAACAATCGCGGTGGGTTTAAGTTGCCTGCGCTTGGATATAATTTGATCTTGACGCACGACGACTATATTTCTTTTATTTTTGAATAATGGAGGAACATTCAAATCCTGAAGTAACTTAATGATAAACTCTACTAATTGCAATATAAACCGTAAATAAAATTGTTATGCATTATTTTTGTTATTTCTTTTTTTCAGGACACCTGGCCCCGAACAATCGAAAAGTTTTGCGATTACGGCTCGCCGATTCTGATAACGTCGTACACCGAAGTGGAATTGCCGCGCGATTTGGCTCGCGTTCGTCAGTACCGCGAGCTCGAGGTGGAGCAAGAACCCAGACGGAATCCGTTCGCCTCGTTGAGACCCGAGCGGAATTTCGTCAGTGACGACTCGGCGCCCCTCATCTACAAGAACTATTTTCTGAGCGTCGCCCGGGGAATCCCCGGCGGCTGCTGCAGCGCGTGATAAGTATATTTATAGCCGACACGTACAACATGATCCAATTGCAAAGGGGATTAATGCATACTCACTCATTGCTCGATGATGCTCAAGTGGGTCGTGAATTGTAACGTGTTACTTGTCGTGCAATTCGTGATAGCGCTGCTATTTTCCCAGCTGTTCTTCTTGCGACCACGTGGACGCACACGTTTCGCCGACTTGTTGTTGTGAATGAGAAAATTCGCTTTTTTTTTAATAATGATTTGAATTGATTGTGTATTTTTGAAAGATGGATTTGTAAATGATTTTCACGATCTACAGGTGATGAATATTATTGTATAATTCAACTATAACACAACATACATTCGAATTCGAATGTAGATCAATATTGCGTGTTGCATCTCTTGCTATATAAGCAGTGACTGACGCACGGGCAAGTCCTCGCAAGCCTTCAGGCTCAATCAGGATGTTTTGACTATACGAACCTTCCTCGTCGCCGGCTTATCGCTGTTCGCGCTAAGAATTGTGCTGTCGAGTGCTGCCGCCATCGAATATAATTCTTTTTCACATTTCTGTTGATTTTTCGAATTGACCGGGCAATGGAAGAATTAGATACAGGATTGTATTGCTTTTTCATGTACTTTATATTTATTCTATTTCGTTTTCATTGATTAAAACACAGACAATAGAAAAAGTACATCCATATTGCATTTTCTAAGTTGTAATTAACAATGTTGATGTATTTATAGTTTCTGGCGTTTTTATGAGAATAGGAAAATACTGCTCGAGGTATAAATACATTAAGGAACTATACATATTTTTTTAAAATAAATAAAGAATGAAATTGCCATTGCTGTATACTTTTGTCAAAAGTGAATATTATAAAATTATTGTTAAAAATAATGCCATTATTTAGGTTTACAAATAAACGAGTGAGAAAATGTTTCGTACTAAACATTTCTGCCAATCACAATCCCCACTTCCACCATTTCCAAAAATTGCTAAATTGTTTTCAAAAATATTAGAAGTAGCAATAACAATTTTCGTAACAGCGTAGTTTTAATAACGATTCGCAAGATTATAGTAAAAGTGAAGTGAATTATTCATACGACTTACTTTTCAATATACTTTTCAAACTAATTATATACAATAAACTAGGAGAATCAAAGTTCGTTGTAGGAATACTGAAAAATAATCCATTATCAGCAATCTTAAAATTTATGATTATATCCTAACGATCGATTGCAAAATTACTTCAACAGCAACTCGTAAGTATTCGGATGAAATCCACGAAATATATTCTATTCGGCACTTCTGAAGGTAATCGCAGTAATCTAAATTATCGAAACATTTCTCTTTTTAAGTATATCATTTCAAATTATCTAAGACGTATACGCCTGGCCCACAAGTAAAAATATCTCTTTTACACCAGTTTAACTCCACGTGATCGTTAACACACTCACACGCGCATTCATGAGCAATTTGGCATACGTAACGACGCACAATCTTCAATTGCCGCGAGCATTCATCGAGTACAATGGTTCGAGAAGCTGCGTGGGTAAACATCTCTGTGATGTAAAAATCGCAACAGCAACAATATTTGACTTGTCGTCTAGAGGAGGTAGCTCACGAGTCCGAGGAATACGATCGCGATACTCGATAAAGTTGTCGTTTTCGTGGCAGAATTACCACCGGCAATTTCGTAGAAGTAGCGGTTGTGATCGCAATGCGATGGCCAATCTTTGAAACAGGCCGCGTAGGCTATAACGTGGGCTATGTAGTTTTGCTCGAAGGTGCTGCGAAACAGATGGGAATAAGGGCCTGAAATCAAAATTTATTTTTTGAAGAAAAAAAAAATCGTAAAATTAATAGTCTTCAAGGTATAAAATAATTATCGTCAATTATGTCATCAGCGCAAATTACTAACGCGAAAGTGCACAATCTGTCAAAACATATATATTTCGGCACGAACAGCTGTGTGTAACTTCATTTGCAAATGAGCGGTTTCAAAGAGAACGAGGAGCCCAAAAATAGAATCGCTTACATTTGATGGATGATTGCGGCTTCCTGTGCCACGAAAATATTCTCGCCGTGTCAATGTCTTGTTTCCTTTCTTTGATTGCTCGCAAAACAATGCCCCGCGCGAGCTTTGCTCTTCTTATCGTGTGCGATTAACGAATCACAATTTTTACGATCCGGTTACAGCAGGATCTCTTTTTTTTATTGTTTAGTTTTTTCGATGTTTGCTCAACAATCGCATTGTAAAATATTCGAAAAAAAAAATCTCTTTCAACCCACCTATAGCGTAAACTCCAACATCCTCGCCACCGTGCGTTTCATCCTTGGAATATCTGCCAGCCCAATGTCTATAAAAAGGTTCATTTCTATTCTGATCAATGTCCAAATCTCTCCAGGTCTGCTTGGGATCGTTGGTATCGTTAATTCGATGATACGTGTAACCAGGTCCATTGGCGTAACTGAGAGTTTCGTACTTTTGAGTAGTACCAGTGGTGTTGGTCAGACCGAGAATGTTGGCTCCTCGTTCGGGGTAGCCATTCATGGTGAACGCGTGCGAATGATCGGCTGTGACGATGATCAATGTCTCGTCGATGTTAACGTTCTGTATGGCTGTTGTCACAGCTGCGTCCAGCTCGGCTACTTCACGTAGGGCCAGTTGGGCGTAATTGTCGTGGTGAGCCAAATCGATCTTACCACCTTCTACCTGATAATATAAAATATTGATATGTTTAGAAGCTCAATTATTACTTTTAATCAAATTCTAATAAAAAGTAAATTTACAGTTTTATTACAAATAATTCAACGTATTTTTACATTTTGACGGAACATTTTTGGTGTTGACGAACGAGAATCTTGTCATTACATGCTAAATTGTGATTCTTTACAACTTAACAATGAACGAGAAATTTCTAAATTGAGATGTCGACCGTGACGTCTGTATATCTTTCGTGTGCATTATACTACTCGCAGGCTAGCGCACGCGTATGAATACATCAAGTCGCGCGGGTAATGTAACGGCTATTTAATGAATTATGGGAAGCCAGGAATTGTGCATAATGTAGACGATTAGCGCAGAGCTGTGCACATTACGCGCTCGAAATTACATAGTACCAAGTGGGTTGACCTTGCGACGCGAGTGCATCCGTGTGTGATTTAATGTGCCTATATCGTGGCGGCTCTTTTTATATATCTCTCTTTTCTTTTTTTTTTTTTTTTTTTTTTTGCGAAAAAGATTTATGTTTTGAATTTTGAATCATGTGATTTTTTTTTATTCTATTGCTTTTAGGCTGCAGATATTTCAAGGATTTATTGCGAACGTTGTTACGCGATAAGGAATGCTATATCGTCAATAAAAGTCATTTTCCAGACAAAATGTTAACAATTCTATCACTATTTATGCATGGATGAAATTCTTGGCCGATGTATTTTTAAACTAGAATTTTTTTCTTCAGAGATGCTTCGATGATTCATCGAAAATTCTTTTCCGCATTATGCAATAAAAAATAAACTACAAGTTGAGCGATGGTATGTTGTAACGAACGTAAACACGAGAATGTCTTAGTTATCGGGTAAACGACCGTAAAATCCACTCGTAAGCAAGAAAACCTACCATAAGGAAAAAGCCTTTTTTATTCTTCCTGAGCATTCTGATAGCTTGGAACGTCATATTTGCAAGACTGGGCACATTACTCGGCTTGACCGCGGCATACGGGAGATGGTCGTCGGCAAAAAGACCCATCAACTTAGTAGTGTTATAAATGTCAACCGACATGAGATCAGCGGTGTTGGTGACGATTTTCGAACCAGGCTCCGAGAGCAACCAACTCTCGTGAAGTCGGCGACCATCCAAGCGTTTAAACGCCAAATTGTCCGGGTACTCGGTTTTTAAACCCAAAGTACCAGCTCCACCGCCCATTATTACCTGAAATTGTTACATTATACGTGAAAAAAAAACTTCTCACTCTTTGATAAATTAGATCTGTTGCGTAGAATAAACATCATTCAATAAAATCTATTGGTCGTGTGATAACGTCGATTGGCGAAGCGGGTGTCATGTATAATGTACATATATCGGCTCATTTCAATTGACGAGACAACTATTATCCAATGGAGTTACGCAGGCGTATTTATCAACGAGGAAGGTCGTGATCCCATTGTCCCTGAACTTCTTTGTCGTCAACTTGACCGATTGATACCCAACGCACGCGGATGAGCATTAAGTACTCATATAGGTGTCATTATCTCTCGTATTTTATCATAAATAAAAATAATTTTCCAAAGTTGCATTGATTATTCGACGTGCCTAACAAGTAATTCAAAGTTTCGGAGGATTATCATTAATCGAATAAATTTTTTAGTTCCACACTCTCGTGCAATGAATCAAATGGTGTCGCGACCGTCCGACAATGTTTTCTCACGCTATACTTCGGACACACAGATAGTGCGCGGAGCAATCTCTGAAATCTCGTACGTAAATCCGTGTGTAAATGTCGGATAACACGATAAACAGTCAGCGATAATTTCGTCTATACAAATTGAAAATTGATTTTAATAACAACGAACCTTGAACTTGTTACCGGGCGACTCCTCAACCAGTTGTCTGGCAATATCCTTGACACAGTCCCGATACTGAGGTGGTACCTTTGAGTCGCATTCCCATTCACGGTTGGGTGAATGCGCGTACAGAGCACCCGGAGTCGCATGCGTCACTCGCGTCGTCGTTACGAAGCCTGAAATTTTGAGAACAAGGCGTAAATTTTGGTCCATTGTGTTATTTTGGTTGGTTCGCACGTTTTTTTTTTTTGGAAATTTATTTAAAAAAATTTCAGTTGGGAGTCATTGATTTGTTCTACTAACGTTTTTTTGGTGTTTACAAAACGTGACGACGGTAATTTTATTATTGCATTTACTTCAAAGTCACTTTTTTCAAATTAGATGGCATTGGGATGAATAGTAAAAAATCTTTTAATTACTAGGTTGACAATATTTCGGAAGCAATAAAAACAAATATTCCAATTAATTTTACTCCTCGTAATTACGTCTATTATTTGTAATCTGTATGTGCATAAAAAAACGAGTAATTATATCGAAGCAGGAGCAACGAAAAAAAAAGTAACTTCCGTAAAATTTGACACTGAGACGAGGGTCGTTTTATGTATATCTCCCATGCGCGCGTGCGTGCGATAATATATAAACGTTGCATTTTCCCTGCTTCGAAATTCCCCAAGGCTCGCTTCATTATCAATTGAGCACTGCTAATCGCAAGTCTGCGGGTGTGATCTAGAATACTAAAATAGTTGATAGACAACACTTTTTTTTTAAACAAATCCATCGAATTCTCTTTTTTTTTTAGAAAGGAACCATAGTGTCAATGACAATGAAGAAAAAGCCAATATCCAAATTTTTTTCTAATGTATCGTGAGAAGGTTGAGTTTACGGTTTTTATGATATATCGAATCTTGCGTTTGAAAATCTCTCCTTCGCTGGACAAAAAAACTTTTTTTTTTGCTGAAATCGCTCGTGTGAACTGTAAATCGTGGAACGTTTTACTTTTATACCACGCTTTGTGTCAAGTTCGTTCTTTTCTCGTTTTTTTTACGATGCATAAATAGTTTCTGCGATTGCCGAGTATAATAGCATTGAAGTATAACGACGTACCAGTGTCCATGCCGCTTTCTTGCGCCCAACTTGCGATAGACGTTAGATGGCTATTTTCCACGACGGTTTTGTCGCACGTGTTGTACTTGACCTTGCCGTCGAGACCCAACATTTTGAATTGAGCTTTGACACCGGTAAAAATTGCCGTGGCAGTGCCTGCTGAATCTGGCACCTGTTTGTCAACGTTGTAGGTCTATAAAAAATTAATTTTTTATTATTATATTTATTGTTGAAATTCTTCTCGTAAAAGATGATAATATATGCTAAGCAAAATATACTTGAAATGTATGTTACGTATTCGCTAATTTTAGTAAATTATATCGAAATAACTTGCTGACGTAATATGCAAAATATTTCAAACTTTATAATTGTTGATATTTCCTGAAACGAATGTTGCATTCAATTGTGAAAATTAGAAATGTCGAAAGAATCATCAACTACGAAGTTTATTTGTCACTCACATAAATGCCGTAAAAATTTTCATTTTATTGAAAATCAAATTGTTACGTTTTTCACGTCGAGTGAGGAAATATTTTTACCTTAGAAAAACCAGTACTGGGAAATTTCTCAAAAGTGAGCTTGTACTCCTCTCCAGAACTACCCTTCATTTGTCCAGCATATATCCGCCCAGACGTGATGGTAGATATTCCCATGCCATCGCCAATAAAGACAATGATATTTTTGGCGCGATTTCGATTATTTTGCAAGGATAATATTCGTCTCAGAGTGTCTTGACCGGATTTCATCCAAAAAGTTGTGTCTACAGAAAAAAATTGAACGTCGTTAGAAATTATTTTCTAAATTTATCACTATGTCTTTCGAACGTCAAGAAAAAAAAATATTTAAAAACAACTTTATCGAACAATCGAAAAAAGTCGCACATTGACACATGTGTAACGAATCGTGCGATTTCATAAATAAAAATCGATGGCCACAAGGATATACAACCACGCGCGATGAAAGAAGAAGAAGAGGAAAAAAAAAGTTGGATATATAGATATGAGAAAGCGTTATTAACCTTCATGCTCGACGGGCGCGCTAAATCCGGAACACATGCAGACGCAGCTCATCAAAGCCAATAATACAGCACTAACGAGCGTTATCCTTTGGGTGCACGACATTTCGTACGTGCGATGCATATTTGCAGGTCCTTGCTGAAAATCAACGCCAGATTTAACTGGCTCCGTTGGCTGATACTGCTACACGTCTCTGCAATTGCAAGTACACGTGATTCTCAAATGGGCTGTCTTGAATTTTACTCAGCTGTGACGTTTGACCTACTGCTTGTTGCGCGGGTTTTGCGGATTGTACGAATTGGCGGAAAATGACAAACGACATTATTCGAAGGTGACTTTAGTTTATTAAAAAAGTGTTTTAAATGGCTTGATCACGCAAAAAGAAAAATAGTATAAGTAATAAGTTGAAAGAATTTTGGTGACTGAAAGTCGAAGCTAAATCCATGTGACTGAAGATGTACGTGAATGTATAATTATTGTGCAACGATCATTGCCGTTGAAAATTGCGGCATTGCAAAACAAGCGTAATGTCTGTTTACATTCGGAAAATTTTTGTAAGTCACACTCCGAATCGCTTCCTTTTCCAAGTTTCTGCAGCACTTTGTAAACTTTCGACGACAACTGAGCTTGTTATAAATACTTTCTTTAACTTTGTATGTGCAGTAAACTTGAAAAAATGAAACTTTTAGAACACACTTTCATGAAACTAAATGTATCTAAATTACTCTTGGCAATACAGATTGATCATTGTGAATATCAATCTTGGAAAAGAAAATCGCAATTTATTCTATGCAATCCTAACAGCGTTATCAAAACAATTAAATCATCCATCACATTTGTATCGCGTTCAACGGCACTTGCAAAACCAAAAAAAAAGAAAAAAATGCACTTTCGAACAAAAACACTCTCACGATAATCGCACAACCTTGAAGTCACACTAACCTTAGCCGTACGACACCCTGTCACTGTCACACACTCTTAAACGACGAGCCACAAATCAAAGTTACACTAGCATATCATGGCTTATCCGTCGATATGTTTTTTTTAAAATATATTTGTTGGTCCCGAGCGCGAGTGAAACAAGAGTGCGATGATGTTCGGACAATTTTTCGCTTATATAGCCCGTGCGCAAGGTGCACACAGACTGAAAGAGAGAGAGAGAGAGTAGATGGGGTCCCCCACACTCTGCAACTATAACACACTAATCTCATCGTGATTGTCGCGCCGCCGCCGCCGACGACGACGAGCTTGCGCGCGTGTGGGCGAGCTTTGTATCAGTTTTCTTTTTTTTTCTTTTTCGTTTCAGTTTCGAGGATCGTTATCGATTTTTGACATTGTTTCTGCGATATCTACGATGATTCCGTATCGACGAGATTGTCAACTGAATTTAGTGTTCCTTTTGTTATCGCCAACAGCGTCATTCGGGGTAGACGATGTTTGCCAAAGGCATGCGCTTTTCACGATATGCTTATCTGGACTTTTCTCCTTCTTCCTCGCTTACGCATATTATAAACTTCGTCAGACATACTTTCTTTTTCCTTGCTCTCTTCTCTTCTTTTTTTTTCCTTTCCTACGGAAGCCAAGATTTGTTGCGTTGAACTCATTTCGAAATTTTATGGTACGTTGACTTCACGCTCTCAGTTTCAAAATTCACTCACGGCTTAGGTTTGTAAGATTTTTTTCCTTACGCGAAAGGCTCCGTGTGAAACTATTGATACGAACGTTTAACCAACGCGTTGTTACGAACGTACAAAAGGTCAATGTAGCGTGTAATTTGAAAAGATCGCTACGACTCTCTTTGATTTCAATTACTTCGAAGAAATAAAATCTAAATGATGCTTATTGTATGCGAGTATAAGATAATATAGGCTACCGGATTTCACTACGTGGCGCATGTGATAAATTTTGTCTTTTGCGAAAATGCATTCGTATAGTATGACGTCTGATCAGTTAAAAGGATTTCGGGAATGCACGTATGGACTGATTGTTTTGAATCAGTAACATACGTAAATGCGTGACTGGCGTGGGGCTTAATCATTTTCCTCGAACAACATTACGCTTTATTTATAGAAGAATCGAAAAGGTTGTATATTAAAAAAAACATTCACTCAACGGAAGTTTTTCTAGATTTTTATTTTAGTGTAGAATGAATAATTGTTTAGAACAAGAAAAAAAAGATTTAGACAATTATTATACCAGGACAAAAACTCAAATTCAACAGTACGTAATTATGGGATCTGATAAGTATTTCTAATTTTCGGGAGCTTTGGCAAACAGATAAAAAAAAATTATCGGATTTCGAGTTTGAGGCGTATGCGCGTTTTACGAGTATGCATTTTTTTTAAACTGAGATAACATCGCACGCAAGAAAATTAATCTTTCGATTGTAAACTCGAATCAAAATAAAAGAAAATTTTAATAATGAGGTTTATAATGTTCACGAGACATTTAGGTTCTGCAGCAAATAAATGAGGAATAAATTTTCATACAAAAAAATAAAGGTCTTTTTAATAAGAATTTTCACTTTTTACACTATTTTACAATTTTACCTAGACTAGTAAGACTTCCCAAATGATTGTAAAATTATTTGTTGTAGGAATAAAAAATCATTTCTGTACAATGGTTACAACGATGGTCCGCAATTTTTGCCGCAAAATAAATACTTGTTTTAAATAAACTAATCATAGTGGATAAACTTGCGTTATCCACACTAATTTTACATATATACATAAAACTACATAAAAAAGTATTAAATGTTTGACGCATTGATAAATAACTCATAATATTCGTAGATATTAAATCAATCATTACCTAAATAATCAATTCAAAGAAATAAAGTATGTATATAATATGCAATATTGCGGCATATAGCGACGACGAAACTCTAAAATGTCGCATCTATTTTCTTTAAATGCATTTACCGGAATGGCATCGAATCTCCAATGGACTATTGTAAAAAAATATTTCATCGATCAATCTATTTACGATGGATTACCAACACACACACACACACATATCATTTTAGCATGTCTCGTCCAGCCATCGTATAAACTATACTATTACGCTTTTTGTTCAGTTCAAAAAGCTGTTGGCTCTATAAGTACATCCGCGTGAAATTGCAAGAGGAACAATATCCGTGCTAGACGAGGTAAGTCGCCAGTCCAATGAACATGATTGCGAGGCTTGACAACGTAGTTGCCGCTGCCACGGCAGAGTTGCCGCGGTTATCAATATCGTAGTGGTAACGCTTCTCGTCGCAATGCGACGGCCAACCTTTCAGACAGGTCGCGTAGGCTATAACGTGAGCTATGTAATTTTGCTCGAAAGTACTGCGAAACAGGTGGGAATAAGGTCCTGCAAAAAAAAAATTAAAAATCGAAATAAAAACAAATTTGTTGCGGACAGATTATACTTTTTTTTCAATGTCGAACTTACCAATAGCGAACACTCCAACATCCTCGCCACCGTGTGTTTCATCCTTGGCATACCTTCCAGCCCAATGTCTGTAGAAAGGATCATCTCTGTTAGTATCGTTCTCCAAATCCCTCCAGAGCTTGTCGTTTTCGTTAGTGTCGTTGATCCTGTGATAAGTGTAACCAGGTCCATTGGCGTAGCTGAGAGTTTCGAACTTTTGAGTTGCACCTGCGACGGTTGTCAAACCAAGAATGTCGGATCCTCGTTCGGGATAACCGTTCATCGTGAACGCGTGCGAATGATCCGCCGTGACGATAATCAGCGTTTCGTCGACGTTCACGTTTTCTACAGCTGTTTTCACTGCGTCATCCAGCTCGGCTAGTTCGCGCAAAGCCAGCTGAGCGTAATTTGCGTGATGGGCAATGTCGATTTTACCACCTTCCACCTGTTTGAATGAAAATATTGTTTTTTAAATATTTAATTATTTAAATTTTTTCATTTAAATCAATGTTTTTTCTGTGAAAAGAGCTTCTTTACTGCATGTTCCGAAAATATGTTCGTTGGAAAAATTAAAAATCATGAGAACTCAATTCGACTTTGTGTTTGTTTTCATACTCGTAATAAAAGTGGCAAGAAAATTGTTTGGGTAGCGTGCTGTTTATCTCAAAAATAATCAAAACGAAACATTTCGAGTCAATAAATCGTTCGCGATATCTCTCGACGGAATTTTTCGTATGTTGATGTAACTGCACCGCTCAGATGTTGACTTAATGTCTGTCGGGCGATTGGAAACACAAGACAAATTAAAAAAGCGGAAAAAAACAATGACAAATCAGTACGTACCATGAGGAAGAAACCTTTGTCGTTTTTCTTGAGCATTTTTATAGCCTGAAGCGTCATATTCGCAAGACTAGGAACAAAGTCCGGTTTGACAGCGGCATAGGGTAAATGACTGTCCGCGAATAGGCCCATCAATTTGGTGGTATTGTCGACGTTAACGGCCATGAGATCATCGGTGGTGGTTACGAGTTTGGAACCGGGTTCCGACGACAGCCAATCGTTGTAGAGCTTTCGGCCGTCAAGACGTTTGCAGGCTTCTTTGTCCGTGGAAGCAGTGTTCAAACCGAAGTAAGTCGCGCCGCCACCCATTATCACCTGAAATGAATTCGCAATTTTTGTTTACTATTAAAAAATTCATTATTTTTAGTCTAATTCTTCCTAAATCGATCCGCTAATACAACAAAAACGAATTCTGTACTTTCGGAAAGGTAAAAGCGTCGCGATAACGTTTCGCATTGTTATCAGTATTATTCAATGTTAGTTGCAAAGTTTCCAAGCTATATCGCGACAATCAGATAAATTTTCCGAATACTCAACAGCACGCGTAGCGGTAAATTAAACGTTCGTAAGTTTAATATTTTTTTGACAGTTTACAAAAAAAAATTATAAACTTGAATCGTAGAATATGAGCTCATTGTTCGAATGATACAAACCTTGAATTTATTTCCGGGTGACTCCTCGACAAGTTGCCTAGCGATGTCCTTGATGCACTCGCGATGTTCGCTTGGTACTTCAGTGTCGCACTCCCAGTCGCGATTGGGCGAGTGTGCGTATAATCCACCGGGAGTCGCGTGTGTAATTCGTGTCGTCGTGACGATACCTAAGATTCGAGTATAATAATAATAATTTTTTGTTTTAATTCGATGTATATTATTAACAACGTTACGTGAGTTTCTTTTTCATAAGGAAATAAACGACTCCAATTTATTTTTTTTTTTATTGCTAAATAGTCATTTCAAGCACTCTAAGAACGCGGCGATAATTCGATATTGTTATTGACGTATATAAATATCCCGTTCGCAAGGTAAAAAAAAAGATACTGAAATCACTCGCTCGTTACTTACTTCGCGATATGTCACGTCGTTTTTTTTTTCAGAGAGAGAGAGAGAGAGAGAATGCAACGAACCGTTAATTCAATTGTACAATAAATATATATATCATTGGAATAACCGTACCGGTGTCCATGCCGTTCTCCTGCGCATAAGTTGCGATCGAAGTGAGATGGCTATTTTCCACGAGAGTTTTTTCGCAAGTATTGTGCTTGACCTTGCCATCGAGACCCAACATCCTGTATTGAGCTTTTATACCCGTGAACATCGCTGTGGCAGTACCGGCCGAGTCTGGTACTTGCCTGTCTACATTGTACGTCTGCAATATTAAATAATATTATTGTGCTTTAAAATAAAGATTGCATTTCTGCTTGAAACTGCTCGACTAAGTTTATAGCCACTTTTTTTAAATGAGAACTTGACTCAAAGTAAAGAGTGCTGACTTAATGAATTATTGAAGGCTTAATTTGATTTTTATCATTTTTCAAGTTGTTATACTTGTTGAAACGCATATCTCATTGTAAAAATTATATAAATGTCGAGAGGATAGTTAACTACGAGAGAGGCATATGTCCTTTACGTAACTGTCGTAAAATATTTTATTTTATTTTCAAGTTAATTTGTTTTTCTAGAGAACATTTTACCTTGGAAAATCCAGTGCTGGGGAACTGCTCGAACGTAAGTTTGTATTCCTCACCGGTGTTACCCTTCATCTGTCCCGTGAATATCCTTCCGGATGTGATGGTTGATATTCCCATGCCGTCGCCAATGAATACAATGACATTTTTCGCACGCTTCTCGATATTTCGTAACGACAAGATCCGCTGTAGATTATCATGGCCATTTTCCATCCAAAATCTCGTGTCTGCAAAAAAAAATGTTCATTTATCAGTAGGAAAAACGCCTGTCTCCGCAGTATTATCTGATGCCTGGGAATTTTTGTGCTGAGTGATTAATTACTGTCGAGAGACAACGATCAGATCTACTAAAATCTTATCAAATTGGGATTAACAACAAAAATATTCTAGTATCGAAGCCAACATTTTGTATATGTAGCGCTAATTGCCGTAATAATAGCTCTAAGATCTATAATGCCGATTAGTGGACTTTTCCTTCTGTTTCGGGACAATGATAGGATCGTCTTGAATATTGATTACTTTTATCAGCAGACATGATCTTTTGTTCCGCATTTAGGCTTTAATTGATTGGTATAAATATTAAAAAAATATTTTTAAGAGCAGTACATTTTTGTTCAGCAAGAATTTTTATAAGAAATTCAATAATTCAAAAGAATTCGAAAGAAATACAAAATTTTGAAAACTGTCTTGTTTGATGTAATTAATGAATGTTGAAGGGAAAAAAAGACATTATAAAAGCACTAACCTTCATGTCGAAGAGAAGCTCTGAATGCTGAACACAAGTTGCAGCTCATCAACACAAGAAACGTAATTCCAAAAAGTCCAACCATCTTCGTCCGCATTTTCGTCGTTCAAAGTATTAAAGTCGTTGTGGTGAAAAATTGACTCCGCGCTGTCTGGCTCCTACTGTAATTTCAGATCGAGATGATATTTAATGGAAACTATTAAGTTTTAGTGAATATCTAATGTTTGATTTTTTTATCTCTGGTTCGAGTTGTATAAGCTTGAATTAACGAGCGAATAATTGGAAGTGCAAATACCATTGGCGATAATTTTCCGGAAAGTATGTTGTAAAAAGCAATTTTGCGGTCGAAGACGAGTTTTATATTACAATGATTAGCAGGCAACGTAATGACACGTTCGACCAATTTTACAAAAATTTTTAATGACAGCTTTTTTGAGTGCTTATGATTGAAGATGTATAATTATTGTGTAACCAAATTTGTCCGTCGAAACTGCGCTATTGCACAATACGCCACGATACTTGCTTATGTATGCAATATTTTTGAATTCACTTGGAAGCGCTCATTATTTTGATGACAAACACAGATCGATTCGAACATTCCAATTGTAATAATGAAGTGTTGAGAAAACTTTATACAATGTATGAAAAACAACTCTGTAGCATTTTATTATTCATAAGCAAAAAAAAATAACAATTTGAAAAAAAAACAAGTGGTCGCATTGTTTATTCTACATCTAAAACAAACATTTGAGAAATACTTCAGTTGGAATTTTTCCAATTAAAATTGTAGCGAAGATATCATGTAATACAATGAAATAATATCAACTCCATAGGAAAATTATAATTGAATTCAAAACTGATATTAACTACTGTAGATTAATAAATTTGATTGCACTTTCAGCATTTGATAGATTGAGAAATAAAAATTATATCAATACATGACGATAAGTTGGCAATATTAGATTATCGGAATAAATGAAACGCAAAATAAAATCAAACGAATGAAAGCACAACAAAAGCACGAGTAGCGTAAAAACTTGGCGAGTTATAGGTGTACTGACCTTAGTTATCCGATAGGCTAGATAACGACGACCCAGATGAATAGAAATCTAGCTAGTCATGACTCTCTTTTTTGTTATTATTGTTATCGTTCGCCACGAGCAGTTAGCGAGCGCTTGAGTGGAACACGAGTGCCAATAAATGAGCAATTTTTCGCTTATATAGTCCGCCTTTGAGGTGCACAAAGTAGAGGTGGAGAGCGAGAGATGAGGTCCCCCACATTCCTACTACACTAATCTCATCGTGATTGTCGCACGCGCCGACGCGACGAGCTTGCGCTTTGTATAATACGATGAGCTTGTACGTCGACTCGAAAAATTTTTTTTTACCGATTTTTCACGAGTTGTTAGCGCAATTACTGTACACATGTGGTGGATGAAATAATTATTATGACAATGTTTTTTTTAATTTTTAAATTTTTTAAGTAACGCGTGAATATTCAAGCTCAGTTCGTAATCGAACCACCAGTCAATTGTACAAACATATTGAACTGTCATTGCTTTTTCAAAATTTACTTTTTCATTAGTTGACTTTTTATTTTCCACTTTCGGCTGTTGGAACTCAAAAGTCATGGAAGCAACGAAGATAAGCAGCTCCATGATTGAATAAATCTGTAGATAAGATTGGCTCGCGTTCGCGTGAAAGAAGATTCAAGTGCGTTCTGTACTTTTTTGTGTTATCAACAAGAGGCAGAGTACAATTCCGGCTAGCCAATTTTCGTATCTTTTGAAAGTATTGAATTTCCTTAATCATGAAACAACGTATATTTTCCTTGCAACTCGCGTTTAGTTGAGTTTTCCTTTTCGCTTGGAATTCTTTCTTATTAGTTTTAATTATAGATGTTGCGTGCATTCCGGATAAATTGATTTTTTTCATTGGAATAATTGTTCTTCATTTGTAGTGTCCTGAGCTTGACGTTTTCCTCGAATACCATTGACGTTGCTGATCACATAAAAGCTGCAAAATATTCACGCTTTGAAAGGGAAAATCAACGCGTGATCTTACAACTTTTCACGTGTTATGACGAGACATGGATTTCGAAAATTTGTTTTGAAGTTGTTTTGCGTGTTAAGTCAATATAACATTGTATGATAAGTAACGTTTTACTTATCATGCCGGCGAAAAATACTAAATCCGCAATATAATGTACTATATTCGAACGTAGAAACTACAAAAATAAAATCGGAATTAAATTTTAATTTCAAATCGCCATAATATATCTGAAAAAAAAATTGATTGATCTGTAAACTTATTTTTATGAACTTTTCTTAAAAATATCACGACTGAATGAACTTTTAAAAATATGTCGACTCGTTTCAAAGAATATTTCTCAACGCTGATAACATTAATAGAAAGTGATTGCCGTAAAAGCTTGGCAACAATGACGTCGTCGTCTTTGACTTGGCACGTACCCTCCCACCGTGAATCAACCAATGGCAATTGACGATTACCGAGACGGGCCCCACGACTTTGACCCATGGGCGACGCGTGTTGTACGCACGTGATGAAGAAGTTAACTCGGCGTGATCGCCAGATCCGATAAGCTTCCATTGTCGAAAAGAAATCGTGCGCGACTTGCGCGGCTGTTTTATCGCCGCAAACACGTGTGACAATCTCGTGCTCGGCTAAATTCGTTATCCTATCTATATCTTGCTTTTATCGATTATCGCGAGAATACGTTTGTTTGTAATGTCAATATTGCATCAAATTAAAATGTTGTTGCTCGGGATTTTTGAGAATTCGAAGCCTACTGTGATTTACATAATGAATCGAAAAAAATATATCTGTAGCGATCCAATGAAAAATATGTCTGCGAGTGAACATTGGATTATTGATAATAATAATTCTATGAATCATCGAATGCATGCATAGATGGTGTGCGAATGACTACTCAATTGTTCGCATAGAACGCAATTAAAAATAAAGCCAATTATTTTTTTTTTTTTGTAGAACGTGAAAAAACCTCCTTTTTTGCTCTCTAAACAAGGAAATATACAAGTAGAATTTTATCTTGAACAAATGCGTCTTAATTCTCTACACATAGTATCTAATGCATTTTCACGTGTAAAGTAACGATGCTTTATCGCTAGCTGATCGAAATCGCTATTGAAGCTCACGTGTAAATTTCTGATCACTGATTGATCGTAATTAAGAACACGTTATTTTATCACTAAATTACCCTCCTCATTCGTCGAATTTTATAAATAGAAATGGGACGTTTTACTATATTCTTCGTTTTCGTCGTGATTAAATTCAGATTAATCATATGAAATCTTAAAACTGACACTTTTCTGAACGCGTCGTAAGAACTTTTGAAAAGATGGGCAAAGGATTATTTAATTATAATAATATAAAATATTTGTAACATAAGAAGGATAAACTTTATTTTCAATACTATGCATCTAAATGTACTACTTAATAAATTTTTTGATAAGAGTAATGACCAAAAAATTTCTGTATTTAATAAGGCATTTCAATTGTACAGCTTATTTCTGGTGAATTGAGATAATCAATAACTACTAGATCTTACATTTAGTTTTATAATAAAAAAAAAGAGAAATATTTTCATCATTTCCCCCATTTGTAATACTATTATTTTTCTCTTTAAGCTACGCATTTATCGTAATCTTCATAAAATATATAAAGAGTTCTAATACTAGAACTGAATAAGTGTCATAGTAGAGCATACACATAGTGAATCGTTTAAAAATACAATAGTTACAGGCACCGAAACGGCGAACTGTCCATGTTAACTTTGCTAAAAAATTGAAGATAAAAGTAAACAGAGATAATTTAATAATAAATAAATTAACTGATAATTCCTAGATTTTAAATATAACAATAAAAACTACATTACAGATTAAAAAATGAAGTGCTTGTAAGAAAATATTCTAAAAGATCTTCAATGAAACGCATCAAGAAATGATGTAAAAAGCGGCTAATTTAAAACGACTCCTTGCGGAAATTGAAGCCAAATTGATCGCACTTGTAGCGCAAAATACGACCAAGCTGTGGTGGTCCGCAATAGAACACCGTCACTTTGCCTTTCTTCTGTAGTTGCAATTGTTTGAAAACTTTATCCCAGTTTGGTCGGCCCGCGTTTGTACGAGTCTTCAGTCCGGTTATGAGATCTCGCTTTTCCTACGAACAGATAGATATTCGTTATCAACCAAATTCAATTGAAAAACGGAAAGCCACATTTTACTTTTTCGTGAAGTAATTCGAGAGCAAGCTGCAAGCCAACAGCCTTCATATCGCTTTTCTGTAAAGCGCTAGTTATGTACATGTGCATCTCGAGGAAACGTTCCATCGTAGCACCAAGTTCGGCTTGTTCCATCTCGAGTTGCGAAAGTAGATTGATAAACCACTCGAACGAACGCTGATCTCGATTGATCCAAAAGAAGTCCACCTTCAAGACAAAGCATTAGTAAACATTTGTTCGATGCACGATTGAGTCTTTTTTTTTGTACCTTCCGAAGTTTCATGATAGACGTGGGTATTTCACTCGCCCACGAGAATGTGCATTTGGGACAAGTGTGACGAGCTTTCCAGTAACGATGCATGATCGATTGGAGAATCGAAGCGAACGGCGTGACTCCGATACCCGTGGCAATCAATACTGCGTGCTGAGCTTGGAAAATGTGACTTGATGGCGCACCGTAGGGTCCATCCAAGTAGATCTGTTGAAAAATTTGATTATTAGAAATGCACGGATTTGATTTGATCGTGTGCAATTTGATAAAAAGTTTTGGTACTTCGAGTGGTTTTCCAACAGGATAATTTATGGGTGAATGACAAAGGACCTCGCTCTTGACACCTCTGAAGCAACTTGGCCTTCTCTTGTCGGACGTATAAATATTTCCTACTCTGCCTTCTTCAGCTATCGCAGCTGGTATCACCGGTATTATTGCCTTCTGCTCATCTTCGTTGATTGCTGCAAGTAGAATATCAGTGTTGAACTTTGTTCATATCCTCAAAAAACAGAATAAAAATACTTACTTGATTTGGAAGCCGATGACGGGAATTCGAACTCGCAGTTCTCCAAGCTGGGAGTCTTGAATGCGATTATAGTTGGCTTAGTGCGCATGTAACGGAAGCTTTGCGCTAATGATTTGTTTTGCGGGCTCAAGTAAGCTAAGCCTAGAGACTTCAGCCTTGCACGACGTATTGTGGTTTCATCGAAGCTTCTTTCAGATTCAGATCTCATGTAATCTCGAAGTCTGCGTTGAATACAATTGTGATGCATCATTCAAATACAAATATGGAGTGTTTGCTTTTTTTTCGAAGAAGAAGAATACTCACGCCATAATTCTCTGCCTCCTTTTGGTTTTCGTCTGCATATCCGGCATAGACAATGATTTTTCAAAAGGAATTTTATTTCCCAGAACCAGCTGGTGAATTCTTTTTTCTTGTGGCGCTTTCACTGGTGTGCTACTCACTACAATTGCGTCGATAAGCGGATTAGTATTGTTGTAAATTTATCTGTCGAATGAGAATTTGTCTAATTACTTTCTGAGACCGTTGCAAACGAGTCAGTTGAATTTATGGTCTGATTTGATGATAGCCTCTCGTGATCCGGCGAATATACAGGATTTACCATTCCACTCGGTTCATTGAGGGAATCGATGGAGAATTTTTTTTCCAATATCGCTGGAATACCCTTGACAACCTTGCATCTGAGATTTGAAAAAGAAATTGATGAGATTTTTATCAAATAAAATCAAAGCTTGTTTCGTATACTCACGGTGATCTTTTTGTACAATTTTCCACTGGAAGAACTTCACCGCGATGCAGCTTGTGTTGCTCTTTCTCGAAGTAAGAGTAAAGACTGTTGGTCCATTCACCTACAGCTCTGATGTGTAGCCACATGTATTCTGTAAGAAACAATTTTTTTTTTGTATAGGCGTGTATGAATGGTAGCGGCGAACGAGGCGCTATTCAATGATTTTATCAGAAGCATCGAAGTGTAGTAACCGAACTGAATAATATTGACTTTTGTATAAAATATATTGAAGTAACATTATTACCTTCTTGTTCGGGAGCACTACTGATGGTAAATGGATGCCACTCGTATTTTGCAATGACAGGTATATTGACGAAAACGTAATCGCCAGGACGAAAATCGAAGTTTGACGGGCGTTTGATCACCAAATGCGTGACCTTAGACGGTAACAACAATCCCGAACTGATGTACGTTTTACCACGTTGTGCGTGAACCCAAGCCATCCTGCGAATACGTTCGATCACGTAGATCAGCCCCGGTACTACGAACCACTTCCAGAAGTTTGGTCCGTGAAATATCATCAGAATCCAAAATGGTATGTACAGCAGATGCGACCAGTAAAATACCTAGAGTAGTTTAAATTTTTCGTACAATAATTATTTTACAAGATAATAAATTAGATAAAAAAGTATTATATACCTCGAAGCAGCCTCCTCTACGGACAAACGGTAGTGAGCAGACGGTCATAATGGCAAGGATGACGATTAAGACAACGCCTGTGGGATTAGCACCACCAGCCACAAGACCAAACATGTGCGGCCTACTTGTAAGTAACCACTCCGACATCGTGTAGTTTTCGTGATTCAAGTGCTCGTGATCATTTATTACAATCGTACCTGTGTTGTTAGTTAATTGCTAATTATAGCCTTTGAAAAGTAATTTTCAATGCGTGTAAATGCAATTACATTTAATGAAGTGTTATGTTTGGACAGAATCGTTTGAAAGACGCTTAATAAGTTCTCATTAAGAGAGAGGCTTTTGTAGCTATTGATTTGACTTTTGGAATTCAATTAATGAACCGGATACGAATCAAAATGAACATTTCCGTACTTAATTGAGAATTCGATGACTGCGAGAACACAAAATTGCCTTTAAAAAAATTATGACGTCGCGGAATTGCGCAATCGAGAATTTCGAATACAAACTCACCGATATTGAGGAGATGCATGACCGTATGGATGACACTAAATACACCAATCAATGCACCCGCCATTTTATGCAGGTAAATATGATTGTCAAGCGGGAGTACCCAACTGAATCCATGTGTCCTTAAGAATGTTATGCACTGTCGTAGCATCAATACGAGCACGAACATACAATCGAAATTCAAACATTGGCCTGAAACGAAAGTCTTTTTTTATTTACTCTGTCTTTTGAAAAATTCAGAATAAAAAGAAAAACAAAACTCACCGCAAGCTCGAGCGATTATGACGTATCCGTTTGCGTGTCTGTATTGATAGGCCCTCGAAACGAAGAGAGCGAAGTTGATGATGAAGAAGCAAGCTATGAAGGTCATCTTTACGTAATTATTTTTCAAGTATGGTTTTGTTAGTTGATAAGGTAACTTTGGACAGAGCTGTCGATACGATCTTTCAGGCGTTTCTGGCTTTGGCGGCACAAGCCATCTGTCTATGCTGTAATTTACATAAATATTTTTATTTTACAAACTGCAATAATTGAATAGCATTATAAGCTATTTATTATACCTAATCGTGAGGTTTTCCAAGAGACCCTCGTGCTTCTCAAGCTGCCGTTTGAGCGCTTCAAAGGTGATGGCACCACGACTTCCCTTATCAGCATCTTCGAAGAGGGCAATCGTCAGATCCTCGATTTGCTCGTCGCTGAATCTCATCCCGTTTTCCTCCATGCAAGCGCGCAGCACGTGCTCAAGCTCGCGCAACTGGATCAGTCCATCTCCTGTTTACGTCAGGTATTTTTATCGTTTTTTAATTAGTGTCGGCAAATTGATTACACCTTTGGTTATTTAGTGTTAATTAGCATTGATGACTTGATTAGAAAAGATAATATAATTCAGGTGGGCTGGGATTCTCAGAAATAAGACATTTTGATGTGAATTCTTGTGACATTTTGGGTTGTTATTAGATTCAAAAACTCGTTTATCTACTTTGAATCTATATCCGCATGAGACTTATGACTATATTACTAGTGAGATTGAGTTAAATTAGCTTTTTCAGAATAAAGTCCATGAAATTAATGCCGATGCTAAGCTAATAGGTATTTCATGAAATAATTATGTAAAATAGTTGTCTAGATCATTGGCCGTTATTACAAGTTCTGTCTGCACATTATTTTAGGCGACGGTATTTGAAAAGTAATTCAAAAAGTGTCAACAAGTTAGATAGATACGTATAGCTCTAAATTATTCGTCAGCTGCATAAATATTACTATGTTTTACAATGTGTTAACATCGGCAGTTGCAATTTTGTGATTTTATTATTTTAGAATCCAAAGATATACCATCGATGTCGTAGACTTTGAAGAGGAACCTAATTTTGTCGTCGGGAGTTTTACCCGCAAACTGGTGCATGGCATCGAGGAATTCTTGAAGCGACACAGTACCAGAATTATCCTTGTCGAAGATTTGAAATACTCTTTCCGTAAAAAATGGCTGAAAATTTCAAACGTCATACTATTATATTAATAGCTTTTATTTAAAAATGAAAGATAAACTTGAACAAGCTATTTACGTTTTTCGACATGACAATTTTTTTGAACTCCTCTCGCCTGATTTCCTTCTCGTTTCCCACGGTTTGCTTGAAAATTTTCTCGAGCCATGCTAAGTTTCTTTCGTCAAACCCTGCTCGAGACCTTTAAAGTACAATAGTTTTTCAAATTATTTTACTCGACGATATATTTATCAATTATCTTTTGAAAATGTACCTTGGGCTACTTATCGTAGCAATAAAATCCATGATTTGTTCAGGTGTTACGCTACCTGTGGATTCTACGTCGATAAGTTTCAATAATTTTTCAATAATCTGTAACGATTAATTTGTTTGATCAACACGCATATTATCAAAATGATTACAGTAGAGTTTGAAAAAAAAAATAGTACACATACTCCTTTAGCATGGAATATCTGGCGAAAAGTAGTGAGATTTACCGGCTCCTCGCCGCACAACACATAGGCGACGCTCTCAATTTGGTCAATGAAGTCAAGCTGTTTTTCGTGTCTATAGAAGAAGAAAAATAAATCGTCCGAATGAATTTTTCGATGTGTTCGGCGGTGATTGTAGGAGATTACACACTTACGTCAGTCGGCCTTTCAAGAATTCGATCCACTCCTCTTGCTTTAGCAATCCGTCTCTGTCTAGGTCGAACAAGACGAAAAGCTTCTCCAGGAACACCTTATACGTGAAAAATAAGAATCAATTAGGTATTGTGAAATTTTAATGGAATCGTAAGCAAATCATTTCTATTATCTGCGTCTTTCAAAATACCGACAATGCCTATTTCAATATTAGATCGATAAAACAAGCGTCGAATTAAGCTTGGCATGAAAATGTTTTTTAGAATGAGATGTACGGAAAAGTAGACTCGCTTACGTGACGAGCAGACGACGCCTTGAAAAGGCATTCGATTCCTATATGAGAGCGGACGCATTAATTGTGCAAGTGTCAGCAACCAATTTTTCCTTGGCGTGCGCATATACCGAATTCGACAATGTTTACGTCTGTCGAAATGTTCATATCACTTATATCTGATTAATTGATTTGATTGAATCTATCTTTTAATGGCAAATATGAAGCAAGTAGTATTATTAAGGCTCCAAGCTAAATAGAATTGTAAAAATTTTCAATCGTAATATCTTTGTTTACCGCTTTAGATTTGTGAAACAACTCACACACGCGTCGAATTTTTCGTATTACGGTTGTTCACTTATATTATATAATCGTGCAAGATAGTGGTCCCTATAAACTGTCAACTTTTATATTTATATGAAAAAAACAAGTGGCACCAATAAAAACAGGTCAATACCGCACTGAGTTTTACTTTTGCGTTTATCGAACGCTTACGAAAATCGTTTCCAAACTCGATTGCCTTTCGATAGCAGCTGTTTACTATCGAAATGAGCGAAAAACTGGATACACAAATTCAGGCGACTTCAAAGCCATTGACTCGTTACGTTATTATTATATCACTTTTCCAGCGTCAACATTTTGTTTCTTATTCAATTGATATACTTTCGATCAATGAGAGCAAAACAATTATATGTATTTGTACATTTTTATTTGCGATTTTGTAATGAGTTGCATTGGAAAAATACGGATAAATCTACGTCAGTAAAATTTTAAATAATCTACATTGTTTAAAAATCATCACAATTTTCAATTAATCATTTTTAATAAATGTTTTAATTTCCTATTGCTATATTGAAAGATTTTTTTTCTCTTTGTTAGTATTTTTCGTTGCCATTTATATAAGCAATTCGTTGCCATATTAGTCCGAACTAATGAAGTCATCCTCTCAAGTCAGACAATTTGTGTTGACTTCTGTTGCTAATTAACGCGTTTTTTCAGCTGGTCTTATTCAATCATCTACCAGATTTACTGTTTGAGTAATCTTATACAGTAGAGTTGATTTTTCTCTCAAAGGAGTTGAAGATCAATTCATTCAAATAAAAGTCCAAGATTATTGTTTATAAAAAAAATTAAAAAATTTATTCATTGTCATGAAAAATTTAAAACAGAACAATAAATAAAATCACACATATCAAAATTATAAATTTCAATTTTTGATTTAGTTAATTAAAAGCATGCATTAACATTTTCGGCTGCTTTTAATGCTGTAGTAAAACGCAGAATCCTTGTGCTCCATTTACGTCATTTAATGCTCTAGTTTCATCGAAACAGATTGCAAAGTAAATTGGGCGAGGCTATAAATTAAAATTCGTGGCCTTATTCTGATGGCAATCTTTACTGCACGCCATTGCAATCAACTAATAAAACGTCAAAAGCCATAAAGTTACGAAACATTGATACCCTTTCTAACAATATTATCCTTTAAATTTATAAAATATGTGCTTTATAATCTTTTGTTTCGATACACAAAAATGGAACTTTATTCGATACTGTTAACAAGGTTCGTGTGAGTTATTACGTAATGGAAAGCCATCATAAAAATTTGCTGACGCGTTGGTCCACATAAATTTTAAGAGCCCATAACTCTTATTCATTTATATCCGTGTCCGAGGGATTCAATTATTATTATTCAGTTTCTTATTGAATATACAAAAAGCTTTAGTACAATTATAAAAAAAATACTTTCGAGCATTAAAAATTATCCAAATGATAATTTCGCTTTATAAAATGACCGAACTTAATGTTCAAAAAATTTTAAACGATTTTCAATTATTTGGAATGTAAAAAAGTGATTTTTTTTTCAGAAGGTCTGAATGGTACGCGAAATGAAATTAATTTTTGACTATGGCCACGTCATGCCATTCGAATGTCTGCATCGGTGATCCCTCTTATATGCGCTTTTTTCCGCGACTAATTAAAATAGAAAAGGAATGAAGAAAGAAGGCTGGCGCGCACGCGGCGAAGGTCTCATAGCCCCCGGCGATCGAATGCCTTGATCGAAGCGGGCCTTTGGCTTAGATCGCCTCTTTCGTGTGTGTCAGTGTTTTGCTTGCTTTTTTATTTATATATCTACTCGAGCCACGTGTAGTTCGAGTTTTTTTTATTTGCTTTGATTTGCCTGGACAAAGATTTTGGTGAGGAAAAATTTGTACGAAATATCGGGAATCTGGAAAAATCTGAAACATGCCTTAAGGAATACTGACAGTAAATGAGCTATAAGATTTTAAATTAAATTAATCGTGATATGTCGATGGGAATCACATATTTCAAGTACTTTACATTTATAATCATTGACATTTCACAATAAAAAAAAATTGATTTTATCAGAAAATACTAAAATTTCATCGTCGAATTGCAAAAGACAAATATTTTCCATAGATTACCAATTCGTAAGAGATAATTTTTAGTAAAAAAAAATTCAGAGGATAATTGAAAAATCCGACAAAATAATTACTTTCACCATCGGATTAAAAAAAATCTCACAATGACATGAAATTTTTCCGAACACAATTGTATACCTACTGTGAAGCCTTGGGTGCTTGAGGGGATACTTAGCACATCGGAGGCTCAAGTAGTTCGATTGTTTAGTTTCAAGTCCTTGATTAAAGAGACATTGAATAATGGGATTCGCATTTTTTTTCGGATGCAGAGTTAACGAACGATCTTTTGAGGATTCAGAATGAAAGAGAGAAAGTTATTGAATTTGCTAGATACTCGATACTTTTCCAAATGTCGGTTTTCTCCAGAAAGCGTTAAAACAGGTTATAACAGAAGACCAGTTTATGCAAAGAAGATTGGAAGACACTGAGTCATAAAATTGATTCATTTCGAGAATATTTTGAAAGAGGATGGGAAGTTTAAAATTTTTTATTTACACGTCTCAAGTTTTTTGTATTTCACTTTTGTAATATTTTGTTTTTACGAAACTACTTGAAAGTCATAAAGCAAAAATAAAAAAAATTATTATTTATGCGTGCAATAAATATGCATAAATTTGAATAAATAGTTTTCTAAATCAGGTATTGAATAAATATAAATATCCAGCAATTAACATAAAAAACAGTATTTCAAATTCGATAATTTCAAGTAAATTACATTGCGTACGCTGGTTCAATCTTCTTTATCCCTTCTACTTGTTCGAATGATTTCATGCCAATTTAATTTTTCACACTTTCCCTTAATTGAAACTTAACAATGATGGATGTGATTGGCGCACGAGGATAATCAGGATCGTATCCTTATACGAAAGAGAAGTGTTCTAATTAGTGCCTGCAGGAGACTAATGGATTCTTATTAGTGATTTCATACGGTCGCAAATAGATTTTCGTCATTGAGAATTACAAAATCCATTGGAAAAAAAGTCCTTTCGCATTGTTTACGCGTCGAAAAACGAGATCAATTTTCCACGATTATATTCAAGGCCCGTGCGTTGAAACGATAGAATTGAAAACATTTTGATTGACGCTATAAGGTACCTCGTTGTGAAAAAGAGCTTTGAAGTTATCGCGAGCATATCGCTGAGTGCCGTCACGCCTCAACATCTCCTTGCAATCCATTAGCTGGACCATGCGACGTTTTTCCATGCGACTCTCGCGTTCCATCACGCTCATCTTCTCGCTGTTGCTGGAGCCTCGACGAGGCTGCTCGGCCGATTGTGGCGGTTCTTCGTCTTCCATTTTTATCCGGATGATGGACTACACTCCGACGCACATTTAAATCCGATCACTTTTGACTCTTGTCATTTTAGTTTACAAAACATTTGACAGCCTCTTCGACGACGTTAGAGCAGCACTAAACGATTGTCCACACTGTTTTATTGAATAATTGAATACTTTCGAAACTCAAAGATTGATTAACGATCGAGCCGAACTATATAATTAGCGCTCGAGAGGCGCGCGTTCACCAAGGGGAGAAGATCGTGTTTGACGTTCGAGTAGTTATCGTCGAGCGCGAGGAAGTCCATCGGCGATCCGACGCGTGGGGATATACATAGGTGTCCTTTCACTTTTTCGTGCTCGCAGCGCTCGAAGATAGATCTTTTTTTTTCTTCTTCTTCTGCGGATGTTTGATTTGATGGGAGGCAAACTTTTTGTTTTGTTTCGTATGCAGAAAGATCGCGATCGATCGCAGATTTTTTGTTGTTCAGTGGTTTCCGGATGGAATGGGAATTATGTACATTTTTTTGTAGAGAATTCATGGTCGCAATTCTTATTTATTGTTAAAAATAACAAATGTTTTTGTTGAAGTACCCTTCGGATCGCATGGAGAAAGATCGCGATCGATCGCAAATTTTTTGTTGTTCAGTGGTTTCCGAATGGAATGGGAATTATGTAAATTTTTCTGTAGAGAATTTACGGTCGTGATTCTTATTTATTGTTAAGGATAGCTGATTTTTTTTCGTCGAAGTACCCTTCTGATTCGTAGAATGCTAAAAAAAATCGGTATACCAAAACCATAAGATTTATTTTGAAAACTAGACAAAAAGGAAACGGATTCCTGATCCGAGAATCACAAAAATGCAAACTACGGATATCCGCTTTGAATAAATAATGAAATCAATTTTGGACAGGTATCAATCAAAGCGATCCCGTACTAATTGAGTTTTATGCTAAAGAATTTTTTTTCGCAACCATTAGCAACGTTAATGCATTTATATGTATCATACAACCAAATCCATCAAGGAATCGGCGTGTTTAAGCAACAAAAATCGAAATTTCCCCATGACGCATTGGATACACATTGTGTATCGAATTATTTCACTCGGCCTCGCTCGCGCCAATCAGGTATATAATATAGTATATATGTATCGATATCGATCGGGACGGATGTACAAATATCTTCCGGATCCTGAATGTTGGAGGCGTGGGAACGATGACCCTTTGACTTGTTTGGGGGTTACGTCAATTCAAGGTCGAGTTCAACGTTGAGCAAGCGACTCTCATAGTGTCTGGTCCATTGACTCCAAATGGACTCGCAGGCGAGGAATTTTTAACTTGTCGTCGCGGCCTCGATGATTGATAGGCGTTTTACCGATCGTTGATTGCTAACACTGATTAGCCGTGTTCCATTCGTAATTTAGCTCTGAAATATACACTAAATATTTTGTGGGATACGACTCTAATGAGGTGTTAGGCTTGTGTTATTACCTTTGTTTTATTCAATATCGAACGATGCTGTCAAATGTCTTTGTGATATATAATAATTTTAAATTTTTCAATTCATTGCATTTTTTTTAAGTTTATATCGCAAAGTATATTGAAAACCTATCAAGGTTAATCTAGACAGTTAATTTCATGCTTTGATTCTTTTGATCAAACTACACAATTGTCTTTTATTTAGGTGCGATGCCAATGTTAGAAAGTGGCGTGCGTGCAGTAGCTCACGATCGGTCGTATAGGTCGCCCGTGAACCGATAATATCCCCCTGGGGGGTTAGCCGATAACTCCGCGAATCATAGCCGCCGGAGGCGCGACTTCTCATATATCCGCTCGCGCGCGGAGGACGCGTGTGCCATTGAAACGCGTTAATGCAACGCGCAGCTGAATATTGGCTTTTTTTTTTTGTTTTGTACGATGTACCTCTTGGCTTTTTGCCGTATTTCGATGGTGTTTATCTCTCTTGTGAAATTATCTATTAATAGACTGGTGATACAAACGATATTGTACAGTACTCATGATTTTTAACGAATGATGCTGATTGAAATGAAAAATAATTATTCGAAACTTTTTTTTTTCAATTTACCGCATCAAGACGATTGAAATTCGCTCTTTTGTTATGAAATTAGGCGAAGGATGGCAAATGCGATGAATTAATCTATGTTTATCATTGCTTCGTTGTTTTGAGGTGTAAAAATAGGTACTGATTGAGTTTGCATTTTTTTTTGTGCTGCGGAATCTTTCCGAGAATAAGCGAACGCCTTGCTACAATTTTATTTGAGTAATAGGCGAATCGCCCTTGGATAATCAAATGATTCACATTTTCTCGGATGTTCTGATTCACATTTCAGATTACAGGCTTGAAATAGTGTATCAACATTGAAGAGAATAACGTTGTTGCAATACAGTACAAATATTATAAATTTTCATTTGAAAATCTTGCGTACATATTTTTTTGAATATTTTGTAAAACGATTGAAAATTTAATGTTTTCACCGTAGCTGCTTTGTATTTTCATTGAAACTTGAAGAATGAATTGATGTTTTTACAATTTAACTACGTATCTAGTTATATTGTGGTCGGTGGGTAAGACTAGAAAAATGTTGAGATTCGTTCGATTACATCATTGGTTTTTAAAGTGCGTGAGTACATTATCTAATTAAGTGTAATTACCTAAAAAAATAGTTTAATTCGACTTTTTTCTTGATCATCCAAGTAACTTTTGTTCGAGCTCTAAATGAACATGAGTTCATACCTCATGGTATGTCATTATCAATTTTTTTTACGAATTCTATTTGTCAGTGGGGAAATTACATTTTTTGGATTGTATAATTTTAGAAAAAGGCGACTGATTGGACTCTAAAGCCTATTATACTGACCTTCCTTGTAACTGTAAGTGGGGAAAAAAAACTATTAAAAGAAATTGCTATGAAATCTTATTCAATATTCTATTTTTGTGGGCACTTCATCATACTTTTTAAATTACTTATACGTAAAAAACATTTTAATGTACTATTTATAACCAAAAATTATATTTTAGAAGCACAACCGTCATTTCACCATTTTTCCTATAATAATAATAATAGTATATAATAATAATAATTGACTCCACCACGAGTATCCACTAAAGTTCATCTAAAAAAAGTAACCCGCGCGATTGAAAAGAAGAAAATCAATGCAGCCTCCCTCAAGGTAAACTACCTTTCCCTTTCCCTCCCCCCTCCCCCCCACCAGAAATGATAGAGTGACGAATAAACAAAGCCAAGCCCTAGCAGCCCTCAGGAAATTCGATCCCAGTGAGTGCGCGTGCGCGAGTCGCATGCGCCCCTTCGATCCGCGCTTTTCATTGCTCCCTCGTCTTTTACCCAGCCGCCGGCAGTGCACACGGTTCATCGTCCTGGTCAGTGACATCCTGACGGCATGGCCTCGATGACTCTGCATATCTTTGTCCGAAATCTCACGAGCAAAGTTTAAACATTCACGAGAACGTTCGTACGAGAACGTCGTCGAGCAAGGTTCGTATGGAAAAGCTTGCAAGCTCCGATATTTTTATAGCGTTGGAAAATTTTTCTTGTGTACACTCTGTGGAAGAAAACAGCACAGCGTGAAGTGAGCTTTTTGTTGTTTTTGTTATGAGTGAGGATCGAGAGCGAGCTTGCGATGGATGCTGCAGGTGCATGCTTTGTTGATGCGCGTGCGTGCTGCGATTTTTTTTAAGCTTGTGAATGGACTGTTGTAGTGATGTAGTACTAGAACTCGTATACAAGCTGACCCTGATAGGGATCAAATATAATTTTTTTTTTCCGATACGTAAATATTATGTTATTGAGAGCATGAATGAACGAGGGTATACCGTATTTTTTTCCCAAAAATTAATTATGGCTTAATCGATAAATCAACGTATAATTGAAATTATTTTTGTAAACATCGCAAATAAATGGATCACGTAAATTAAATTTATTTCACGTACGTGCATAATAATTGAGTATTGAAACATTTGATTTGGTCGTGAATAAATAATGAATACAAATCATTCGAACAGTACACAATAATATATGCAAATCCCCGAAACAACGCATCAAAATGACAAAGTAAACAGTAGTTACAATCTAGGCCACGTGAATAAATTAAAAAACGTGGATGCTTGTAGATGCGGCGACTCGTCGAGTGTTCGCTGTTGATATTATTGCTGCTGATCGAGAAGACGCGGTGCAATGACGTGCCGTGCAATTTCAACGCGATGTGTCTCTGCTGGCTACAAGACGATCAAGACTACACGAAGATGGATGTCGGCTGTACCGGTGTACCTTTCGCTAGGTTTCCAGGTATGGAACACGACAATTTTTTTTTTCGCGTTTGTGTGGATTTTCGTAATTAACGTTTTGTTCGTTTTTTGCAGACGTATCCATAAGTTACGTGGCACAGTTGGACGTGATGGGCTCTGGGCTGCAGGTATTCGACAATGAAGCTTTGGCAAGCACTTCTGGCGTGGAAGCACTTGGGCTTGCTAGCAATCAGCTGATGAGCGTCGGTGAAAAATCGCTTTTGTAAGTAGTTTGCTGATTCGATTGAAAGTAATATTAGTAATTACGCAGGGGATTATTATATGCTATTTGAGTATCTCGCTAAATGTGCTTTTGCAATCGATTATCGAGAATAAAGATGTCAAACAAATTATTCTCGCCAAACAATTAACGACACTCATTGCTTGCATAAATTATGAAAGCATTGCAGTTTAGGAACGCTGTGCTTGAATATCAACTTCGAAAACATATTTATAACAATAATCAATAATAGCCTATGAATTAACAATTGTTTATCTCTCTCTCTCTCTCTCTCTTTCTATTTCTCTCCGAATCAAGGGGAGTCAGCGACAGTTTACGCTCTCTAGATCTGAGTTACAATGCGCTCGAAGAGATACCTCTACCGGCATTGCAAGGACTGCGTCGACTTAATTGGCTCAACATGCACAGGTAAAAAAATTATATTCCATTTTGACTTTTTCATTCGAGTAATAAATCGGAATAATTTGTCGCCACTCGAAATAACGATAAACAGCCTTACTTTCGAATGAAGCCATTACGAGCACTTTATGCGCGTAATCGATCTCCATACACCATACATCACGAATACATCACCTGCGCACTTTCTCACGCGCGAGTCTTTTTTCGTTTTTATCTCACCGATTCATTATATACCTTCGTTCTCGTGTGTTTAAAACGCACGACGACGTTTGCTCTCGCTGTCTCGCGTGTAAATGTTCAAAAAACATATGTACAATCTCTTTATCACCTCGGCATAAACATATAACGTTTCCTTTCTCACGGCTATCGGCCCGATATACGACTAAAAAGAATCGTCGAAAAGAACGTAATATTTATTCACCTGGCAAACAAACAATTATTACACACACTCGCTTGCGTCATATAGCAATCATCTGACGACACTGGAGGGCGATTGGGGCCTCGTGAGCGACACTCTAACCAACGGCTTCTTCGGCGACAACTCCATCACCGGCATACCCAAGAGTTTTTCCACCTTCGCCAGTGTCAATTGGCTCAATCTCGACAGCAACAACATCGAGCAACTCCACGACAACGCCATGCCACCGAACATCGTGACGCTCAGTCTGAACGGTAACTTGCTCCGAGAATTTCCCGAGAGTTTGGCTAATTGCCACGGATTGACGTGGCTCTATCTCAAGGGCAACAATATCAGACACCTGGAGCTGCCGGATTTCAAGAGCGATGGTCTGGAGGTGCTTGATCTCAGCGAGAACGTGATCGAGAGCGTCGTTTATACTGGGCCTGCCAATAGAACTCTTCGAATTTTAGATCTCAATCTTTCGGGTTGGTAATCGTATAAAGCGAATTCAATTTTGTAAACATTGCTAAACAGCGAACATGTCATTTATAGGCAACCGGATGTCCGAGCTTTCGAAAAACATGTTTGCTCGAATGTCCATCCGACGAATTCGACTGTCGTCCAATGGTATTCGTCAGATTCACGACGCAGCTTTTACCGGCCTCGAGGATAGCCTGGAATATCTGGAGCTGGAGAACAACGATTTGAAAACGTTGCCGTTAGCCTTCAGCTCGCTGCGTCGACTGTCTTATCTGTATCTGGCGAACAACGCGATACGCGAGCTACGCAACGAGAGTTTCGCCGCTTTCGAAGAGGAACTCAAAGTATTGTCGTTGGCGACTAATGGCCTCGAGAGTGTACCTGCCGATACTCTCGCCGGTTGCGTCAATTTACTGCACTTAAATGTCGGCTACAATAAGATACACGGAGTCGAGCCGGAGGATTTCGATTGGGCGGATAATCTCGAGATACTGTTGCTGAGGAACAACGTGTTGACCCAACTGAAGCCTTATACTTTTCGAGGTACATACGTTGGTTTATTTCAATGAATATCGTGGGATGCTTTAATAATCGAGTGTTCTTTATTTTTCGTTCAAGGCGCGAAAAAACTGAAAGAACTGAGCCTCTCGTTCAATCATCTGACGGACATAGCCGACGAAGCATTCGTGGGCCTCGAGGATAGCTTGGAAATTTTAGAGCTGAGTTTTGCCTTCTCCACCGATCAGTTTCCTCAACGCGCACTTCGCCCGCTGTCGAGTCTACTCTGGCTGGTGCTCGATAACAATAATTTCCACGCTCTCGAGCCAACGGCTTTTTATTCCTTTCAACAACTTCGCTATCTGAATCTCGAGTCCAATCGGCTTCATTACCTACCCGAACGACTTTTCCTCGGTGACGTGCACTCCGAGCTGCGAGATTTGAAGCTCGGTTACAACTTTTTGGAAGCTCTGCCGGAAAGTACGTTTCACAATTTGACGGAGTTGCGAGCGCTTGATTTGACGGGCAATAAAATTCGAGCTTTGGCAGCTGACTCGATCAAGGATTGCCCGAAACTCGTGACCGTGTCGTTGGCGAATAACCGGATTGCAACGATCGACAAGGATGCCATGAGTGGCTTGGAAGAATTGAGATTTTTGCATTTGGAGTTCAACAAGCTCACTGCTTTGGATTTCGAAGCTTTTGCTAACAGGTGAGGCATTATTATGAAAATTCGAGTGACAGATTGAATTTTAGCACGATGAAATTTTCGTTTTTTTTGTGTATACAGTGGTGGACCGGAATTTTCACTGAACGTATCCTACAATTCGATATCCTCCTTGAATGCAAGCACATCTGTCATAAACGTTACGCGACTCGACCTAAGCTTCAACAATATCAGTCATTTGTCCGTGGACGTGTTTGTCAACACTCCCCACTTGAAGACCATCAATTTGGAAAATAATCATATGACGACTGTCGAGCCAGGTACATTTATAAAAAAAATGTTAACGCTCTTGAACGAAAATAAAATTCTTCTCCCGATCAAAAGGTACATTCGCGCTGGACGATCTGAACACTTTGAATCTACGCGACAACAAAGTCGAATCGCTACGCAAGCAGAGCTTCAACGGACTGACATCCTTACAACAACTCGATCTCTCGGGCAACATACTGTCGCAGCTGACGAACGAGCAGTTTCGAAACCTGCGAAACCTGCGAGTGTTGAATCTGTCGCGCAACAGGCTGCGTTCGCTGACGCGCGACGTGTTCACCGGCACTCGCCTCGAGATTCTCGACTTGAGCCGTAACAAGTTCACCGTTGTACCATCGTCGCCTTTTCTCGACGTTGGTTACACGCTAAGGTATGTATATTTTTTTTTTCTAAACTGTTCTTGTTATGTCGATCGCTTAATCGAATATCGATTTTTTTCAGGAGTATCGATTTGTCGGAAAATTTCATCGATCATCTCGACGCTACGTCGTTCCCCACCTCGCAATTGACGTCGTTGAATCTCGCTCGCAATCGCATTCAAATTCTGCCGGACAATTCGTTCGTCTCGTTGGCCAAACTGTTGACGTTGAATATATCTCAGAACCATTTGAGGGCCAATTTCAAAGAAGTTTTTCACTACTTGCCTGATCTACGATGGCTCAGTATGGCAAATTGCGGTCTGAAAAATCTTCCGCATTTTCTTCTGTTGTCGCTCAACTATTTGGATCTGTCGTTCAACAATGTCGGCGGTATACGGGAAAATGAATTGCAGAATTTTGGCACGTTGAAAGTTCTGCTATTGACGAACAACTCGTTGAGCACGATCGATGGCTTACGATTGAGTTTGTTGAGAGAATTGGATATTTCGGGAAATCCTATCAAGGTGAAATAAATTTTCAAACGATATATAGGAATCATAACTAACGAAGTTAATAATTTATTTTTCGTTGCAGGAATTGACGAGAAACACCTTCGCCGGTTTTCCGCGGCTGGAAAAGCTCAACATTCGCGATCTCAATCAGACGCGTTCGGTCGACCGTGACTGTCTGAAATCCTTAAGCCACCTGAAGTATCTCAGCGCGCAGACGTGGCCCGAAGTGTCGAATTTTCGTCTACGCAACTTCGTCGGTAATTTGCCTCTGCGAGTCGTCGAGATCGAGGTAATCGAGCCGCGACTCACCGATCAACTGCACAACGCTTTCACGAAGCAGTTGCGCGAGTTGACAATTACCGGGCAAAATTTACATTTCATCGCCGCCGATGCATTCAAGAGTATCGAAGGTCCCGAGCTTACTCTTAGAATCAAGGATACGCAGGTTGAGAGATTTCAGTCGGATATCTTTTCGTCTTTGACGAAACATATGTCGCAGCTGACTTTGGATCTTCGGAATAATCACATCAACGAACTGAGTCCGTCGGTCATTTATGGAAATCTCTCGTGGGAGACTGTCGGCACTAATATGGTTTCAGGTAAGATTTTTTTTTATCAAAAATAAAAGTAAACAAGAAGGAATCATTTATACACCGTTTATTCGAAGATGTTTCACATTTGATCCTTATACAAAGCCTTTTTTCTTGATTTTTCTAAAAAAAAAGAATGATAAAAATATCGTTGTATTCTTTTTGAGTATTCGTTATTTAACTTTTGCGTTAATATCGTCAATCCGCTTTGATATATTTTACAGTGCTAATTAACTATCATACAGGTAACGCGTGTTTTTTTTTAGTTTAAATAGTAGAAAAAGAAGCACTCTAGTCCTTCTTTCCAATAATAATAGTTAATAAAATATATATAAAGATAATATCGCCAATTAATGTAATTTTTTAATCTTATGTGCTAAGTATAATGAAAAAAAATACTCTTATCTCATCAGTTTGCTACGAGTTATTATCTTACGACCGAATTATCAAATATATAACTGATGCGCGTCTAGTGAATATTTCGTTGATTCGTTTATAAAAAAAAAACGTTAACGAATAAAAACTCGAATTAATTAGTATATGTAAAGAATAAAATCGCAATCCTTTTTGTTTTTGTCGACTCTCGCTCACTAGAGTCCTTATATAAACAATCTATACAGCCGCGTAAAGTATAAATTCTATATTGTAATCGCAACAATTTCAAAATTTTTCTTCGTTACAATGCTTAAAAATTAATTGTATGTTTTTAGAAAGATAAAACAGTAATTGAATTTATAAATCGCACGACGTTGTCGAAGAAGCTAAAGAAAAGAAAAAAAAAGAATTTAAGTCGCAAATCGGATGTCGTTCACCACAATCATTCATCGTACAAATTAATTCGTTGCAGGTGGTCTACAGCTATCGGGCAACCCACTTGAATGCGACTGTGAAATAGCATGGTTGTCGCTGTGGCTGCGAAGATGGTTACGGGAGTCGCGACAGATACACACGGCATCGCAATCGGACGCTCGCCAACTGCGAACTTACGCGGGCCGAGCGGTCTGCACGGAAACCACTCAGCTTTATCCGGCGGATCGCGCGCTGCTGAATCTCGGAGCACCGAGTACCGCTTGCCAAGCGTCGGCGTTGAGCGGTGCTACCGAGCATAGTCGCATTGGTATGCTCGTTTTGGCAGTTGTCGCGGTTGTCCTCGTTGCTCGGTAGCTCGCTTCCGATGGACTTTCACTGAGCGACCAATGATTGTCGTGATTACTTCGATTCACGCGTGTAGTTTTGTCGATCATCGAGGCGAAGGCTCCGAAACGATTGCGTGATTTTTCCATTTTATTAATTTGTTTTTCTCGCGAAATCTCGCTTTTTTTTTGTTTGTTTGTTTGCATTTCGAATTTCGCACGACACTGGGCAAATTAATACTGCTAGCACGAAACATTAGCATCAAACTTCAATTTTTGACGACGGGATAAAAGGGAATTGCAATTGTTTCCCTCTCCACGAAATTATTTACAACGATCCAGCGTTTATTCGTCTCGGAGCCTTCGATCTCAAGAATGAAGATAAAGAAAGAATACAAAAAAAAAACAAACAAACGTCGTGTTCCATTGCACTTTCCGAGAATCCACCCTTACAATTCCATATACCCTATCGTACAAAGTGTCTACCCCCCGTTCAAATAAATACATTTAAAAAAAAAACTCCGTTCAATCTCCGTGCGAAAGATCGTCAGCGTTTTTTTTTCCGTCTTTTTCACAGAATCCAGGCGCACAAAGATTATAAAAAAAAATAAAATAAAACAACGAGAGCCTCGGTGAATGTTGTTCGCGTATGTGTGTGTGTACGAGTGTCCGTAATTAAAATCACGACGATCAGACAGGTGGTGCTTGCGTGTGTTGAAGACAACCCTCGACGTTTTCCGGCCAATCGCAGACGTTCTCGTTGGGATTGAACACGAGATTCACCGGGCAAGGCATGTGATGCTTTCGCTCGCCCTCGCACATGTAATACATCGTGCAGTCGTTCTTGTCCGGATGGTAGGAGATGTGGTTGTCGTTCTCGTCGCAGGTTACCTCGTTCGCTGAAATATTCCAATGAGATTCGTTAATTGACGTTTGGTTGTCTTTCTATACTGCGATCGTAATTAAATACATATCTGTATTGTAAAATTTACTTCGAACGGTAGATATTTCAAAAGCCAATTCAGTATTATGATTGTAATTATTTTGAATTTAGACTAAAAACTTTGTTTAATGCATTTTCATTTGCTAAATATTTCGAAATTTCTATCAAACAAGATTTCAGTGTATATACGGGTAGTTTATAGGAATTCTCCCATGTGTACATTTATTTGCGTTCTTTAGAACCAATTAGGTCGAAAAATAATAAAAATTCAATCACTTTTCATGTACGCAAAGTATGTTTTGCCTATAGCGTAGTAACGGCTGTCAGCAAGCTCTCTTCAAACATAAACGGCAAAAGACTATTGTATTGTTAATAATTTTTTAAGAATCTTTGTAAACTATAAAAACTATAGCTATTAAATTGTGTGTTGTAGAATTTCACGAATCATTTCGTGAACGAATAAAAAAAAAACATTTTGTATAATAAAAAAGTTTTTCTCTCTTTTTCCCTTAAAAATTTTTATTTTTTAGTAACAATATCATTTTTAAAGAAACTTACGGTCTTTGGTGGTGTACTTTCCGCCTCTCACATTGGTCTCGTACGGTCCATCGTACTCGAGCTTCACCGCGTAGCTTTCAAGTTCTTTTTTCATTGCCCTGATCAGAGGGAATTTTCCATTGCCGCAAGATCCACGGAAATCGTCCATGTCAACCGACCAGATCATTATTCCACCGAAACCTTCTTCCTTTAGCCAATTCATCTACGCAAAAAGTCACAATTTTATTTTATACACGTATATGAAAGAAAGTAATCCTTGCACCAAAAAAAGAGTCTCGTAATATTGAAAGTTACCTTATTGATCAAACTTCTCTCGTCGTCAAAACCAACCCATTGATCGTCCCTGTAAGCGAACGGAACTTGTTGCTCGCTGTCCCAAACCAGCGTCGTGTTATCTTCGTTCAAGAAAGAACAGACCTGTTAAAAAAGCACAATTAAAAATTGTTTCCACAAAGCTCGTCATTTTTGAATTAACTTCATTCAATTTGCGATAATCAAGATCTCGTTGAATTACCTCGTAGTAAGAGAGGAAGCCAGGCTCGTTGGTGTAATTACCGGCAGCGCCGCCTCCGGAAGCCGGAGCTCCAATGTCGAATTTCGCCTTGTCAACCAGAGTGAAAGATCTACCGTACGTCGGCATTCCGATCATTAGCTTCTCCTTTGGCGCTCCTTGCTTCACCCACTCGCGCGCGCTGAAGTCCTGTGAATTTTCGACAAAATTCATTTTACTCTTTTTTCGAAACCTACTTTACAGTTCAATGTACTCTGAGTATTCGTTAGGCCGAAAAAAAGTTCTATCTCATGGATGAAATTGCAAAACCGCAATTAAGAATACAATGTAGTTTTTCTTCTCTCTCTGTTCTGTGATTTGTAGAGAGAGCGTGGCACACTTCAATATTGACTCGAAATCAGAAACCACGCGAATGATAATTTTACGACTGAAGAGAAAAAAAAAAGTAATACACTGCCGATGATCAAGGCATAAATGAATCAGACGTCTCGTGTGATTTTTCGTTGATTTTCCGTATTTATTCGCCGGCTGATGGGAGAAATGCACTTACCACCGTGAGTTTCTTTTGATAGCTGGTAGCACTTTCTAGGGGGAACAGGGGACTGTTGTGTCCGACCTGTCTCTCCCATTGTCCGTGAAAGTCGTAAGTCATGACATTTATAAAGTCCAGGTATTTAGAAATCTCGGGCACGTCATATCTGAAAGATAAATCGCGTGAAATTGATGCAAATGAAAAGTGAAAATTACACGTTTCGATGGAAATTAAACATTAAAAATTATATGCACACTTACCCGGCAGCAATAGCTTCGAAGCTGGCTGGCACAGCAGCCGAGAGAAGTAATTTCGGCTGACCGGCACTTTTAGCTTCACCTTCGAAAGCTACTCGAAGCTCCTTCAACAGATTCACGTAGGCTGTACGATCGTCGGAACCTCTGTGATAAGAAAAACAACAACAACAACATAATCATTAAGTGTTCATCCAACAAAGTTTACAGTAATATCGAGAGCAAAGAACAGTTAATTCAGAGAGAGCATAAAATGTAGAGCAAAGGTTTACCGTGGATATTCCCAGTCGACGTCGAGTCCATCGAATTTGTATTCACGAAGGAAGTCGATGGCCTCGTAAACGAATTGGTTCATGCGGAAGGTATTGCTCGTCAGTTCCTTGAATGGCGTCGAGCCAAATGCCCAGCCGCCAATTGCCAATAGAATCTGCAATAGCATTTATCGCAAAACGAGCGTTTATACATTCGCATCTTGCACGCGCCAAATCAATTTACAATGTACTCGCCCGCGAAATTTATTAATCGTCTTTTCTTATCTTTTTACAGTTAAAAATATGTGTAATGTACCTTGATATCGGGATTCTTCTCGCGAAGGGCAATCAATCTCTCGTACATTTCGGCGTCCTTGTCGCTGCTCTCGGACAACAGATGTTTTTTCAGCGTGGCGAAGGCGTAAATCACGTGAGTGCACAGACTCGCGTCGATGTCTTCGGGCATGAATTTGCCGGTGCTCGGCCTCTTGTACGACCAGTTGGTCAGATAGCATATCGTTTGGGCGTCTCGTTCTGAAAGTGTCCAGTAATGATAATGAATTTCTTTTGATAAAGAATGTACATTTCGTAATTTACAGAACATAAGAAGATGCAAAGCGAAAAATACAGTTACAAAGCTGATCCAAATGAAAAAAAAAACATATAAACACAGAAAATATTTATTTACTTTTGGTATTTGGCGAACTGATGACGAGCTGAGTTTTCGGCTTGGTGACTTTTTTCGCCTTGTTCAAAACCTCGGAAACGGAAATTTCGTAGGCTTCGGGCTTTTGGACGACAACTTCGGTGATGGTCGTCGCTACTGCACTCCAATCGACATCCTTGGCATTGTTACCACGTGAAATTCCACGCAGTTCCTCGCGAATTGCACTTATCAACGGATATTTCACACCACTGCCGCAGGTCGTGCCGTTGAAATCGTCCATGTCGACGGTCCACACCATGGCACCTGATTATATCACACAATTTGTAGAAAATTTTCGTGACCATAATTTTTTTTTTTATTTCTGCGAATTATTATAGCGGCAAAGTACGATTCGACATTTCTGTTGGTTCGAGCTTACTTCAAAGCTACAATTGTGCAAGCCGAAGCTAGTTACCATCAAACTCAAACACATGACGAAAGAGCCAAATATTTTCAGAGCGAGAAGCGAGAACCGGCAAGGAGAAGAGAAGAGAAGAGAAAAAAAGGCCACACTCTTCCACGGAAACACGCTGCCTCGCAGAGCGGCGAGTTAGAAAACACAGTTATTACGAAAACGAGGTAAGCTGTTACGGAACTTTGCGCGGAGAGCAGCACTATATATACACACGCTCTTGCTTCGTGCATGGAAATCAAAAAAAAAAAAAGAGAAGAAAAAAAAATCGGAATAGTCTAGTGGCGGCGCAAAATTTCGCAAGAATATTGTGTGAGTAGGTGTATATGTGAGACTGAAGTACGTGTATGTGTGTATGTGTTATGTACCTCCGTATCCTTTATCCTTGAGCCATCGCATCTTGTTTCTGATGGATCTTTCGTCGTCAAAGCCGACCCACTGGTCGTGATGCACGAGGTACGGCACTTTCATCTCGTCGTCCCAGATGTAGGCGGCACCGTTCAGTAGCATCTCGCAAATCTTAACGAAAAGAAAAAATGTAAAATATAATTTTTTTTTCCTTTTTTGCTGTGCAACGAGTGAAAATATTTCTAACTCAATTGTCATTGAGACGCCGGTGTACGGTGGAAAATAAAATTTGAATAAAAATGAAAATCAAATTTACATTCTACTCGAGATTCGATTTATACGGTCAATAGCTCGCGCGCGCCTCAGTCAATTATAATGCGCAGGATTCGTTTGAAAGGGAGAAAGTTTTGAAATTAAAAAAATAATCATATACAAAAAGCAGGCCAGCGTATTAATCTAAATTTCGTTCGCGCTACGCATTTCCCTCGCTTTAATAAATTCATCAAAAGTGACAAATAGGAAATTGATTTTCATTCGGGAACCGCATGGAGAGATTCATTTTTTTTCTCTCTCTATCCGTCTGAGTGACGCGTTCAATCAAACGGTTTTATCTTTTAAGAGCATCGCGAGTTTCCGACACGGGAAAATTTTCGAATCGAGTCACATTTATCGCGATGTACCACATATATATAAAATATCGTATACAATAGCTGTAGGTCAACGTTTTTTTTAATAAGATTAATCGAAGGAAAAAGAGAGCCATGAAAATTGATCGACTTGATCGCACACTGACCTCGTAGTAAGCAAGGAATCCCGACTCCTTAGTGTATTCTCCAGCTTTACCACCGCCAGAGGCCGGCGAATGAACTTTGTAGGCACTTGGATTCGACAGAGTGAAAGATCGCCCATAGGTCGGCATACCGATAATGAGTTTCTCTTTGGGTGCACCGAGTCTTACCCACAGCGAGGAGGCATAGTCGACGCTCAATTGCTTCTGCCACTCGCTGTCGAGCGACGATGAGTACAAGGGTGCATTGTGTCCAGTTTCGCGCTCCCATTTGCCGTGGAAATCATAGGCCATCAGATTGATAAAGTCCAGGTAACTGCATAATTTTCATTATTTTCTTTATTTGGAGCTCGATGACAATGATATCATAGCGATCGACAATTGTCTTTTTCGATAGATTTACGAGAAAGTCGATGGAAAGTTTTACGTATGTCCTTACATAGCCGTATTTCAGGGGAAATCGATCGAGCGTTTGCTATTCGTTGAAAAAAAAAGAAAAAATTCCGCACCCGACGAATGTTCCTCGAAATGTATACAGTCTGGTATTATTGAAAATCACTTGCAATTGAAAAGTGTCTCCGTTACCAAACTCGACATCTATAACGTGTCTTATCTAACAGTCCTTTAGTATCGCAAGCTTCGATGAACAAACGACAGGGCAATTGTCAAATAAATCGTTTGGATTTGTAAAATCCACGAGGTTGTTATTCAACGACGGGTGTCTTAATTAGCCCGGAGAGAAGGAGATATTATTACCTCGCAACAGCTGGCACGTCGTATCCACTCTTGACGTTGTCCGGTCCCACTGGTACCGCGGCGGTCAGCAACAGTCTTGGCTTTTTACGCTCTTGGGCTTCGGCCTCGAATGCTTCGCGCAATTCTGTAAAATACAATAAAATAGTCACTCTCGCTCGGCGACACGGCTATTCGTCAGTTTTTTTTTTCTTTTTCGCGGAAAAACTGCACTTTTTCTTTTTTGTTTGTTTCCTATAATCATTAGCTTTCGCTTTTTATTGTATACCTTTGAGCATTAAGACAAAGTT
Source organism: Galeopsomyia nigrocyanea (assembly GCA_035047105.1). Lineage (NCBI taxonomy): Eukaryota > Metazoa > Arthropoda > Insecta > Hymenoptera > Eulophidae > Galeopsomyia > Galeopsomyia nigrocyanea. Next base: position 281,223 of record JAWWMK010000040.1, on the reverse strand, counting down.
CTTTTTGTCGTCGCCACCTTTGGGGTATTCCCAATCCATGTCCAGTCCATCGAAGTCACGATCGCGCAAGTACGGTATGGCACTGTAGATGAAAGTTTGTCGGGCGTATCGCGTCGACGATACCTCTTTGAACTTTTGCGTGCCGAACGACCAACCACCTGCAAATCAATCATGTTTTTTTTGTGATTTATTTTCACTAACTGTGAAAATTTCTCAAACCTATTATTGCTTTTTCTATCTCTTCAATCAGTCGCAAGAATTTTATTGCTCGCTTCCTGAGCGAAATTTACAACGGCGCGGCTTTTTATGTATCTTCAATTTTGAAATGTTGTTACAGAGGGAAAATTTGAATGAAATTTAATTATGATTTAACGTAGTAATTCTTTTTTTTTTCTTTTCTACCATGACAACCTCTCTCTCTCTCTCTCTCGTGGCGCGCACTTTAAAAGCGATTATATTTTTATTGCGTAAAGAATTAGGTTACGTAACGTTCAATTTCGAGGGCCATTTACTTTTATTGCAAAGACAATTCATAAAAGCGCGCTTGCCTATTTTGTGACGCACTTTTCGCCCGATTTTTAATTTTCCCTTCTTTTTTTCCTGTTGCTTCAGCTTCGTTAAACGCCGCAAATCGACGGCAATAAATCCAAAACTATATACGTCCACTTTGCGCGAAAACGAAAGTACGCGAAAAAAAAGAAGCCGAGCTGCAGTGACAGTCAATTAAGAATCGCAATAAAAGCATTGCGAGCTTAACGGTAAAAAAGAAGAAGAAAAAAAAAGAATTACGAATGGGCATTTGCCAAGACAAAGGAAAAACTCGTCTGGTTTACCAATGGCAAGAAGAACTTTGAGCGAAGGATTGGCCTTTTTGAGTCCAATGATCCTCTCGTAAAGGCCGATCTTCCCGTCCTTGGTCTCGTCATTGGACTCGAAGCTCGTTAGCTTGTTCTTCTTGAGCCAGCCGAACGCGAAGATAACGTGGGTGCACAAATCCGGCTGTATGTCTTCCGGCTGGAACTTGCCAATCTTCGTGCGATACTGCGACCAGTTGGTGTAGTAGCACACCACCTGTAACAACAACAACCGCGAGCAAAGCCTGTGAGACACTATATGAGAGGAAGCGGAAGAACTCGTTATACGTCGACACACACACACGTACAATTCAACAAGTTGTTCTACATGACGATTTGTATCGAACCACCTCGCAAAGAAATTAATTGCGATGGAAACGATCTTTTTTACTATACGATCATTTGCACAACTTATCATACTCGCTTCGCAAGTGAACGAAAAAATAAATAAATTACTCGAACCCGAATGAAAATTTTTCGCGTATACAGCTGCCGGGTGGCTGTAAAATAGACTATATAGACAACGAATGCGCTGCTGCTGCTGTAGCGGCAACAAAAAAAAAGGTCCATATTTAGACATCGCGTGGCGTATACTATATAAATTGAATAATATACGAGAGCTGCGGCACGCTGCGCGCGGTCTGCGAAGTGAAAGCACGAGAGCCGAGTTTTGTGCTGGACTGCACTTTTAGCGCGGGCATATCATAAATAAAGTATAGACGTGCTGTATACGGCAACGCGTATATATTTTTTTTTGTCGTTTGTTACTGTACGCGCGTGGATATGATTTCTATTACATTCGTGTAGCTTTCGATATCGATGTTGAATATTGATAAATAATCACGTTTTACTTTACTTTGGAGTTTTGTGTGTGTATGTAAAATTTATTAGATGTTCTATGATCAAGAATGCAAATAACGTTATTTACTGCTCCATTGAAATTTGACTTATTGCTATGTAAATACGAGCTTAGCGTTGATCAAAGTTTTTGCATCGAATTACTCAACATTAACAATTTCGAAATCGGTGAAAACATTATTTATGTATTATCGAAAATTAGTAGTAAAAAATGATCAAGTCATCGAGCTGTCACCGTGAGAAAAAGTAGCACGTGCGAACAAAAATCTCAAATTCGTCGGATCCAATGATCTCGAGAGTGTAACACTATGTCTAAAAATATCAAAATCCGCGCTGCTGCTGCGCGCGCGAACTCTCGAGGCGGCTCGCGTTCGCGCGAGAAGCTTTCACCTCGGCGAGAAAGCTAAAACCGCGCTGATTTTTGCGAGCCAGCGACGAGAAAAAACGAAGAAATATAAGAAACTAAAAGAAAAAAAAAAGAACAAAACGACAACAATTGCAATAAGGTTTGTGATTTTTATGTTACCTTGTAGTCGTCGGTCGATTTGCCGGGTTGCAGCTCGTTCTTGGTGTTCTTGTTGCTGATGCGATTGCGCGTCACCTTAAATCTATTGACGCTCGCCGACACCTCCTGATCGCTGCTCGATACCGATGGCTTCGCTGTCGTTGGCCTGCGGAATCTCTTTCTTGCCGCTGAATCAAACGAACGGGCAATTACGTTATAAGCTATGTCTTCTGATTTTGCAATGTGCTTTTTTTTTTCGTTCCGCCGTGAATAGACAAATTTTCGTTTTTTTTTCGATTGTCAGTATTGATGAACTAAAACGCTATTAAATCGAAAATAAAATTTGTTATAATGAGCTTTCTTTTTTTTTTTACTTGAGAGAAACATTGAAATAAGTTTTTAAGCGCGAGAAAGTTGATCGACAGGAGAGTTCGTTATGTAGCCGTATTTCACGCAAATTCGACCAAGCGTTTCGGCAAAATCCATATTTTCTCGTAGAACTCTGTAGAATTTTCATATACGTAAGAAACCCAACAAAGTTTGATTCTGTTCTCTTAATTGGCAAAAACATCATCGGGGAAACTATGAATTATCAGCTAATTACATTTTTGTTTTTTCGCTACGTTCGTTGATTAACTACTGAATGTATATTTATTCAAAAGGAAAATTTTTTTAAAGACTTTCAAAGACTTTTTATTTCATATAAAATATGAAATTGTTTTTTTACTTGTGTATATGTAAGTACATAGTCCGCTTGGTTAACTTTGCGTAAAATTCCATAACAAAATCACTTCCTGCAAAGTACATTTTTCATTACGGTTGCTCACGGAAAAGAATTAAAAAAAAACTGTTTATTTAGCATAATTAAATCCGACGTATAAGCTTCTACCATGCCACTTTCATACATAAATTAACCAAATCTGTCTTTCCATAAATACGCTTAGTTAACCATTTACGAACTGGCGTATTCCATACTTGATAATTTATTCAATAAAATCTCTTCTCTGCCCAACTTAGAAGCGACTGCAACACTTTTTTAATTTCTCGCCGCTTTAACGAACACAATGTAAATAACCGGAATCATTCGATCGTTCAACTGGAAAGCTCGTCGTAAAAAAAAAATAACTAATTTTACTTTCCTTCATAAAATTATCATTTAGCAGTAAAAGTGGTTTGTTAATTATTCACTTAATATTTCATCCATAGTAAATGAAAAAAAAAAAAACACAAAACAGATTATTATTTCGTATTCAAATCATCGTAATAGCCTCTGACGTAAATTCAAAGTTAGTCGGCTATAGTATTATACAGCTTCCACGATGGGTTAATTGAACGCGCTGCAAAGATGTATTAACAGATAAAAATTATTGCATTCTCAAATCTTGTAAGTACGTAATTAAAAAAAAAGTCGTTTTTACATCCTGTTCTTTTACCTCGCGCTATCTTAAATAATTCGGCGATAAAAAAATAATAAAATAAAGCTCGCATCTTAATTAGAAGAAAAAACAGAAAAAACACATATTATAGTAATCCCTAGGCGGCTTGGCGCGATCGAATATAATTATCACGGAAATTGTAAAACTAAGACATTAACCCATCAACGCCAACAAATACGTAACAGTATCTTTCTCTCTCCCTCACTTATCTATACGTAACGAGTGCAGCACCCGAGATACCAATTACAACTCTCAACAATGTCTCGCGGAATCGCGAGGAATATATATATCCAGGAGAGTGATTACTCAACGTGCGGTTGGTGCTGCTTCGCGTTTGGCGAAATTGGAGTATACGTCCCGGACGAACGGCTTCTTCCGTCTCTGTCGCGCGCGCTCGCGTTTGAATTATCGCTCGCGGAAGTGTCGCTTACCTTCCGTGCGTTCGGTTAGTGCCAGTAGCAGCAGCAACGCGCAGACCAACAGCAACGTCGGCCTCGTCACCTGAAACACATAAAAAAAACAGCAAAGTCAGCGAAAGTCTGATTGAATACATTATTAGTAGTCGTTTTTCTTTTTCTTCGTTCTCATGATGTATTGTCAGGAAGTTTCTCGCGCTGTGCGTGCATCAATGTTTTGAAGTTCAACGGGCAAAGTTACGGAGATGCAATCCGCTTTTCTCATGATACTTGTTGGCACGTTGTTGTTCGACTGTTTGTTTCGCTAAGTATTTGCGAGAAATTTTCTCAACGCTTTTGTGCAAATATATACGCGATGGAAAAGCGTTGTCATTCAATTCAAGCAGCTTTAATAAGACGTTTTCTATTTCTTCATTATGACAAGTATCACGCGCATGAAATTTCTCAATACGAATTCGTCAGCAAATGTATATAAATAATATTAAATTTTAAAAAATAAAAATCACATCTTACTAAAAAGAAAACGTTCATTCCAATCGATTAAATTCCCACAATAATTAGCATGTTCGCTTACGTAACGCTCCACATCGTACATTACAAAATCATCATATTTCTTTTTTTTTTCTCACACCTTTCTTTCGCGCTCTCAATTAGATCGCCGTGCGGCGTCGGCGGCGGCGATTTCTAAACGACATCGCAGCACTTCTTTTCATCTCTCGCTCGATGGAAAAAGAAAGTTCGCGGGCGATGACAATGACGTCTTCCCGCCGTCGCCGCGAGACAACGTACATACACGATAAATTACTTCGCCACCTTTTTTTTTGTGGGGTTAATCGTTCACGCGAGTTACAATCGCCATTGCACATCCGAAATTTTTCCCTATTATTTATGCGTTTTTTTTTTCTCGAAATCGACTCTATTGTCACCATCCGCCGAGCTGTTACATAAAATACACGGGCTATATCAGTCGCGCGACATCAACGAGGATAAGATTTTTTTTTTCTTCTTCATTCTCACGGAGAGTGTAATGAATGGGTATGACATGATTGTCCTGGTTAATTTCCGTTTAGGGTGAGCATAATGATCTTTTTATGTATACGTCGCTGTCATTATGTATTCTGAACCTAATTTTCTTTTTTGTTTCCTTATACAGTGACGTAAGTAACATATAGACACAAATTTTTCCGATCATAACAGTTTAACAAACTACGTAATGAAAGCAGATGAAATTTTATTGTTAAAACCAGTTGGTATAATTTTGGAAAATTTAGCTTTTATTTGGAGGAAACATTCGACCGGTTTTTTCAAGGATACCACCACGGCTTTTCAACAAAAATACAGTTCAATCTTTTACGTGTATAAGCTCTGCATCCGTCTCGGATCGCTACTACCGGGTTCGGCTTCATATTCAATTAATGCAAACGTGATTCATCTTACTGTATTTCAGTTGAGCAACGTTAACACGTGAATTTCATTTTTCGACATGCAAAGTAGAAAAATAACCCATTATTTTCACGCGAAACAAAGTAAAGACACTTGTATCCAGTATTTCGCCGGCAAGAAAGCCCAAACCCATACAAGAATAACACACTTCGAACAATGAAAACCGCACACGTGGACGGTACTCGTCATCGTGCTCATTACTTTAAGAAAGCATCGGTGAGCGAAAAAGAGAAGGAGTCCAAAAAAAAAAACCATAGGAAGGAAGCACAAACATATAAGAGTCCTTGCTCGAGAGTGCAACGCGCGTACGACGACGTGCAAGGCGCGCAACATGAATATATAAACGGAAAGCCGGTGTGTGCGTATAATAATGCGGCACGCGCATCCAAAAAGGTGTGTGCTTATATACATCGAGGTTGGAAACAATGAAAGGGCCCGGCCAATTTTTCGTCCTTGGTTTTGTAAGATAACCACTCGATCGTCTTGAATTTTGAAACAAAAAATTTAGTTATATGTATAAGCAGTTTTACTCTCATTTCTCCATGACCATCGACTAATCTCCATGACCTTTTTTTTTGGTGCAGATATACGTTTCGATAATACGTAAATTTGCAGTGATGAATGATTTTCGCCTTGATCCGTTTTTTTTCTTCTTTCTCGATTCCGTATTGTAAAAGTCGATAAATACGCGCGTGAGAGATTAAACGAATTGTTTTTACGGTCGATTATAAGGGGAGAAAGCGCTGCGAGTCGCGCGTTCGTTGAACTTTTAAAAATGGAAATTTATAATACTTTTATTCGCCGCAGCGACGACTTCGCTCATCTCGCGAAACCATTTTTTTTCTCTCCTTCTTTTTATCGTCCTGGGTGAAATCCTCGCGCGTTTCACGCTATAATAACATTTCGCCCAAGACGCGAATGATGTGCTCGCTCGACCTTGTCGATCTTTTTTTTTTTGTTAACCGTATATACAGTGTTTTCAATGTCGAGATTTTGAAATTTCTACAACTGCTAATCACACCATTGACACGTATTTATATACTTTTTTTTAGATTTTTTTAAATCATAATTTATATTGGCGAAATGTGTGAACCGCAGAGCGCGCAAGCATATATAGGATAGTCGTCACGTCGCGAATTGGCGCATTACAGTGCATTATTAAGCGTGAGTCACGCTTCCTCGCAGGGTTCGTCGTCTCATTACAAGTCCGCCCCTGGCTCTCGTCGTTGCATATACACGAAGGTGCAAGAGCAACTCGCTCTCTATATGCCGAAACAGCTCTGCGCGTGCTCATTCAGGCCGTGCTGCTGTCCTCGAAATTTCATTGCGCTCTTGCAACGCGGAAAGAATTGTCGCGCGCGGTGAAATTTTTCTTCTTCTTCTTTTTTTTTTTCGGCGTGAGCAACGGAAAGAAGTCAACGGTTACAGTTGAAAAAAAAAATGTGTGTCCTTTGTCGAGCATTACGATTAGTCGCTCTATAGCGACGGTAAATCTTTTTCTTTTGCAGCAGATAAGAAATCTTTTATGGTCATCCTGGATTCTTTTTTTTTTTTTTTTTTTTTTTGCTCGGAGCATATAAAATACCGAGAATTACATTATTATGCCGCGTGTCCGTGGCTTTTTTTATAATATGAATACTAAAAATAATACAAATTTGTCATTCAGTTGTCGGAATTATTTATTCGTCGAGTTCCCAGCAGCCTTGGAATCGCCACGAACAGTTGACTGTATCACACTTTGGAACGTTTGGCAACCGGATTTTCGTCGTGTGCGAGCTTTTGCGAAGAGTTTCTTGATTCTACACACCTTTCCTTTTACGAATGCGATACGAAACGAGTTGATAGCTTGTTACATCAACAAAAAAAAAAGGGGGGAAATGAAACTAACTGGCACCAAACAATTTATACAGATACATTTATTACGTAATGCCTCGTTGATCAATTTATTTGAAACCAACTATTAGTTTTTAATGATTGAACAAGAAAAAAAAACTCGAGCTACTTAGAAGTCGATTGATTTCGCAAATTAATTCCTATCGTAAAAGTTGACAAACAATGTATCTCAATTTTTTCCCTTGACCCCTTAAAAACACAATGATACATAGATTTGCAACATTCATTTCTGCACTTTAATCTTCCCTATTTTCAAAACAATAACGAAAAAATACCATAATAATCCAATCTCATTGCTCGCGTGAGTTGATTATTGAAAACCACTCTGACGCATATATATCAAGGCGAACGCGCTTATTATAAATGCGTAAAGGAAAGCGAGAGCGCGCGCGTATATATCCAATATACATATTTAACCGCTATACCACAGACGCCCGCACGTCGAGGTATGTGCCACCGGAAAAGAGTTTTGCCAGTTATACTATCTATCCAAATGGCAATTCCAGTTAATCCATCTTCGCTCTTACTCTTTTACAGCGAGAAACGTATGCGCATAATACACTTGCGAGACTTGTTACGCTTGGCAATACCTAAACTCTCACGATATATATCTCTCTTGCTCTGGCATCGCGACATTGATTGAAAATCGAGACGACGCTCCGGCACGTGTGTACAATTTCATCGGTGTTGTCGATTCCGCTATATTTACATATGTATAGAGGCTTCTTCGTAATACTACTTGCCATTGGAAATGCTTTGCCTCTTTGCTGGGATAATCGTTAATTCTAATGGTTTTCATTGCACATTCGAAATTAATAAAAAAAATTTTTCTCGCGTCTCACCGCACGTTGACTTTATCTACTGAAATTTCAAAATTCATTCATTCTTCGAAAATAATCGCTTTGAATTATTTACTTTCTCGCGCTCTAACGCCCCCGTACGTCGACAATGCAAATACATGGCAGAGGTGAAAAATTAGTCTCGTTGCACTGTGCTCAGGTATGTATACGTAAGAATATGTACAAACGCTCGAAGCGCATGCACAATAGGCCAAGAGAGTTAAAGAAAGGTGATAGGCAGCAAGCGTCTTAACAAGCTATGTGTATGCAAAGAGGAGAAAGATCTCGCAGTGCCAAGCATAATAGAAAGCTAAGCCAAGTTTCAGCGCAGCGTGACTCGCTATCATAATTGCAACTACAGTCTCGTCGTCTCCCCGTAAGAATGTTTCACATCGAAGACGCGAAGGATATACTATATATATTTTTTGAAAGTTTGAAAATTTTTTAATAAAATATAGCTTAACAATGCCGAGTGTAGCGACGTGTGTTATCTCACGCGTCGTTCGCGAACTTATCATTTTAGAAAGTGATAAGTCTCGACCGACTATAATTCCTTCGGTCCGGTTTTTGCAATATTTTTTATACCCTCCCCGCTCGAGCAAAGGATCGATTTCGATCGCGGGCTCGTGCATATTATACGTGTTACATTTCACTCGACAACATCTCGTCCGTTTGCTTTCTTCTCGTTTGTCTATTTCAGAAAGTTCTGTGTTCTGTTTTTTTTTTCTTTTCGCGCTCTAGTTTCTTCGTTTCTTCCGTTCCCATTGTGTTTCTCTCCCCGGATCGTGAATTTATTATTAGTCTCGAAGGCATAAGATGAAGAGAAGAAAAAAAAAGTACGCGCGAGCTGCAGTTTGAATTCCATTGGTATTACGTTATAGCAGGGAATGGATTGCAACACAGCCAGCGGTTGTAGAATTGTAATAGATAGATCGGTGTATTGATCTTTTATGACGGTGATTCACACTCAAATTGGCCGATAAAAAGGCAAATAAATAATCGTCCATCGACTGTTACATTACACGTCTCATTCCCGTATATCTGCAGTAGCTGGCTGATCCTTTTGTGTGTGTTATAATACACAACTCTGTAACGTCATGCCGAGTGTCAAGGTATCAACCGGCGCGTATGTCAATCATCTATTTCTATCCAGGAAGAGATTCGATATCGTTGCTACGAATTTTTTCTTGTTTTTTTTTATCATTGTCCAACAATTTTTTTATTCTCTCTGCGTATATTGGAAATCAAATGACGCATGGATTTATACTCGATTTCACGTGTATCGATGTTAAACAATGGGCTTCGCGATAATCGCCCATTTCGACAGCTATATCTATCGCTATATTAATTTCCAGTCTCGGTATGAATAAAAAAAAATCGTGTCGCGCGATACAACGATTAACATTGAAAGGTTCGTAAATCAGAGTGGCTTTATGTATTTATCTCCGCTGCGCTGAAAACATTTGTAGCTTTTGCGAAATTTTCAATTGCGCGACGCTGTAAAATTAGCAGTTTACTTTTTTTTTTAATTCTCGGTTGTACATTAGATATCTCTCTGATTGCCTGTGTACAATTAATGGCGCGTTGCAGGCTCAAAGTAATCGACACGATCAATTAGCTTAATTGTTTTCCAGCTCTACTGTGTATATCCTTTCGATATTGCAAATATCGCATTGCAATGGAATTGATTTTTATAGGAATTCCCTCTCTTTTTTATCACTGGTTTAGAAAGTTTTTTACGCGGAAATACTTTTTTTTTCACAATCTCAATCGAGAGATTTTATGTACATTTAAGCGGATATAATACTTACTACTGATCCTTCCGCTGGCACGCTCCAATTGGAGGTGTTTTACCTCGCGATCGCGAAGAAGAAATCCTTCGAAAGTGCGCGCGCGCGTTCGCGTTCCCATGCGTGCCGTCGTGTCGACGTGTGGGAGACCGCGAATTTCGAAAAAAGAAAGATAGCTTTGTCATTGTTTACGGGCTTGGAAAAACTACAGTATAATTTAGTTGTGATTAGAAAAAAAAAGAAAAAGAGGAAAGAAAAGAAGCAGGACGTTTATGTAATTAGCTCGTACAAAGTCGTTATCAGACCGTTTGAAACTTGCGCGGGCGTTCTATTGTTTTCGCGATGATCAGTTAATACTCGCGAGTGCGCGGCATTGTTGGTTTAAGCATGATGTTGTAGCATCAATCGACATCTCTGCGCTCGATCTAAATCACCACCTCGTTCCGTTTATATCGACGAAGGAGAGAAGGAAACCAGTCTCTCTCTCTCTCTCTCTCTCTCTCTTTCTCCCTCTTTGGGCTCATTTTCATTGGCTTTTAGAAAGCGACAGTATGTATACTTAACTTGCGCTTTTCATTCCACCAAGTAGTTGCAGCAGCTGCGCGGAGAAAGGAAATATAGCCCAGTTTTATCCTCAGTGAAAAGTATAATATATACCTCGCCTTTTTTTTTTGGATTGAAACAAGGTCACGCGTATTTATCATTTCTCTCTCCCTCGTTGGCGCGGAGACACGCGTATTACTTAAAACTGCGAATTACATAAAAAAAATTCAGTCAATTATTTAATCGCTCGCGACCTTATTGCTCTCTCTCTCTTTCTCTCGAGCGGCTGGTATTTATAAAAATAAAGATTGCGCAAAAGTTGAAAACGTGATTTTTTTTTCTTTCGTGTCAGTCGATGTGCAGCACGCGAGTTGCGTTAAAACCGGCGCTCGGCTCCTTGTTTGTGTTTTTTTCTCTCTCTCTCCCTCTCTCTCTTTTTTCCTCTCGTGCGGCAAGTGAACGATCGAAACCAGTTTATACACACACAAACACCGTGTGTTTTAACTCATTTGCTCAACGCGCTTCTCTCGATTTTTCGTCGACGCTAATTATGCACCGACGGTTCCTCCGATGTTTAGGGTATGGCTTTAATTGGTCGAATTATGAAATGATTATATGATGAAATCTATACATGATCGCGATTTTAAACGTGTCACTCGCCACACACATGGACATTTCTGCTAATGGAATTGATCAATCGGTCTCTCGATTGATCAATTTTTTTTTTAATTTTTCTATTTCTCGATTAATTTTTTTTAACGCGGCGATGATTGATTATTTTATATATATCTACCTCGAAGAAAAAAAATATACGAGTTTCTCGTGGAAGAAAAATAAAATAGTAAAGCAATATCTTCGGAGAAAAAAAAAAGAAGGATTATATAGGTGTAATTAAGAGTGCGAAACCTACATTACCCAATAGAGAATGCCAATCGCAAGCGTCAATGTCAATACATTCCGCAGCACTAAAATTGGAATTTTATATGGCATATGCAGCACTTTTCTACAGCCGCTAGGGACAAAACGCGATTGAATCGTCAAAAATAGTGACAGGACACACGCGAGCACTCGTTAGAAAGCGCAACCATAGAAGCGCGCGGCAAAATTGATTGTGTGTATGACGCAACGGCGAGGCGACTCGAAAGTTCGAAAATGTCATTAACTTTTGACGTGCAATCGCAGCCATCGCCGCGATGCATTTTTATCGTTTGACTTCTTTCTTTTTTCTCGTACGAGCCGTTTTATCGCCGATACATATATGTATTTTTGCAAACGATTGCATAGTCGATTTTTGTTTACATAAGGATTATAATTTTTTTTTTTACAAGAAAAATCAAAGATCGAAATCTCGGATTAAACTTACGTGCGATAAACTCGTCTTATTAAAAAAAAAAGAAGGAACAAGGAAAGAGAAGCAGAAGCGGCTAAAGATCGCTTTCATAAAATTACAATAACGGACAAGTCTTCATTAGCCGCAGCACATAAACGCGAGCGCTTGGAAGTCGGCCAACGTTCTCGTTTGCGGAGAGAGAAGGGGCAGCAGAATGAAAAAAAAGGAAGTTTTTAAGCTCGTTTGACAGAGCGAATCGTTTTCACGAATCGTTTGTTTGTGCTTTCGTGCTTTCCCGATTCGAATAAGGAGTTTGTTTTTCTCGTAAACACTCGGAGACGTGAAAAATCTATACGTGCACACACCCACCTGTAATTTAGCAGAGCAATACTGTAAGTTTCGAAAAACGTCTAATACCAGATCTGTGTACATGAGTGTCAATAAACGTTGGTAAAGTATCTTTTTCATTGCGGTGAAAGTAGAACTTGCAACCGAGCACTTAACTTTCAAAAACTTTTTCATTGTTAAAAGTATATAATTAGACATAGAAGACAACACCTTCGCACCTTTTTTTTCACGAAATATAATATTTCATAATGTAGACAAAATTCTTAATTAATAAATCGCGTCACGCGCTCGTTAAAGCTTATAAACCGCGCGTAGAAAGCGAAACTCTATCCACTATAGCCGAGCGCTTTTCATCGCCGGATTTTCGTGCCTAGCAAAAATGTCCCGTGTGTGTGTGTGTTTTTTTTCTTTTGACACGGCTTTACGTCATCGCCTTTGCTTTTTTTTTGTCTGCAATCTATTCAGCCATTGTATTTCTCTGTCGTTCGGTTGGTGACATACCCCGTGTATACGTGTGGCAATTAGGCACGCGCATGCACACACAGCGGGGTTAAAATGTACGTCCGCGCGGCCTCGCGGAGCTGTCGTCTCGCGACATGAAAATTCTTTCTTTTCTTATTCTTTTTTTTTTTACCTTCGACGGTTGTTAAAGGAGAGGCTTTTTCAAATACACCGAGAAAGTGAGCAATTGCCATAGCGAACGTGAAACGCTGCATTTTATTGGCATGCAAAATGCTGCAAGTTTCTTTTTTTGCGGGTTACGGCATATCCCGCGACTAAATGGCATTGTTTGACATGTGTTGTTGTTGTTGTTGTTGTGCAGAGTGATGAAAACGATATCGCCGAAAAAAAAGACATTTTATTCTTCATCGCGAGTCAAACTCGAAAATTATTATCGATTTGAAAGTTTATATAAACGAAGTTATTGCGAAAGTAGTTCAAACGCATTAAAACGACACACATACACACGCGCAGTGCAGCGAGTCTATAAATCAATTCTAGCTGAGCAATCGAACGAAAATGCGCAAAATAAACTACACAAAAAAGCAAGTTTGGAAACACGCGAGTAGAAATATTTTTAAAGATAATATTAAAATTCACAACGATGCATGTTTTCACATATAGACGTGTATGTATGTTTCTTTCGCAAATTTAATGCCTCACTCGTGTGCTACGCTCCAAATGGAATATATAGCTTCTATATATCTACTGTCACACGTCCTTGCGCATTCCGTAATAACTCCGCGCTTTTATTTCTGTGTCTCACCGTACAACTAATTTCATGCACACATACTCGCGGTGTTTTAACATGCATTGTAGGAAAAAAAAAGTGCCACATAATCGATACGAAAGCGAGATAACACACGCTATCTAAGCTTAGTATATATACGTAAAATGAAGAAATCCTCGATTACATAAAAGTATATAAGCTAAGCACGTCCTCGCGCGTGCGCGAATAATATAAAATTCTTATCAGCTTTAATTATCTAACGCTATATTCATACGAGAAAGACAAGCTTGCATAACGAAACAATGACTTTCGCGCCTTGAGGGCAGCTGACATTGAAAAACCTTTCGATAGGCGACAAGTGACTCATTAAATCGACGAACATTTTGCACGCGGTTTAGTATTATAGCGCGACTTTCGCTCAGCCGCACGTTTACATAAATCACTTTCTAGGTGGGCGCCGTGATGGTTAATTGGCTCCGCGCGATGATGCCGCGTGTGAGTTAATTGTTGTATATACCGGTGAACGCGATTCGACGTTCACGATATTTTCCACTCTCGGCGGTCAGGTCCCCCCGATTAATGAGGTTTCGCATATAGTTTATCGCCGCGCGACCATTGTTTTCAGCTATATTTATGTGCGTGTGGTTTTTTTTCTTTTCGATAATTCGTTAGTGAAGTCGGTTTTACATTGCGGCGAAGAGAAAGGAGATTTTACAAATAATGCGAATGTCTGAAGTTGATTATAATCATCGCAGAGATATACATCGATAAGGGGATCTAATTGAAATAATTAGGAGTGCACACTGTTGGCGGTGCTAATTAGTTACTTTGAGTCGTGAAAATTGAATTATAAAATGCTACTTTTTCATGGGATAAAAATTTAGTCATCTATGGAGTGTATCACTTGCACAATTATACTCATAGTACCGACCTTAACATAAATTTCTCGTCAAACAAGAAGCATTCCATCTATATATTTACTCAGTATAAAAAAAAGTCTTATTTCCCTCTCGCGCGCACAGTAGTAGTGTCCGGCAGTAATATACACGGAGAGAGAGGACTTTCAAAGTGCGTCGAAGTAATATTTAAATTAACAGCCGTAAAAGTGACTTTTTACAGCTGTATACTTCAAGTTAACTATATATATACGCAAGATTCTAGGATTTCACTTTCCTCCAAGAATACGATCCTTTCTAAAAAAAAAAAGAAAAAGATCTCCTCGTCGACGATATCTTTTTCGCTCGTCGTTGTTTTTTTTTCCCGCACAGAGACAAATTGCCTCAATTAGCGCTCGCGAGTAATTCCACGCGAATTTCGCAGCGCGCTAATTAACCTTTCAACTTACCACCCGCGGAAAGGTGTTGAGAATCACTTTCTTTTTGTTTTTTTTTTCGCGCTGTGCGAGCTTCCGCGCTCGATTTGCCAATCGTCGTCCGTGTATACACAAATGAGAACGGAAAAAAACGATCTGTTTTTCTGCTCTCGTTAGCAGAGCTTTCTTTCGGTGCGCACTTTACTTTTAACCTGAATATTGCGAAATTCGACGGTTACATTTTATTTTTCTTCGGATCTTACATATCATTCACTCTGACGCGCGTAATATAATTTTTATTTTAATGCGTTGTTTATTTTTTTTTTAATTTATCGTTACTACCGAGCTGTAAGTTTAACACGAGATGTGCAATTACGTCTTGTAAACAAATCGTTGAATGTATACATATAACACAGATTAAACGACGATCAAGGAATGACTCGTCATCTTAAGAGAAGATGCGTCTCTCACTATAAACTTGAAAAATTAATTCTGACGAGCATAATGTAACACGATGAAGATAAACAGCCCGGTAGGAATAATTCGAAAAGCGAATTGATGACACGCCATCTGAGCGAGATTTTCAGTCACTCTCACTCGCGATATTCCATCGTTCAGCGACTTTATAAGGCCGCAATTCACGGTTATAATGATACGGCCAGTTTTGAAATTTTTTTTTTATGGATCGATGCCGGCGACGAGTGCTCCTGCTGCAGCATTGTCGGCGCATGAATGCTTTTTTCTTTTTCAGCGCTTTACGTAAGGTCAGTTTTTTTTATGGACGGCGAGTTGAGATGTGTGCTAATGCGATAAGCGGCGAAACACACGGCAGCAGTAGCAGCATACATTTCAGCGAAGTTTATCGAGTTTTAATGGAGATTGCGTGATAATGTCGGATTTTAAGCGTCACATTAATTTGGTTATTGGAACACTTATGTCGATGTATACATAACGTGCATCTTCTTGATACGAATATAAGAAATGTATGGTGTGTGTATATATGTATATATCATGGCGATCGAAATTAGCAGATATCGAGGAACGTGCCATGAGCGCTGGAATAATTTGTACCGACTAAATATATACATCACGAGAAACATACTTTCGAGATCGATCCGATCGATAATATTACAACTTCGGTTTCCCTCGAAAATTCACACGATCGCCACGTTTGGAAAATAAAAGAAAAAACAAATTAATAAAATATATCAGGGACGATGTATATCTGTAACAGGCGCGTCACGCTTTTCAATATTATACGATAAGTATCGAAAGAAAAGTATATGATAATTTCTCTCGGTCGGTGCATTTCTCGGAGACCTTATCTCGGAACCGAAGCCCTCTGAGCCTATACTCATGAATAAAAAAATCTTCGGAAGGCGAGGCACGTCTTTCCGCTGACGAACATAATAATGCATATAAAGGACGAGCGCGTGAAAGTTTTGGCGCCGCGATTTCTCCGAAACAAAAAAACAGACACATCGTATTAACACGACTGCGAAAATTTTTTTTCTCTAACGATTCGTCGCGTGTAAGCGATGTTACGTATTTTATGTATAATTGGATGAATGATTATGGAAATTTCGAAGTATGGTGATCGATGATGATTAATGAATTTCGATGAAAGCCAGTTGTAATTAAGAATGTCATTTGTATTTTTTCAAATCGTCGAGTCGGAAGGGATTATAAAACCCAGCGACGACGTCCTGTTTATAATGCGTGAGACGAATTAATAGTTTTCTAATTGACAGTCGGCGCGCGGGAGATGTGAAAGCTTCGGGTTTGTTCCCTTTTTTTTTTCTTCTTCTTATATTATAACCAAGACAATGAGTACTAATTTTATGTTGATGTAATTATCGTCAGACCCTTCAATTATTTATCGTGTTTCTTTTCCAGATTTAATTTACGATATCGGTTGCCACGGCTAATTTTATAATGCTGTAACTATCAAATTAGTGTTTTATAATGATCGGAGTTTGTGGTTTAGAATGCGGATGAAATTTTCCGGTTGATTAATGAATGTCAAATAATTTAAAAATAAACGCACATAAATATGTCGGCGAATTTGAATATTTCTTGATAAAAAAAAAGACCTTGAGAAATAGTTTTTAGTAATCCAAGGGTTATAAAAATGATGTCATCGTATCTTTTAACATAATTTATCGCTAGTCGAACGAGAAATAACGAGCAAAGCTTCGAAACTAAAAAAATATGACGTCTCGAATACGACGAAAAAAAAAACTCTCGCAGTCAAAATAAATCGGTACGACAATTTTCCCTTTCATTCGAACTTTCCGTCGCACTCGCGTGAAACAGGTGTTCCGCAATTGCAGTACGCGACATATATAAATCAACGAACGAGAAGAAATAAAAAAGCCGAACAAAGTTGAAGTGTCTCCTCCTCCGTATAACCCAAATTTGCTCGGTAGCCGTATATGTGTAAACCGCCGAGTATCTGAATGAGTAAAAAAGAAAAAGAAGTCGCTTCACCTGTTCTTTATTTTCTCCGCGCGATAAGTATTGCCGAAATTACGCGAGGTTATCGCACGCGCGCACCGCACGAAAGTGAGAGGAAGGCCAGACATACACCGTATGGCATATAATACACACACACATACATACGACGGGTTTTTCGCGTCGCTCAAAAGCTTTCCGACACTCACACACGCACAATGCAAATCTCGCGCCGGAAGGGAATTTCGTAATGTTTCCTCCTTAGATTTCGACTTCTTATTTTCATTTTCTCTTTCTCTCTTTCTTGCCAACCCAAGTGTCATCGCTCGAAACATAAAACTACAGTTTTTCTCAGACTTACTGTCTTCTTTAACGGCGCGAAGAAGAAAAAAAGGTGAAGTTCATAGAAACGCTGGTCTATTATACAGATCGCATATTAACTTTTTCTTTGCAAAATTAAAAAAAAAACTAGTTGAATTTTTCACTACTTATCACTGTGGTGATAGGCAGAACTATTGAAAAAAAGGGTAGCCTTGAACTGCTTTCGATTGTTTTACGCAAGAAGCGCTCTGCAGGTTTGTCAAGTCGAAATTATAAATTTTTCGAGCATATGGCCTTCCCCCTTCGCGCATATTATGTCGGCAACTTTCTTCAAGCTAGCCGCGCTCCCGCTCGCGCGACCCCCTTAAAAAAAAAGGTGGACGATAAAGAAGAAGAAAAAGAAGAGAAAAAAAAAGCGGCATACAAGCCTGCGAGCGTTTTTCTCGCTCGCGAGACAGCGAAAGGCTTGGCTTTTTACATAATGCAACAGAAACTACTTGGACACTACTGTCTATCAGCGCGTGCCACGAATTTTCCGTGCAAGTCAATATTTACAAATCCATCGTTAGAATTCCACGCAAAATAGAAATCTCTAAATAATTGCGTAAATGTATGCTTATGGTGAGACCATATCAAAGACACAAATGCGTATATAAATTGTACTTATTATTATTATTTTTTTTTTTCGAAATCGACCTTCTATCAAATATAACCGACCGGTGAAACTCTATGGCTACTTGCGGTATATACTATGCACGCGCGAATACACGTCAAAGTTTCGCAAGGCGTTGTTGCGCGTGCCTTACACCCGCGACAACGACGACATTTCAAAATGCTTCCGAGACACGCCACAATATAAAAAACACACACCGCGCCCCATTGATGTCAACGATCTTTCGGGGATATATGTAGGATATTGTAATAACGATATCGGACCTTTTAATCGAGATAACCTTGTTTCTTTTTTTTTTTCTTTACTTTTTTTTTCTTTCGAACAAGTGCACACAAAAGGTGTCGATGGAATTGAAAGGGAACGGAGAAGGATGTAGGTTGAGTGGACTTGAAATGGACATTGCCTTTGTTACTTATAGCGGCTGAGTTTCTATAAGTTAAATGTAGTTCTTTAGCAAATGGCTTTTTTTTCTTCTAAGACGTTAGATTTTTAAATCTAAATTTTTTTCTTTTACAAATGAAGAAATCGGTTCACCTCGATTGTAACGATCGCACAGAGAAAAACGCAACTTTCGCGTAATATAATTGTCATCTCAATGTAAAATTCAAAAAATAATAATGCTAATCATCGACTTACCACTTTCACCCTCATGGCGCTCGTAGATGAATCGGCTGGCAGAAAGAAAATGAAATTTCTCCGACTTGAAACACCACACACCGTTCCAATCAAAAAATATATATACTTTTTCTTTCAAGGGTCAAACGAAAATAAAAAAAAAATTGAAAAATCGATTTAAAAAAAATCGTTAGTCAGCGAAGAAGAAGAAGAAAAAAAACCAAGAGATCGTTAATACAAGTGCACGATAATGGTTGCGCGCATGGTCTCTCGGCGCTTGTCTAGCGCAGACAACTGTTCAGGAAACACTGCCGACTATCATTCTCAAATTTAGCCGCGCTCTCTCGGCCACAGGCCGCCGCCTCCCCCAGCAGCAGCAGCAGCGACGGCGGCAACAGAGCGCCCCACGTTATAGACACAACAATTAAGCCGCCTTTCATTTTAACTATAGTACCAACACCGCTACGACAACCAGCAGCTGCAGCAGCCTATACGGGGCCCAATCCCCATGCGAGCGTGTATTATATCGTATATATACGAGCTAAATGGGAACGCGAGAGTGAAACGCCAATCGGCAAGCTCGATACTCGCTTAGAATTCGCCCGCAACGATTATATGATAAATGGTAAAGGGGAAAACCGACCACTTGAAAAAAAAAACCCAATTGTGCATGCAGTTTTTTCTAAATGTCCAAAATTCCCGGTATTTACGCGAATGTTGGTGAACGTGTGGAGAACAGTTCTTGGGTTCTTATGGATATGACTGTTATCTTTCGATTTTTGAAAATTTATTGAATTGTGATTCGAAAAATTGTTTTTTTATGCTTTTAAGAACGACAAAAACACAGATTTTCACTCATTTCGTGAAATCATCCTGTCCATAATTACCTTTTTATTCTAATTTGTCCATAATTAACGACATAAACACATCAAAAAAATAAAACTCTTATCGAAAGAAATTTCACTTCTGATGGATGCAGTATAAACATCGCGAATCATCTGGAAATTACGTTGTACGTGTCAAAATATTTGGGAATCGTTTTAAAGCTTGCCATGCCGATAGCGCATATGTGGCTGTAGTATAGTTGGATACATAGTGAAAGTGGTCATTTTATTAGACTTTTTTTTTTAAACTCGTGTCTAGAAAGGTCTGCGTAGCCGCGATCGAAACCTACATGGAAATTCTAGTTTTCGTACGCACGGTCTACGAATGTGCAAACCGTTAATTTAAACGAGATGTGCATTGATTTTTTGTTGTTGTATTTCTTTAAAATGATCGGGTTCAAAGATGATTGTAATAGGCAGATAATTATACTTTCAGTTTATTCATCATAAAGAGTTTTAATAAAATTTTCTCATCAAAAGGTTTTTGTTATTTTTTATTGACATTTTTGTTGTTGTTGTTGAGCAAGTCGATTAAATCTAAATAACGAATTATCACACATCTATATATACGAATAATTCCTTAGTTGTAATTTAACGATAGTAGCAAAAGTCTCATTAACACCGTTTTGGCTGCCTTGAATGAGCCTTTAATTAGATTCACTTGCGACATTACATTTGAATGTGTTAAAAAAAACTGCGACTACATTGTAACATAGCGCAGGAAGTTGGTGATTTAAAACCTATAAATTGAGATTGCGCTGACTACAAATCCAACTCATTAAGTAATTAAAATACAGTCTGTAAACTAGCAGTTGGATCGAGTTTTATTTTGATGGAAAGCTCTTGTAAATTGCTTGTCCTTTTATAGGAGATATATTATTACAACGAAAATACTTACCATTTTTGTTTGTTTGTTTGTTTGGTTCATTGAAATGATAAAGTACCTTTGCGTTACGTTTATTTATTATTATCATTTATCTCTTTCGAATGGTATTTAAATCTAAATAACGTAGAATCAGTATTTGAAAATGATACTAAAATCGTCATATAGTTTACGAGCTACGGTATCAAACAATTTCTTTTTTCTTTTTTTTTCGAAAGAATTGAAAAATACAAAACTTAAATACACCAAATGTTGCTTTTGATAGTTGGTACACAATCAATGTATACATATAATTCACGCATTTAATCAATGCACATCATGTATGACTTTGTTCGAGCACGCTTCATTAAAACATTACTAAATACTGGTATATATATATAATATATAGAACGTCCGTCTCACGAACATCTTTATTTTCTACAATAAACATATCGGGAAGTCGTGTACATACACATAATTTTAATTCTAATCTATAACGAGACTAGTAAATTATCGAACGAAATAAAAATGACAGAGGAACCACCACAAATGAAAATCAATTCCAATTGTCATGGAAAGGAAATCACACGCGAGATTGAAAAAACAAATCAATATTAAGTTGTGTCTCCTCACCGAAAAAGCCTTGTATGTATCGTAAGGCACATTACAATGAGAGAGAGAAATAGATAGAGAGAGAGAGAGAGAGAGAGAGAGAGAGAGAACGAGAGAGAGAACGAGAG
The DNA here is from genome assembly GCA_035047105.1 of Galeopsomyia nigrocyanea. NCBI lineage: Eukaryota > Metazoa > Arthropoda > Insecta > Hymenoptera > Eulophidae > Galeopsomyia > Galeopsomyia nigrocyanea. The sequence continues at coordinate 259,876 of JAWWMK010000040.1, read as the reverse complement.
AGAGAGAGAGTATGAGCAAGATATCGAGACAACAATGCCCTTCATTCTCGCAGTAGTAGAAACGGTAGGCAAGTAGTCAGCCTCGATCTCTCAGCGGGTGGGAGCAGCAGCGGTAGCGGCGGCGGCAGCATTGAGTAGGCGTGCGGATGAAGTGTGGAAGAAAAAGAAGTAACAACTCGCTCGTGGTATAGCTTTCGACATACGACATTATATTTTCGTAAGAAACCGCTCGCATTATACATGTGTAGTAAGTACAACTTAACGACTTATAGCGTGATACAAGTGTAAATCCGGATATAACCGTGAGAAAATCGTCGTACATTTTTAGCGCTCATACGACGCTCATTCACCTTATTTTCTTCTTCATCTTCATCGTTTTTTTTTTTGCTTTATTTTAGTTTTTTTTTCTTTTTTATTCATCTTAATCTTATTTGTTTTTTTCCTCGCTTTTGTCCCTTTTTTTTTAATGTTTAATGACAGTGCAACGTTATGTCGATACAATGGTATACATAATATAATATATTGATCATTTATACTTATTAGGTAATTATGGTCGTTACGGTAAATATAATATAGTTAACGTTTCTTCATCATTTTTTCATTTTTCATTATTTTTTGTTTCATTTCATCGATTTTCACTTAAACTAAGAAAATATATAAGGTACGCTCGTATAAATAATTTACTGGCAGGGCGTACATAGTCGAAACGAACGCTATAAAGAGGAGAGAAAGAAAGAGGGAAAAAATAAACATCTACATCATAAAGAAAACGACATAATAATAATAATAATTTTTTTTTAAACAAACAACTCGCTAGACGACACGTAATTCTTCGGCTCACTTTAGTCGAGCACGAAAAAAAGTGTGTAATTCTTTTTTTTTATTTATATATATATTTATATATTTATATATAGCGACGGCGATCGTTGAAAAGGCTTCCGAAAATCGTTAGATAATAAAAAGCCTCGTTGATCCGATCGCGCGGGATCCCTTAATAAAATTACGTCTCGCTGAACACTGCGCCACGCGCATCGTCGTCAATATATATATATAATCCGAAGAAAAGTAAAAGCGACAAGCCGAATTGATATACATATATTATTTATATTTATATCGCGTTCATCATTGTTTTTGTTTTTTTTCATTTTTTTGTTTCTTCTTCGTCTTCTTCACCATCTTCTTCGTCTCTTTTCATTTTTAATTATTAATTCTTTTTTTTTTTAATCACAAAAAACGAGGAAGGAAAGCTCTCTCCTGCTCCGAATTGACGATGACTGTAAGTGGTCGCTTGCTTTTATTGTTTAAGCTTTTTTTTTTGCTGGCGTGCTCCTCGTGGGTGTGTGTGGGTCTCGCGTCTCCTCTTTTGGCACTTCGTCATCGCTTTTTGGTCCTCCTCTCATTTTGTTCGGTTATGTTTTTTTTACTTCCTTTTTTTAAATTCTCTAATCCATCCGAGGCTTTCTCTCTCTCATCGACTACTTGTTTTGTAAGCTCGCAAATGAACGAAACATGAGGGACGAGGTCGTAGAAAAAATTTGATAGTCGTCTCTTTGGTTCTCTCGAATAATTTTGGGAGGATCGTTATCTCTCTTTGTTTTTTTTTTCGTTTAATCTAACTTTGATCCTTTATTGGCCGATCGCCGTAGACAAAAAAACGGCCTTTGCTTTTATTTTGTTGGTTGCTTTTTGTTTTTTTTTTATATCATTATCTATAAGACAACGCGCCGTTTGGTCATCGTGCCGACGACGCGCGCTTCATAATATATAAATCCACGGCTCTGCAGCAGTCGCTCGGGCATATACGCAAGTACATAAAATGTCTCTCGTGAGTTGTGTGTGTGTTCGTCTGTCCTTTGGCTCGTTGGGCGTTTGTTCTTGTTGTTCGTAGAATGGTGGCGCTGGTTATTGTTGATGTGGGCGAGCAAGCGACTGCGGCCGCGTGCTTACATTATTGTGCACTTGCCCTTCTCGGCCCATGGATTGTTCTTTTTGTCGGGCGCGTGGATCAGTGGATCGTTCTTCTCGTTCTCCTCCACGTACTCGCGCATCCTGCAAAACATTCAAACATTCGCACTTAGTATATGCCATTATTCAATTCATCGTCTATTACAAATTGCAAATTACACGACAAAGTGTATGGATGTATCGAAGAAATCGACAAAGTGAAATCAAGAGTGAAACCGTCGAATCAGCGCTGCGGCCCACATAATTTTGTCGCGGCTCGTTTTCTAGAACAAAGAAGCCCGGTGTCCCGCCCACAAAATCAGCGAAAAGAAGAGAGAAAAAAATTTTTTTGAACACGGGAGTTAAAACTGTCGTCCATGCCGAACTTACGGTATAAGTACAAGCGTAATATGCAAGAGGCGTATTACGGTTCATCGCGCGAGCGCGTTCGCTCTACTTTCTACATAAGCAAAGGCCATGTGTAGATGGGACACGAGGGAAAAACCCATATAGCTACTGTACAGGGAAGAAAGCTCCGAACGATGGACCTTTTTTTTTATCTATCGGTAGACTGCTTTGGCTGCCTAATTAACCTCGTTCTGTTCCATTTTTTATTTTATTTTCGGCCGTTATTACGGAGCAACGGAAGGATAGTGATTGCCGTTGCGGGGATATATAATGAGTGAAAGAGATTTAGAAGCGTGTGCGTGTGTGTGTCTGCGTCTGTCTGTTTCTAGAGTTGCCACTGCAGGACTTATCAATGTCGGCGGCACCGAATAAATCAAGCGAAAAGTAGGTGAAAGTTTCGGATGTTTGTTCTTTTCCAGCTGCGTGACACGGATTCCTTTTGAGTTTTTTTATCTGTCTACGTTTGAGGCGGTTTAAAGCCGCATCGGTTCCTTTTTTTTCTTATTCTTTTCTTTTTTTGTGTTCAGTTTATGCAGATTTTTTTTTTACTTCAATAAACATCGATTAGTCTTCTGTACCTCAATTAAGTCTCATGATAATGAAGATTCATTTTAATTAATGAAAATTTTCTAGTGCCTTCAAGAGTGATTAATACATTATTTTACGGCTTGTCTAGCATCACAGCTTCGGTACATTCTAATTCATTCTTAATCGATGGAAATATTTTATGTTATGAATTTCTCACTTGTAGCATTTATTTTTAATCAGGACTTTCTTGCAGTTATTTATTATCGTTTCGAACACAATGTAATCAATAGCGATTAAATCAATTTCTCAGTTATTAACCGTTACGTAATTCTTTACGAATTACATCAAGACCGACTAAGAATATCGCAAAGAAATTAATAACGAAAGTGTCAAATACATATTCAATCTTCCAATTAATCACGCCGTGGCTTTATCGCATCAAAACATCAATAATTCCGTTGCACAAAAAAAAAATCGGCAAACTCACCATAACCGAGCGAGAAAGTATACAACCGTTAAAAGACATAACAATACACCCGCAAAAAAAAGCCAAGAAGCGGGTTATGTAGGCCGATCTACTTAGCTGCAGAAGCGCGCGCGCGCGGTTTAAAATCTCTCACGGAGTGGATTTTTTTTAGAGAGAGAGAGAGAATCGCGATTGCACGCCGCGCGTCAGATCGTGCTTTTCGAAATCTCGAATATACGGGTTCGCGGAGTGTACGTGTGTGTCACTCGACATCCTCGAACATCCATCAACAACGCTGCATTCGGCGTGCGAGCTGTTTCTTGTCGTCGCGGGGCGACATGATCCTTGTTTCGGATTTTTTTTTCTCTTTTTTTCCCTCCCCCTTGGTTGAGATACATCGTGCTTCTTTCCAGAATATAATGAGAGCCCGCGGTTTTTCGGTCTACAGATGAGAAAATGTGGGTTAAGCATGTATATTTCTGAAGACGCGAGACTGATAGATGATAAAGTTACGGATGAGTTATTTTACGACACACACAGACACACAGAGCTGCTGCGACACTGGTTATCGGTGGGGGATGACGTCATCGATTTATAGCTTGCCTTTGAATTTTCACCAGATAGTCGCTCGCTCGCTCTCGCGACAGTTTTCAATTTGTCAAGCTTCAAAATATTTACTTAAAGCCGACGAGGACGCGCCCAAGGTATAACCAGATTCCCTTGAGAAAAAAAAATTGTGGCTTACGATTAATTATTCAACGCACAACGTGTTTTGATGCGACACTTTGCAACGACGTACATATAAAAATCCGGCGACGAGAATGGAAAAAACAAAATCGCGTGTGTTTGCGTTTTCCTTAAATATCGACAATTTAATCGCGAAGATGAGAGAAAAAAAGAAGAAATATACGGGGTTTGATGACGCGATTGAAATTCCCTTTGACAAACGCGCGAGTACACACAGTGCACATATACACACACGCAGCCTTTGACGTCATCGCGTGCGGTACGTACCATCTCTAATTGAACGAGAAGCCTGGATGCAGTTTAAGAAACTCCTTTTTTTTTTCTCAAGTATTATTTTTGCACAATTAAATGTAAATCTCGTCCCCATGCTTAGTAGAACTTCCGAGGCAAGAAGCATCGCGCTCGAACAATATAAATTCATCCGTTCTAATTTCCACGAAATCTCGCGTGGCTTTTATGACGGAAATGAAGCGGCAATTGAACGGAGAGAGAGAGAGAGAGAAAGAGGCGAACGAGTTGTTGCGTTCGTTTCTTTTCTTTCTCTCTCTCGCAGCCTGTCTTTCTTTCTTTCCTTTTTCTCCTTCCTATATACTATATATCGCGGTCTTGTCGCGTTGCTCGCGCGTTTTACGGAGAAGCCGGTGAAAGGGAATTGCGGTGCTCGCGAGAGTCGGAGGATTTGCGTTCAAGGCAAGGTGCTGCTGCTACTCGTGTGCAGGCTGCAGCTGTGAGCGGCCAAGGAAGCTTTTGGACTTTGTTCCTGTGTGTATGTGTATATGACTGCCACGGATATATATATTGGAAAGGCGTGTTTCGCCGGCAATTATATTATGTACGCGTATGTACGTATCGCTCGAGAGGTATTTTTCTCACATTGTACTCCACGCGTTTGCCACTTTATTGTTGGATCTTTTGTTGTTGTACTTGGAAATTCCCTAGATTACAAAACGTTTTATTATTATTCCTCTTTTAAATGCAGAACAATTATTTCTAATTGATTTTCATAGCAGCTCGAATGTGTTTTTAAAAACGGTACATCTGGTAATATTATACATCGATATACATTCAAAGTAGCTCACAGCTCGCTTGGTCTAAGTATCGTCTTATTAACCCACATCAGCTGTGAATGCCCATTGTATAACGGATATATCGGGAAAACGCAAGCGTACAAAAAAAAAAAAAGAAAGAAAGAAAGAACAAACTTCGATCGAGTGCCGCAGCTAGTTTAACCAGTTAAACTATCAGAAACGTAAATTACATAGCTGTACTACAACGAATTTGGATATTATGTGTGAATCGAAGTTGCTTCGTATATCATCTCAACGAATCAGCATAGTTGCTGACAGTAATAGCTCACGATCGACCTGATATATATATATATATATATTCGACTTGTGTCGAATCCTCCCCGCTCTCCAGCAAACAAACAAACAAACAAACGCGCTCCTTTTTTTTACCGTGCACTGGCGTATATATATAGAGAAAGAGATCCGTTCTGTTCTGTCGCTGCAGTGCAGTGTGTATATTGAGAGCACTGCAGGAACGACGGGGGGAAGAGACGAGAAACGAGAGCGTGCGAGAGAATATGTATTCTCATCTGAAGGTGGAGGGAGACGCGAGGCTCTTTGTTATAAGTTGCCGCGGTGTGCCCCTCTTTGCATAGGAGCTAATTAAGAGCCTTATTAGCTTCGATATCGAAGTAAAACTGTCGATTATCGAACGCAATACACTCCGCGCGCGTTTATGTATGACTCATAAAACTCGCGAGAGAGGGAGAGAAAGAGCGAGAGAGAGAGCTTTATCAGATAATATACGCGTGCAAAGGATATCTTACATAATGAGAGTTTAGAAGTCAGTTGGCTCGCGAGTCATAGAGAGAGAGCGAGAGAGATAGAGAAAGACTTGCAACTATCGCGTTTCAAGGCGACAACGTTACTTCGATATATATATATGTATGTAATGAAAAATAACTGCTAGAAAGAGACACACGCAAGTGCAATGAACTCGCGAAGTGCGCGGAGAAAGAAGGAAAAAAAAAGAGGCCGTGCTCTGTTGCGAGTCCACTATACTGGGCGCGAATCTATATATTACGAGCCGAGGCACGAACTTGCTGTTGAGCTTTTCACTTGACGGATTCAAGACGCGAGATGGAACAGCACACACATATCGCTTTTATTTTTCTTCTTTCTTTCGCGTGCTTCAAAATTCACATGCTTATATCACTGCGAAAGGGCTGATATTTTATTCAATGAGCGAGAAGCGCAAGTTGTTACGAGAATTTTTTTCGAGGAGGAGCTTTTCACTTGAAACGGTTTGGCAACTTTAGACGATTTGTTTAGGAGTTTTTAAAGTTTTTAAAAAGTCATAGTTTGTCGTCTCGTAACTCTTTCGCAAAGATTTTGAGAAATTTTTAAGACATCTTTACATTTTTCTACAGATTCCTACTTTTAAGGAATTTTTTTTTTTCGAAAATCGAGCTACGGTTGCTTGTCATTTATTACCAAATGTTCCACGTTGAACTAAAATACTATTAAGCCCAATAAAAATCGTAAAGTTATTGAAAATATTCATGAAACTTTTGAATGAGCAGTTCGTCGGGATTATTTATGCAAAATTTTAATAAATTTATTGCTAACTATTTAGCATTATAATTCAAGTATAAAACTGGAGAATCAAACTATATATACATTCTTAATGAAGGCAGAAGATGTCGAATTAATGTAAGATCTCATGAATTTCTATGCAAAACTACTACAAGCACCGTTTGAATTTTAAAACCCAATTAGGAATCTGCACTTTGCCCAGAATGCATTGCATGCTTTGAATGTAATATACCGCAAATCGTGACTCAAACGTGTTAGAAATTAAAAATCATAATCGATCTACAAAATCCATCAAAATAATATTAACATTTTCTTGGGTAAGCAAGCTTCCTCTATAGTTATGAAAAATAAAAACTCGAAATCAGAACTATAACAGGTTGAGTAATCAAAATGCAAAAATATATCGTGGATAGAAATTCGAATCTACACGATTCGCACTATTAACGAAACATTTGTAAAGCACGTTTACAGCAATGCAGGGGGTGATTTAATACCAGGAAACACCTCGGCAAAAGAGATCTGATCGAAATTCACGACTTGACGGTGTATAACACTGACAAGGAGTTGCGAGCGTGTAAGTAGTAATAGACTATTATAGGCCGGCCTACTACGGATGTTACACGCGGCGGCGGCGCCGAGAGAGAGAACGAGATAGAAAAGATGAGCGAATGCCTTGTATACAGCTTACACGAGGAGGAAAAAAATGGGGAATACAATAACCAACATCGAAACTTCGACGAGACTTTGGTTGTGCAATTGAAAACGCGGAAAATGAAGGTTCTCGTTATATTCGACGCGAGATACACGCGGAGAGCGAAATATTCAAATTCAGTGGTGATGTCGTTCCCAATGTAGAATAATAATTTTTGCAAAAGTGTAAAAGTTAAGAAGCCATTAATTTTGGAAAAACTAAGAGGAAAGATTAACGGTCGAACTGTGATGATTTTTCTAATAACAGCGAGGAAAAAGAAAGGAAACTAAAATATAACAAAACAAAAATAATTTTAATTGCTTGCAAGAAGCAGCCACCGGCGAAAATGACTTTCATTGCACGGATTTAACAGATAATTCGAGACTTCGAGTTCGAACGTAGCAATTAGTTTTCTAAAAAAGAACCGCGCGTTGATTTCCCTCGCTTCTAGCCAGTGAGCAAAACAAAACACAATAAATAAAAATGACGGATATATATGTATATGTATAATAATCGCTTCGATAAATCATCATCATACATCGAAACGGCCGATATAATATTTACCGATGTTTGCTTGGCTTTTAATTTGGCATCGACAACTCTCTCTCTCTCTCTCTCGCTCGGCACATAATAGACTGTGATCGAGTGATTTTTGACATCTGGCGTGCGACCAAAGTACAATGTGTTCGCGACAGGAATTCGGCCCGTTCGCCGCCGAGAGAGAGAGAGAGAGATAGAGAGAGAGAGAGAGAGAGAGAGAGAGAGAGAGAGAGAGAGAGAAGCAACGACTAGACTAACTATATATCGAGTGGCCAACACGCGGCTATATACCGCACGGCCTTTCACTCCTTCAATTGCCAGCAGCGAAAGTTTTTGCTTTGCTCCGGCTTACTACTACTACTACTACTACTACTGCTACTACTACTACTACTACTACTACTACTACTTCTACTACTACTACTACTACTACTAATACTACTACTACTACTACTACTACTACTGCTACTACAAATACTACTACTATTACTCGTCTTTCTCTCTCTCTCTCTCTCGTAATAGTAACGTTACGGCGAAATTGCATTTTTATTTTTGGCCTCCCACGCCAAACGGAGCTTTTAGCTGAATGATGATGCTTCGAAAGCAATTATCGTGATGGCTTCGCGCGCTTGTTGCGGTTGGATTCTCGCAATGGATATATGAATACGAATTTTCAATGCGAATGTTTATGTGATTGACGCTTGCAGCTGATTTTTTTTTTCGCTCGTAATCGAAGCGCCGATTTTTTTTTCTTATTTTATTCTAGATGGCTTTGGAGAATCGAGGGATTAATTTTCTAGTGAGAAAGTTATTTACTACTTGACTTTTGTGATTTTTTGGATTTAACAGCGTCTTACCGCGGTCGTTAAAGCGCCAACTTATGACTGTAATTAAAGAGCGCTAAAAATTAAAGATAATCTACAGTAAGTTTGATTGAAATTATAATGAAAAAGATTATGGAAAATGTGGTCGCGATTGCCTATAAAGAAAAAATAAATCAAAGATTGACTATGTACGAGAAGCCGCAAGAGTGATTTTACTTTGCTGATTAACCGAAGAATGTTCTCTCTCTCTCTCTCTCTCGACATCTCAGTTAGGAAAAGTAGGTTGCTCATTACACATTGGTGGCGACAAAGAAGCTCTAATTCAAGTCAACGCGAGAGATATCGAATTACCAATTGATTTAAAAAAAAATCACCAATCGAATTTCGCAATAATGTCGAACCCCCGAGCGATCGAACCGAAAGGAAAAAAAAAGTAAAAAAAATTGCTTAATATCACATACACCGAATTAGCTAATAAACATAGCTTCGAAGAATCTCATTAATAATAATCGATAATTAAATGGAAGATGCGCTACTACAACGAACGTTATAGTTGTGTCACAGGTATACGGTCACATATACGGAATAATAAATCAGGGGCCTTCCGCGGAGTTGCCGGCCCGGCAGCGACGAAACTCGTGCGCGAGAGGCATCGATGTAACCGCGCGACATCGATTACATAAAAAAAACAATAATTCTCTTTTTAGCTTTCTTATATATACGCGTCGCGTGTGTGCACGATATATTGCGCAAAAAAAAAGGGGAAAAAAAAAAGAAGTCATGTATTTTTCGGGGCGCGTCGCAGGTGGCAGAGAGGTATTGTATCAGCCGCATTAGGTCATCGCACGCGCGCACGCAGGTGCAAAAAGAGAAGAAGATGAAGGAAGCGAAGAAGAAAACGCGAGTTATATAGAACTGCTGTGCGAACGGCGGGCGGCGAGCGCATGCGGGTCGGCGCACGCGCCTTGACGTACACCTATTTTTACGTATATTACGCTACGCGCGCAGCTCTCTCTCGTCGCGGTGACGCGACGCGCCGACGACGACGACGACTACGACGGCGACGGCGATGGGGGTGTTGCTTGCTTTGCGCTTGCCTGTCAATGTGAACAGCACGACTGATCTCTACTTTTCCGACCAATCGTTATTTATTAGTTTGTTTGTGCATTTTTTTTTCATCTTCTTTCGGTGTATGATTTAAAAAATTAATTTACTCCTTTGACATTTTTATTTAAACATACAGGAAGGATCGGTGATAAATAAGTAGGCTAACGAGTTTAGACGAAAAAAAAAAATTTTAATATATGGTTGCATAATGTTTGTATAACGTCTGTACGTCATGAAAATTTCATTCTCGGTGAAACTGCCGGTTGAATAATAATGAGTATAAAATTACAGCTTCGAGTTTTTAATAAATTAATTAATACCGCTACCGAAAGTAATAATTATATTGTTAAAATACACGTCGTACCACCCAACTTGATAAAAAGAAAATAGAAAAGCAAGTAAAATCAAATAATTAGTCACTCCAAATATTCTCTCTTTCAATATTACAATGATAAATCATGGTAAAGCAAACTGGAAAGAGATTGGCGCGCGAAAAAATTTCCGTATAGAGCTTATTTTTGATTGACAACCCTCGAGTTTGCACGCGGCTCATTCATATTCACGCTGATAACTCGCTTCTTCGAGTCGCACATTTCATGCATTCATTTTTGCTAATTGGTCGGTTTACGTAAAGGAATAAAGAAAAAAGAAAAAAACAGCAGTACTAGTCGAGATTGACATTCATTGTCATATAGGTAGCAAATAAAACTACTGTGTGTGTGTGTGTATCGGTGTCACCTTCATCAATCAATCGTGGAACACGATACGAAAGTAGAAAAAAAAATCGAACCTATGCATTCACTTCAATCGAGTGTTAATCTATCCGCGCCCCAGATGCAAGGTGTAGATTTTCATTCGGCTATATGTACGTGCTACTATTACTTTTGCGTAAATCTCGTGCAATTTACAAACGCAAACTGAACGAAAATGCTATTACACATGGTTTTGTACTTTCGTTTTTTTTTATATATGGCGCGCCATAGAAATGGAGCTTTTTTTTCAAAGAAGAAGAAGAAAATCTTGCAGTATCATGAAACTATTTGTATGCCAATATATGTGTGTGCTATGTTTGCGTGAATAATAAATGACACTTGTCCGTTAGATCGAGGGTGTGTGTGTGTGTGTGTGTGTGGCACTACATCGAAACTAGGTTAACATTCAAAACTCCAGTTCGTGTGCACGTCCAAGAGAGCAAAAGAAATTCAGTTAATTAAACAAACGTACGTCTTTTTCATATCGAGACGCAACCCGCGCTCGAGTCTTGTAATCTTATCTCGTGTGTCTCGCGCATCTTAATTCATCGTCGCTCGCGGTACGTCGAGGTCGACTAATCGAGCATAATTAAGGAAAAAAAAGACACGAAAAAAAAAATCTCTCTAGCCGAAGAGAGAAAGAAAGAGAGAGAAAAAAAATCGCGTTCACGCGCGCGGATCGATTTTCCTTCGACACACCGCGAGAGAGTGAGAGAGGGCGATCGTGACGTCAGAGAGCGAGCGAGAATATGTATGTATGCGTGTGTCTATGAGAGAGAAAGAGAGTATCTGTCTGTATTTAAAAAAATTTGGCAGATAGAGAGAGAGAGAGAGAGAGAGAGAGAGAGGCGAGGGAGAGAAAGGATGAATTAGAAGCGAATGGGTAGAGGATGGTGTTGAGCTTTTATCGACCAGTTGACGTCCACCATAGCTTAGTAAGCGCAGCACTACACCCTCGACTGCCGAGGCTCGCGCTCGTGTATTCACGTCAACATGTGTCAGATAGTTGGTATATAGCAGGTAGAGCAGCAGCAGCAGCAGCACATACACACTTACACACAGCTGCACAATGTCCGCGAGAGCGTAAACCAAAGGGTGCCAGAGAAAAGGAAAGTAGTTTAGAGGAGGAGGAGGAGGAGGACGAGGATGAGTACGAGGGTGAAGTGTATACGTGAGCGAGAGAGTCAAAGCGAGAGCGAGGAAGGGTGGTGTTTGGTGGTGTTGGGGGGATGAGCGCGAAAAGGAACATGGTGGCTGTGCGGCGTCTGCGAGAGCGGGGCAGAAAGGGCTGCTGCTTTCGATGGAGAGCATGCGGTTGGGAGTGAAGAAAAAAATAAAATAAAATAATTTTCTTTTTTTCTCTTTTCGTTTGTTTCGTTCTCGTCGCCGGAAGGAACAACAGTTTAAAGTCCGGAGAGCTTTTTTTGTTTTTGAAAGCACAGACGAAAAGTAAGTTTAGCTGGGGATGAACTCACGCTGCGATGCTCTTTGAGAGTGGCCACCGTTCCATGTTAGCCTGAAACTTCATGTTCTCGATCTGCTTCCTCAGTGCGTCCTTGTCCATGTTGGCGAGTACACTGGGATCCATGGTTACAGCCGCACCCCCCGTACAGTCGACGTCCGCGCTCTCTTGGAGCCGCCGCCGGGACACGCGTAGCGCTTGCGCTCAGCCGACTTCTCTCGCTCTCTCGCTCGCACTCGTGCACTCGCACTCAGCTCGGAGCGCGCGCGCGCACAACCCAACACAGCTATATACGCGAATCTCTATTTCCTTCTCTCTGCTGCTGCTGCTGCTGCTGCCTCTATGCTGCTGCTGCTGCTGCTGCTGCTGCTGCCCACTGAAAATCAATATCTCAAATGTACCGACACTGTGTGCTAGTGTGTACTCGTAGCTGTGTGTGCATGTGAGAGAGCTATATATATATATGTGTGTGTGAGTGTGGGTGAGAGCGACATACCGCACAGACACGAGCTACGAGCGAGCCACAAGTGCCAGAGAGCGAGAGAGAGAGCAATGCTTTCTATAACACACACTCTCTCTCTCTAGCTCGCTGCTTAGCTGCAACTCTTTCAAACATGCTACTTTGCATGCCTTTCCTTCCCTTTCCTTTTTTTTTTCGCGATTATCGCTTATTATATACATGCACTCGAGAACCGAAGCTACTTTTCGGTTTTGACGAGCTTTTATCGGAGCTGCCGTTCCGTTTAGCTCGTATATTCACCTCTTATGTGTGTATATACACACGCGCGCCAGTTTATCTTTCGCGCTGTCTATTTTCTACTCATATATGTATGAATGTATGTATGTATATTCGCTGAATTTTAACGTGATAAGCTTCCTTCGTGAATTTTCGCGAAACTTGCGGCCCCATTCTCCGCGCGTGTACGCCAGCACACACGATATATGGAATTTTCATCGAGTTTGCTAATTTTCGTTAAATTGCCCGTGTGAAACACTTTTCACGCGCTCGCTCGCTTCGTTATTCAATGCTTGCGGTGAATTCAAACAGCCACTAGTATATATACATGTATGTATAGTGAGATTATACTATTTGAGCTTGCATGTCGCTGATCTCGTATATATTTGTAACAGTTCGCAGTTAATTTGTAACCTCGATTTCATTAAACCTGCTCATGCATTGTGAAATGAAAAAAAAATGAAAGAAATAACGCTCTTATTTTCATTTCTCGTTCAGTTGATTTCTAATGGATATATACATGTATACATACGAGCGCGCTGTAATCGACTACAAGCGGTATTATTGTAAGCGAGAGACTTATATCTGTTTATGTAACGCGGTCACTGTAAGTATGTTGTACTAGGTAGAATGTCGTGCTATATATTCTATTGATTGAAAGTTATGAAAAAAATTTTACGTTCTAGATTATACGCGAAATCGTTTTTTTTTTGCATGCAAGAAACGTAAAAGTTTGCAATCCCCCATCCGCAGCATTGTAAAACCGCAATGGAGCAAAAATGTAACTTCCGTCTTTCGCGTCCTCTATCAACGTCAGCGACGCGGTTTCGACGATCTTTTCTTTCTTCTTTTTTTTTTCTTTCTTTAGTGCATTCGCGGTTTATCCTCGCTGCTCGATTGTCTTTAAGCCGCCGCGAGCTATTGTACGATTTCGGAGCAAAGCTATCAATCTGCTTGAATAACAATTTTCGCTGCATAACCGCACCGACTAGGAAATGTCACGGGTTCTTCTTTCTTTTAAATTGTCGCATTGCGAGGTCTTATATTACTCCAACTTGGTAATACCCTACTTGATTAAATTGTATCGAACTGTATGATAATTGAATGTGAAAGTAATGAATCACGTACATCTTGAATGTAATTATAGACAATTTAAATCTTTTTTTTTTTAACAATTGAAATAGGTACACAATCGAATAAAAAGTCAATTCGTTTACTCGCGGCTATCGGAAAAATCTTTTCGAAGCGCTGACCGATTGTAACTCAATTCAGAAAAGCACATTAAATCCTATACATATATTTGTCTTCTATTTTCGATCGTAAATGTACAGATGGATATTTGCTCTTTGTTTATTGATTTCTATTCTACAGCTCTCGCCAATATATACACTCCAACATTATGAAAATATTTCAGATTATGTTTCGTGTCTATTACGTGTATGTATATCAACATTTAGAAAAACAATCATAATTACCTTAGAACTCTTTGCGAAACAACTCCAAAAGAAAATAAAAACAAACAAACTTGTCACAATCGCAGCTGTTAGTAAGAACTTTTTCAGCGAAATAACAGCGCGTAGTTTATTATTTTAGAGAAGGCGCCGCGCGTCGTGTACCGATATTATTCGCAACTTACCCTCGCGTAGGTCAAAGCAAGTCTGCGGCAGCGAGAATCTTAGACGGCTTCGCGATTCGTTTATGGAAACCCTGCAGCGCTCGAAAATCTAATTAAGCCAAAGCAACCGACCTGCGACGACATACACACACACACGTACATGCCACACACTATTTTCTATCGATACATCCGTTTACTAAATTTTAAAGTGTATACGTGGCTTGCGTAGCGCGCTATATCGCCGATTGAAACCAGGAGAATTTAATATTTCTATGGCATCGATTACATTCTCTACTTTCACGTGATTTTTTTGTTTTGTTTGTCTTTCTTACAACGTTTATCCTCGCGAGCGTAACGAAATTTACTTAATCCGATAATAACGACGATCGTGACATAGATTTTGTGATAAATTTTGAGGATTTTTCGTAAAGGTTTGACACGCTGCTGTCATGAATTGATTTTGATTTTGTGCGAGAATTAATTAAGTTCAAAGTTTTCAAGGTTTGCAATTAAAAACTGGAGCATGATGAAAAATTAGTTGTTTTTGAATCATTTGCAATTGGCGCTAGTTGCTGCGGCTTTCTACAATTTTGAGCTGTTGGTAAGTCAGCGTTCTTTAATGCCGATAATACAATGAGATGGTGGTGTAGTTGCTTACTGTAGTCTGTACTGTTTTTCTAAATCTAATACTGTTTCACGCGTAGCTGAGCACTCGACGATTTTAATTGAATTTTCACGTTTCCCATCGTCCGGATAAATCGCCAAAATGGTTTTGGCGGATCTGGGACGTAAAATAACGTCCGCTTTGCGGTCGTTGAGCAATGCGACGATTATTAATGAAGAGGTAGGTTAAACTGACTTGATGACATTTCCCATATGTAAACAGATGTTCTCATATGTTTTTTTTTTACCTTTGCCTAGGTCCTCAATTCTATGCTGAAGGAGATATGTGCAGCATTGCTCGCGGCCGACGTTAATGTCAAACTAGTGAAAAATTTGAGGGAAAATGTACAGAAGGTCATCAACTTCGATGACATGGCTGGTGGTCTCAATAAGAGACGGATGATCCAGAGTGCTGTGTTCAAGGAACTTGTGAAAGTATGTACTTTGATGATGTTTTACCTTGACAGTATTATGGTACGATACTTCTTTTTTTTTACAGCTCATCGATCCTGGAGTGAAAGCTTATCAACCAGTTAAAGGCCGACCAAACGTTATAATGTTCGTTGGTCTTCAGGGTTCTGGTAAAACTACCACTTGTACAAAATTAGCGTATCATTACTTGAAGAAAAACTGGAAGGCCTGCTTGGTTTGTGCTGATACTTTCCGTGCTGGTGCTTACGATCAAATTAAACAGAATGCTACAAAAGCTAGAATTCCATTCTATGGAAGGTACAATAAAATCATTATTAAATGCTAGCTTATATAATTAAAACTTGAACTGTAACTTTTATTTCTTGCTATTTGCAGTTACACAGAAGTTGATCCTGTTGTGATAGCTCAGGATGGTGTTGACATGTTCAAAAAAGAAGGGTATGAAATCATCATTGTTGATACAAGTGGTAGGCACAAACAGGAAGAATCATTGTTTGAAGAAATGTTGCAAGTTTCTAATGCAGTAGTAAGTTTCAAGTTTTTAAATACACTTACAATGTGTAAATGACAAGCTCAAAAATCACTGTTTTTTACAGCAACCAGATAATATTATATTCGTGATGGATGCAACGATAGGTCAAGCTTGTGAGGCTCAAGCAAGAGCTTTTAAAGAACGTGTCAACGTTGGTTCTATCATTATTACAAAATTGGATGGTCATGCAAAGGGTGGTGGAGCTTTATCCGCGTAAGAATTCAATTTTGTAATATACAAAAACAATTCATCATGCAATTACATTAATTTTCATTTGTCTTTAGAGTGGCAGCTACTCAGAGTCCAGTTATTTTCATAGGAACTGGAGAGCATATTGATGATCTTGAGCCATTCAAAACAAAACCATTTATTAGCAAATTATTGGGCATGGGTGATATTGAAGGATTGATTGATAAAGTTAATGAATTGAATTTGGATGACAATGAAGAATTATTGGAAAAAATTAAGCATGGCCAATTCACATTACGTGATATGTATGAACAGTTCCAAAATTTAATGAAAATGGGACCATTCTCACAAATTATGGTACGAAACTATTTTTCCGAATTTGTTTTAGCAGTAGATTTTTGTTTTTAAACTGTATATTTTATTTACAGGGTATGATACCTGGATTCAGTCAAGATTTCATGTCGAAGGGTACAGAGCAGGAATCTATGGCTAGATTGAAAAAGTTGATGACTATAATGGACAGTATGAACGATTCAGGTGAAGAATTGTTGTCATTTTAAGAATACAATATTTCAGTAATGTTGACACGTAAAATAATTGACGATTTAATGAAATTATTCTGGATTTATCATAGAACTGGACAGCAGAGACGGCGCTAAATTATTTAGCAAACAACCTGGAAGAATTGCAAGAGTAGCCCGTGGTTCTGGTGTGACAGAAAAAGATGTAAAAGATTTAATAGCTCAATACACTAAATTCGCAGCTGTAGTCAAAAAAATGGGTGGAATCAAAGGTTTATTCAAGGGTGGTGATATGACCAAGAACGTCAATCCAGCCCAAATGGCTAGGCTCAATCAACAAATGGCAAGAATGATGGATCCAAGAGTATTCCATCAAATGGGTAATTATCAACTAATTTCAATTTATTAATAAATTCAAGGCAGTAAATATTTCATCATTTTTATTAAAAATACCACTTACAGGTGGAATGGCTGGCCTTTCCAACATGATGAGGCAATTGCAACAAGGCACTGCTGGTGGCTTGAGTAATCTAATGGGAGGTTTAGGTGGGCAGTCTTAAAAATGATATTGTGATAATAAATGTCACAAAACTTTTCTACTGTTGATAGAGCAATTCGATAAAGTGGCAGCAGCTGCCTTCATAAATTTTTGTTGTGGATACTGGATTTTTAAAAAGTTACTATTGCTTTTGTATCGTCAATTAAGATATATAAAGTTTTTTATATAATATTTACCTGGTATGTTAAAAAAGAACTGTGCTATAAACCTTCAAAACTGTTATGTGTGTTTGAGAATCTGGTTCATAATGATTCATAAAGTGTACTTTGCATTGTTTAGCAATTTTTACTTAGATTGTGCTTCCAGTGATCACAATACTTGTAGAATACCATGAGCTAAAGTTAGGTATGAATGTAGAAAGATAGAATGAATGATTTAGAATGTTGTGTACGGTTGAAACCATGTAAAAACGCTCAGAAAATAAATTGTCTATAAGATCAATTAATGAAAGTTTATGAAAAAATTAATTATCCACTTAATTATTGCAAGTTTTTTTTTACATTATAAAATGAAAGTTTATATGATATAATATATATAATATATGCTTTATGTGATATGGTCTCAATCAATAGTAATATAAATTATACTAATGTAGGTAAATTTTTTCCCTTTAAAAATATTTAAATATCACATAGGGTTTTTTTTTATCATAAAAATCAGCTGATTTGTGACGTCATCGCTCGACAAGAAATAATACACATAACCTAAAAATATGTCAACCAATTCAAGAAATTACTTCACCTTTTCAAAATTTGTTCAAAATTTTTTAAATAGTTCTCATCAAATAAACTTTGTTATTAGATGGTAGAAGATACAGCATACCGGTGATTATCGCAGATCAATTTTATTAAACAGAAATTGTGTAATCTAAATGAACAATTTTCAATATTCAAGTGATTGTTTTCTTTAATTTATTGAGAAGAGTTATATCATAGCTGTTTTATTGTTTATACTTTTAGCAGCTAGTAATTTAAGAAAATGTTGACAGTCATAAACATATTAATTAAACGATTGTGTAGGGTTGTGTGAGATGTAGAAATAAAAATTTGATTATTGTTTTAAAAACTTCTTGTAGATCTAATAGGGTTATAAAAAATGGAAAATGAAACCAATAAAAAGCATGTTCCTGGAGATGGGCTACGATCACTTCGAAGCACATCTTTGTTTAGAGCTGTCAATTTTGAACTATACGCTAAACCTGTGAGTACTAAAATCTATTATTTTAAATTTACAGACTATTTATTACATAATATAAATTCCACAGAATAAAATTATAATGGCCTTTGGGTTAATTGCTATGGCAGGATGTACTGGTTATATATTTTATATGAGATCCAAGTATGAGAAAATGGGATATTACACTGCAGTTGAATCAGATGGTACAGAATCTTTTAAGAAAAGAGTATCAAAATGGGATATGTAATTAGGTTTCATTTTTGCTAGTAGTTGTAATTTCATTGTTTATATAAAATAAAAAAATCTTGACTACTGTTATTTTTTCAAACAACTTTTTATTATTTAAACTGTGATGTATTTTACAAAACTACCTCTAACATTTTATACTGCTCTAAACAAATACTCTTAAACAAACTTCTGCAGTAAATCCTAAGCTGAGGTAATCGCTCAATATATTTTATAACAATGCGTTTTTTAACGTCAAATCCCTACTCAAGTTCGTAAAAGTAGCCTAAATGCAACTGTTACTAACATTAACTATGATCCCTTACATTCAAGACAACTATTTAATTACTTGATCTTTCAGCCTCTGCTTTATAAATTATTATTGAATAACTGTTTGATTTAAATATTTTAAGAAATACTAAGAAATCTAAAGGATCAACTGGTTATAAAAAAATAAATCGTTGAATGTGTTTAAATTGTAATAAAAAATGGTTAAAAATGAATTTACTTATTGTGATGTATCAGGATTGGATTCAAGTATTTAATAATTAATGGTAATTTCAATCAAAGTGGCAGTATTTGGCTATCATTTTCTAAAATCTTCAAAACAATGATTGGAACATTACATTATTGTTACTGTTATTATCTTCAATATTATTATCACCACATGTAAAGCAACATTATTAAAAATATATTACAATATTTAATTTTTTTTTCCACTTTTTGACACTTTTCATGTAATTACTGTATAATGTTGTATACATATATCATTATATGCATTGATAGCCTAGTTACTTTGGTTGTATTCAATATGATATGAAGATAAGTAAGAAACCAAATTGTCATTTTTCAGTCAATTATCCAAAATGTAAATTCGATGTCAGGTTCTCATTCAATAGTTATTTCAAGTAATTGTTTTCTGATTGATTGAAGTGTTTTGTGAACGATAGAAAAGATTTTATAATAAAAAATATAGAGTTCAAAATTCAATATTAAAAGATCCAAGTATTTATATTGACATCGTTGGGGAAAAAAGAATTTTGTATTTACCCTCAAATTGTAAAAGTGTTTTTGTACTTCTTAAACATATATAAACTCACTTGCTCAATTTCAAAATTTAGGTAACTATTGGTTTATAATATTTTAGTTACAGCATCATGAATAGCTTCTGCTACATAATCTAGATTCTTCTCATTGAGACCACACATGTTAATACGACCACTGCGTAGAAGATAAATATGATAATTTTTAATCAAATGGTCCACTTGTTTTTCTAAAACAGAATTAATTATAATTATTATGAATTATTTACTAATGTAAATATTTTTAAAATATTTACCTGAAAGACCAGTGTAAGAAAACATTCCAATTTGATTGATTATGTGTTCCCAAGTACCAGGTGTTTTTAGCTTATTTAATCTTTCATAAAGGCCTTTTCTCATTTCTTTAATCCTACCAGACATAGTACGGATATGATCTCTCCTATAAAAGAGTTGCATGTAAAAACTATGCATAATTTTTTCAATTTATTAAAAAGCAGTAGTGGTGATCTAATTAAATTTTGAATGCTTACCATTCTTCAAAAAGTTGAGGATTATTGAGTACAGTTGAAACCACTCTAGCTCCATGATTAGGTGGATTGCTGTACATTCCTCTCACAATCAAAGTCAATTGGGACTTCATTTCAGGAATTTGCTTTGCATTATTAGATACTAATACAAAATTTCCCACTCTCTCATTGTATAGACCAAAGTTCTTTGCAAAACTTTGAGTGCAGATAAACTCAATACCACGAGAGTCAAACAGTCTTACAGCATAAGCATCATGGTCTAAATCACCACTTGCAAAACCCTATCATTTTGGAAATGGATACACATGATTTTGAGTTGAACTCATTGAATATATACCCAACACCAATTATCAAATGGGCAGTTACTAATTGTAAGTCTATACGCTTGAGTAAGTGTTAATATGATAAAAAAAACTTGGGAATTAAAATAGAAAGAAATAAAGTAGAATTTCAGTAAGTAAATCTTGTTTAAATTAAATGCTTTAGCCTAAATGCTGGAAGGTTTGGATAAAAGGAGTACTTTTAAATTCACCTACTTGATAAGCACTGTCAAACAAAGGTAACAAACGTTTCTCTTCAATCACATCAGCTATTTTCTGCCACTGTTCATGAGTTGGATCACAGCCTGTAGGATTATGTGCGCATGCATGCAAAATAATGACCGCATGTTCTGGGGCATTTCTCAAGTCTTCCAGCATACCATCCAAGTCAATACCGCGCGTTTTTGGATCCCAGAAGCGATATTCGCAGTTCTTTTTGAAACCACCATTAATGAATACCAATCTGTGGTTTTCTGAAAATAAATCTCAGAATTAACGCCATTCTCACAGCATGATTGTCTTTTATAAATTAAACATCTTACCCCAGGTTGGTTTACTGTAGTAAAATGTATCAAGATGTAGAATACGAGCAAGGAATTCAGCAGCTACTCTGAGTGCACCTGTTCCTGACAGAGTTTGCACTCCAATGACTCTACCTTCGCGAATAGCAGGTGAGTCTTTTCCCAATACCATAGAGGTTGCTGCCTGACTGAAACTATCCAAACCGAGTACTGGAAGATACTCATGATTTAATGTTTCATCAGCTGCCAAGGCAGATTCAGTTTTCTTAACCACCGGCAAAACCCATGGCTTGCCCTCATTTGTCCTGTAAGCTGTAAACAATAATACAATCCTTTAAATATTTTCCATTTACATTGTGGTTTACAAAAGTAGTTGTTTCTAGCAATGGCTGTAATTTTAGTTCTGGAATTGAAAAATTCAAGTTTACTTTTTTAAAAATCTTTTATAAATATGCTTTTAAAAAGATTTAGTGCATGCAATAGATATATGTATATCTACTATTGCATAATGTACATAGTTTGACAAGGTCATTTGTACACTTCTAATTGAGGAAAATTCCAGCAGTAGACATGTTATATAGCTATATAGCAGTGGAGAATGATTGAAGTTGAAAATAGTTAAATATTTGCATGCAAAACAATTTATAAAACTACAAAGGAACGTTTAATAGAAAAAAATCGAGTTTTTTTTTTATAAGTTACCTCCAATAGTCAAATTAACTTTTGGTGTATGAGGATCATCCTGGAAAGCTTTGCTAAGTGCAAAAACTTCAATGGGTGGTCCCAATTCGATTCCAGTGAATATAGTGCTGGCCATTTTCACGATTGATACTATTTGTTACAGCTCGAATTCTAGCGACACCTTTTACCTCTAATTGCGAGAGAGCAAATGTTATTGAGAAAACGTGCTCGTTCCTCTCGATGTAATCTCCAGCAAACACGCTCGCACGCTCACCTTATCAATTAATCGTAGATTTCCGAAGTGGCATTCAAGTCGATCGGGCCGTTAGTCAATAAAAATATACTGTTTATCGCTAGACTTTTCCAGGCGACTTTAACTTCGAGTAGGTGTAATCTAAAAAAAGATGATGATAGTAGATCGAAATACGCAGATGGTTTTTTGTTCCCACACGCGTCGTGCCGAATCGAACGCAAGCTCATAAGCTCTCGAATAAAATAACTTTACCGTAGAGTCACATGTGGCGCGCTGAGGGACCACGCGTGCCGAAGACGGATGATTGTTGTATCGACGTCACAGATAAGAGTACGATTCGAAAGCGAGCAAGAGAATACGTAACACGCCTACAATTTGCCGTGAAGCATTGCAATGTTATTGCTTTGAGATAACCTCGCGTGGGCACTCGTCATCTTTTATCTCTTCTATAGTTATTTGTCCAAGTCGAAGAGATCTCACTGAGATCATCTCAGTCGAAGATGTCACGCATGCGTGCTAATAACGCGGCCGGGGAGAGGCCAAATTCTCCAGGCTCGTAATTCGAAAAATATTATAATTTGGTAGAATAATTGTTTGATTATCGATTTTTTAATGGAAATTTAAATTTATTTTACCCCCGCGCACGTGTCATGGAAAAACAATTCGTCCGGTCAGTGGAAAAAAACACCTCCAATAAGAAAAAAAACATGTAATTTTCAATGGAAAAAATGGATGTGTGTTTTCTTATTGGAGGTGTGTTTTTTTTCCACTGACCCGATGAATTGAATTAGCTTTAATTGGATGGATTATACTGTTTCGGATGTTAACCAATCAATATTCGCAAGCTCTTTATTCATGGAATACTTACACTTTTTGAATGCAGCTCACAATATCTATTATTTTTTTCAAGGTAATAAAGTAAAGGCCATTGTTATAATATGTCCTCCAGATGAGAAAAAAATGATACCTGGCGTAAAATTTGCCAAAAATCGTCGAAATCGAAAGGTTTTGTCGTAAAAAATATAAAAAATCACGTAATAATAATAATTTAACTTGGAATATTAATTATAACGTGAAAAAGTAAAGTATAGGTTGGAATCTGGTGTATTTTGTAAGAAAGTAGCAGAATAAAAATTTTATGAAACAGTCTCATGGCCACTACGTGACTAATATATAAATAAATAAATAGAATGGTATAAGTTATATATAAAAGTTTCATTCAATATAAGTAATATCTATAATAACGCGAAACCGTTAGGGATGTTATGACAGTTATATATTGCTAATCAGATATTTCAATACTCCCCAAATCCCTATTGAAGTGAAGTAAATCTAACGTAAAGAAAAATTCATTTCGACACAACTACCGTCGAATCGTTATTATTTTTGTTTCACTGTCTATTATAGAACCAGAAGGGGGAAGGCAAAAATAATAATTGCAATCGGTGTCAATTTAATATATATTTCATATTTCCAATAAAATAAAGGCCAGCCGGAGTAAAAGGGGGTGACTTTATTGTTCGCTGTTTCTTCAAACACCAGAAGTGGGCGGGAAAGGAGG